>JAULJL010000023.1:14587500-15187500 GCA_030761205.1 Fremontodendron californicum
TAATGTCAATGTCACTACGTGGTAATTTTAGCTCTATTAATTTGAATGTGTCAAGCTCTTTTTGACCTCAATAGGAATAAGTTTAATTATGTTTCTTTGCATGCTTTTATTTTCATCTTCTAGCAATAATTAGAAAAATTCTTGTTCTTGCAGTGGAGTTTGGGGTTCATGGTGATGTTAATGGGGGTATGGTACTGAATTCGGTCCCAGTAGTGGCTAGTAGCATGGACAATGAAAATGAAACAATAGAAAATCCTGTTGAAGGAGCTTTTCAGCAGGGTCCGAATGAAAAAATGGATCGAACTTCTCCTGAAATGGATGACATCCCAGAGGGTATTCCAGCTGATGAGCCTTATGTGGGTCAGGAGTTTGAATCTGAGGCAGCTGCACATGCATTTTATAATGCATATGCCACAAGGGTGGGATTCATCATTCGTGTAAGCAAACTTTCCCGTTCAAGGCGTGATGGATCTGTTATTGGTAGGGCACTTGTTTGCAACAAAGAGGGTTTTAGAATGACTGACAAGCGAGAAAAAATTGTGAGGCAAAGGGCAGAGACAAGGGTTGGATGCAGGGCAATGATTTTGGTGAGGAAAGTAAGTCCTGATAAATGGGTTGTCTCAAAATTTGTGAAGGAGCACACTCATACTCTGATGCCTGGAAAAGGTCGAAGGGATTGCATTTATGATCAATACCCGGTCAGTATTCACTCTCTTGTCATAAATTCATTTCTGCTCAAATCTATTGATATTTATTCTTTCACTATATCTATTAGTGAGTCGAAGTTGATTATTTGCATGGGTGAAATATTTTTAATAGAAGCATCAATTTTCCAGTTAGGAGGTTGGAGTAGCTTGAATTACATGCAAACATGTTTTCCGGACTGTACATGGATTTACGCTTAGATTTACTGGACTTTAAAATATCAGTTTCTGGTCTTTTTTGGTATTGGAAAAGTTAAATAACCCCTAGGTGAAGCGTTTTCTTTTACTTTCGTCCCATTTATCTACAATCTCCTTGCTAGGAATAAATGATGATCTAAAGAAACGAAGATGATTGTTTGTATTAGCCTGGATCGGTTCTTTCTTGTTGATTGAAAATTTAACCTTTTTTCTAGTTGGGGATGGAGATGTTTGGAAAATGGGGAGTAGAGGGAGAGGGGGTGGTGGAATGCGTATATACTAGATTCCAAGAAGATGCAGAGCATTTTTATTGTGTTTGATAAGGGGCTGTTTGACAACTAGCATGTGAATGCCTTTGTTTCGTTATCTTTGCATACTTTGAATGAAGGTGTTTTTAACTTTAAAGTCCTATTCAAGGACACTAATTGTTATCTGCTGGGCTAATGATGACATCTATTAAATAATGATGATACAAGTCATATCACAAATAGCAGAACATGGACAGGAGATACTTGGTTAAATTGCATCTATTAAAATGCAATTGCACTTCTCTATTTAAGTTATACTTTATGCATGTTTGTTCGTTGTAGGTTTCTATCATAACCATCCATGTGTATTTCTGTTGCTGTTGTTCATCTTTCTTTGAAATTGGAAATAATCTGAAAAATATTCTCAAATAATAATGCTTTCGCAAAGATATGTATTAACTGTGAAAGTAGCATCTTAAATAGCTGGTTATCTTCTCTGCTTAGCAGGAGATTATTAATGTGCTCTTTATATAAATTATGGTCCGTGTTAAGTGATATTTAGTCCAATTAAGTGTAAGAAATGATGGATGCATTGATAAAACAAAATGCATAATTTAAATGAAATTTGCTTCTAATTTGGCATTTTATGGTTAATAATATAAAGTTCAGAATTGCCTTTTTTAACTTCTATTGAAATGAGAACAATGTGCTTATAGTGGCCTAGGTCTTTTTCGAACTGTGCAGAATATATTGCTGTAAAAATAACCAATGTTTCTGATGTATATGGCTTTGGTACAACACATGTTTTTTAAACTATTGAGCTAAGTCCAGAATGCCACTACAAGAGTGAAATTTAATGAAGTGAAAGTGCTTGGACATCAGTCTGCTTTAAAGGGCGGCATTGGAGTTCTTTCTTGTTATTAATCTTCATCCCGCAATATATGGTGTCTTTTGAATTTGCACAAGTTCTTAAAACACATAATTGCTGCCAGGGAACTCTACGTTTGTAGCAGACTTCAAAAAGGTCCTTTGATGATAACTTTGTCCCTTTTCCACAGTAAAGGATACTGTAGGCTTCTTTTTAACAATGATAATGTAGGCTCTGATTTTTTGTTAGTTGACTCATCTCAGGGCATCACAAAATGGTAAAAGGGACAGTTATTATGTCACCAAGGGAATATATGGCATTCAAAGTGCTAGCATGTTAGGTAAGAATTAAAATTAAAAATTTCTAAAATTTACACTCACAGCGATTTATTAACCTCTGCCTGTCTTCCTCCTTCCCATGCCTTCAAACAAACAACATATATTTTGTTCTTGTGTGCTGTGGTGTGTATATTAGGATTTGATAGGAGCTTGTTGGGCCTAACTGGAGCTGTAGTAACAAGCTATGTTACCCGGACTCTTCATTTTCCCTAAAGTACCCATGTCCAACACCTGTGTCCGACACATATTCGGACATGGGTATGAGGGTATGATCCTCTAAATATATGAAAAAACTTAGAAAAAATTCATCATACCCGTGTTGGACACATACCCGTATCCGGTACTTATCCCCGAGTCCGGGTAACAAAGGTAACAAGTGCTTTTGACATTTAGCTTTTTGGAAAGTGTCATCGTATTGAAATTATTTTATGTTTATTGTGATTGAGACGTTCTTTGGACCCCCATTTTCTGCAGAAAGGTCTTAACAGCATACAGCCTAAGCTGTGGTAGTGAAGACCTCTCTCTATTCTCTTCCTGTTATTGCTCTCATGTAATCTTGAACGTTTTACTGGTAACACACCACTATGAACCCTTAAGGATGGAGTTAAAAATTTCTTTGCATCTAGGCTTAGGGCCTCATTTAGCCTCGTGCCTTCCTCTTGATGTTACACCAATAGCTTTCTACCTCAAGTATTTGGTATTGCCTCAGTAGACATAAATTCTGGTATTTTGTGTATTAATTGGTCAAATGGCCATGTGAATGTTCAACTTTTGTTAAATACTGTAACTTTTGTTTTAGCCTCAGTAATTTTGTCATCGTATCACTCATGTGTACTGTTTTTTTTACAAAATGGGCTCCAGATTAAACATCTGCCCAACAATTTAACACTAAATGCTCTTATCTTGAAGTTATGAGTTTCAATATTGTTATTCATTCTCTGTACTGAAACTTGCTTTATCCATCTTGTTTTTTGCAGAATGAACATAATAAAATCCGAGAATTAACACAGCAGCTGGTCATTGAGAAAAAGAGAGCTGCAACCTATAAAAGACATCTAGAATTGATTTTTGAGCAAATTGAGGAGCACAATGAGAGTCTGTCAAAGAAGATCCAACACATAGTAGACAGCGTGCGGGAAATGGAGAACAAAGAGCAGCAGAGCCGTGTATAGTTCCCGGGTAGCTTTTCATACATTGTTGAAATATATATAGGACCAAAACCTAGTATCGAGTGATGATGTTGGGTTTAGGCCAGTGTTTATATTTATGTTACTTCGACTCTTTATTTTCCCTGAAGTACCCGTGTCCGACACATATTCGAATAAGGGTATGGGGACACGATCTTCCAAATATATGAAAAAACTTTTAAAAAATTGAGTATGCTCGTGTCGGACACATATCCGTATCCGACACTCACCCCTGAGTCCGAGTAACATAGGTTTATATGATTTGGTTTGCTTAGAAAAATCACATCCTGATATCATTCTAGATCTTTGTTAGAATCTAGTCAGTTATATTGTGTGGGAATTCTTGGGTTTATACCATTCATTGGAATGCCTTGTATAATTTATGCTTCCAAATTTGAACCACATGGTTAGTTAGTTGGGTAGACTTAGGTCAGTGAATGTACAGTCTCTTGGCCTTTTGGGGCCAGCCTTGTGCAGTGGTGTGAAGGGTGCAAAGATAATTGGCATTGGGATGTCATTTTTTTTTGGTTAAAGTTTTTCTCTACTTTTTGGCTAATTTTGTTTTTGCGTAAAGGTTTTCTTACAATTTGATTGAACTTTGTTAGTCTTTGTATAGCCTTCAAATGATTTTATTTGTATTCAGTTACATTTTTATATATTTAAACTTTTGTTTTACTTCCATGATTTTGGCCATACAAATGCACTTAGAATTCCACTGTTACCGTTTTAAGCACCATAAGCAAGTAGTCAGTACCGTATTAAATTGCCTCCGAGTTTGATCATAAAAGAGAATAATACATTGCATATTAAATTGTGTTGCCTTTTGGAGGAACACACGATTCAGTGTAAAGTGTGAATATATATATATATATATATATATATATATATTCAATCTAACAGTTCAAATTTTAGTCTACACTTTAAATAAATCCAATTTGCATATTCTTTTTAGGATGCATATATTTGCATTATTAGATGATAAGTGAGAGATTATTGTATATATATATGATCAAATAATGAAATGTATCAAAAAAAATTTAAGTGTTTTTTGTTTTTTAACAAAGGTTGAAAATCATATAGATTGTATTTTTTATGAATTAAATGTGTTTGAAGGAAAAATTGTATTTGTTTAGGATGATCATTCATTCTAAGAGATGATTTTTTATTCGATAATTGATTTTTCATGAAAAAGTATTCATTTTAAGAGCAATGGTTCTTCATTCAGTAATTGAATTGATTTTTCATCAAGGGGTATTTATTCAAAAAGTAATGAATTTTCATTTAATAATTAACTTTTCATGAAAATGTGAATTTAATATCTGTTAGTACTTATAAGTATTTGCACTTACACTGAATTCAAAACACACATTCAATTACTCATTCTCTCACTTTCAAAATTTTTGATTTTCATTCAAGTGTGTTAAAAAAAAACTTGAAGTGCAATTCGTGTTTTTTTTTTATTTTATTGGCATTGTATTATATGAATAACGTTTTCAATAGTTCATTTGCACTTAAGTGAAAAAATTTATTATTTTTAAGATAGCTTTCTTGAAGTGTCTTGTCAAATCATTTTTTTTCATTTCTTATACATTTTCCTTACTTCGTTGCATTAATTCATCTTATTTTATACAACACTCTATGCACGATTATGTGTCACCTTAATTCTAATCTCGTTGGTAAAATCTAAAAGTTTATATTTAATGCACTGTCATTGTATAGATTTATAAATTGTTACTGAACTATATGATATTATATATTAATAACTAAAGTTATTTGTATTTATTTTCAAGTATTTTTAAAATTTTATATGTTTGCTTATTAATAAAGTGACATCATGTGATTTACTGACAGTGTATAAAATTTATACACTGACAATGCATCAAATATATATCTAAATCTAAAAACTTCGTTGATGATTGAATAAGATAAATTTCATATATTTATATCTATCTATACTACTATTAAAGTCTCTGATTAAGTTGGTGTTACGAATTAACTAAACACCAATTCAGTCAATAAAATTACTTAAAGACCTAATTAAAACAATAACATTATGGTCACTTACTTATTTTTATATTAAAAAAAAAAAAAAACTACTAAAAGATCTAAAAAACTACCAATTTTTCCTTAAAATGTTTAAAAAAATAAAAAAAATATTTTTTCACATTTTTTCTTCCACCCAAATAGTGAGTATACATGTTTCTAGTATAATATTTAAATGTTTGACTGAATCTGACGAGTCAAGTAACACCAGCTCAATCAATAAAACTACCAAAACAAAAAATGAAACAATATAAAAAATATTAAATAAAGATATATATATATATATATATATCTCTTACTTATAAAATAACTTTTTATTTGTTTATGTGTCTTTAAAAAAAAAGTACCCTAGTAACTTTTTTTTTTTAGAAAAAAACCTACCCAACCATCATATATATTTTTTTTAAACATAATTTTTATTTTTTTCACTCACATTATGAATGTGTCAAAATCTAGTTATTATTAAAGTTTTTGACTGAGTTTGATATCACGAGTCAAGTGACATCAATTCAATCAAAAAAATTATCAAAACATTAAAAAATAATAATAACAAAAATTAAGAGTAAGAGTATTTATATCTTTTTAAATTTTTATTATTTACAAAATTACAAAAACTATCCCATTTAGTAATGCACCACATTATGAGTGTATCAAATTCATATATATATATATATATATATATATATATATATATATATATATATATATATATGCTTGTATTGTGCCTTTCAATAATTATAATAAGAAAAAAATGGTAACTAGAATACAGTTAATTTAATTAAACTAGGTTTGATATAATTTTTGGTGAATGAAATGCAAGTATGTCACTTTATAATTCATCATGGATAATTTTTGGAATCAAAATCAATACTCTGACAGATAAATTAACATATACAAATATTTAAGTTATTTTAATTTAATAAGTTTTTATTTTTTATTTATAAAAGATGATTAGAAATCATTCTAGCCAATACCTTCATTTATAGTATAGGTTGAAAAAATTTGAGAAAGGAGGCTATATTAGAAAGATTTGGGACAAGCAATCTGGTTTCCAGCCTAATGGATGAAGATTGATATTCGGATATCTACATGGTTTGGTAACTTGACAAAGGGGAAACCGGCAGCGCTGAGGTTGGTGAGACTAGATTAAGCAGTTGGTTCAAATGGGAGAGCTACAAGAATAGAGGCATACAAGGGTTTCTTCACATGATTTGCACCAGGTGACAAGGACTCTTGCATGGTTAATGGTTAATACTCTTTAGGAGTTGAGTCAATTTGTTCGCGGTAATCCGAAAATATTATCAAGAATCTGAGATAATTCGAAAATACAGAAAATATCAACGGAAGAATGAGAATTTCTTTTTCCTTCAGCAACCTGTTCAACATAGCAAAACTACTTAGAACAAGAGAAAAGAAACAGGTAAGAGATTAAAAGTCGGTCAAATGAAGATCGATAATTACAACTAATCCGAGCCAGAACCCGATCCGACCCATGGACACCTCTACTTACAACTCTTCACAACAAATGTTACAAAAAACCTGTTCTAAATCGACATTATGTCGATGCAAGGACAGTGATGTTCGAAAACAACATACAGAAACTTTGTGCTTGGGTTGGGGATATGTATAATCATGAAGGGCATAAAGTACACTCCTAAAACAGGTGCAAAAAGAAAATGACTGATGCAACTATATCAAAATGTTTCATTTCTCAAGATGTACACTATTCTTATATGGTAATTTTGATCGTGCAAGTGCCAAACTCGATTTTTCAGTATCTAGGCAATACTAACTTCGTAGTTTAAGAGTAGTTAAATAGTTACCCGCATTAGATGTGGTTTTCTAGACATAATGAAAGGGTAGCCTCCTATCCGAAACCGAAATACATCTAAAAGAGAGCAGGTTTTTGCCTCATCCATTTTGTTGCTGACCACTTCTCTCCTGACAAAACTTCACATCCTCCGTGTACGCTATTTGAATCGGACTGTCCATCTAGCCCCTAAAAAAAGCAAGCAATACAAACAACGAAGAAAATGAAATCATAGAAATCTTTCTAAATCAATCTAAACCTGAGTGTCATATAAGATTCCTTCTTTAGTAAACTAAATCCATAAGATATCAGACAAGGCAATCAAATAGAGATCATCCATTCTTCATGATATGGCAAATTCTACTATGAACAAAATTATTACACTTTTGCAATGTCCAGAAGCATTGACCCATTTACTAAAACCAAAAATATTATTTAACATTACTTTCAAGCCAATCTCATAAGGGCTATGTTTCTAACTTTCTCATAAAAAGACAAATCCAAAATCTTTCACTTCCTATAATATAATTTCCAAACATGAGTGTCTTTTGTCATTCTTGTTCAATTATTTAACCGTATAGCCGTCAGGATAACATATTGAACCCACATATTGTTAAGTGTCAAGACAAACCCACAAGAAGTTAAAACGAAAAAAACATGAAAACTCAAGAGGTGTAAATGTAATTTACTAATAGATCACAAGTTCAGGCACCACAATTTTTACAATTAACCATATAATGGATGAGCAAAAAAACCTTCAATGCACTGAAAGACATGTAAACAGGCAATTTAAATTCATCAAGAAGAGCAAGGAAACAAACCATGCTCCAGAAAAGCACTGCATCTCCTTTGATCGGTTTTACAGACATTCCTTTCACAATCTTCCCACCACAGTTACAATCACCCGTACCAGCCTGAGATTACATCACATGTTAACAAACCAACGCAATGAAAGGTATAACATCTAATAATTGTCAAAGAAAAAACATTTGACAAACTTAAACAAGGGGATTCATCACAAGACCATACTTAAATTGAGTGGTTGGCAATTAAAAAATTCTTAAATTATAACGTGACATACTTGAGTAATGACTAATGCAACTATAGCTTAAATATTTGTATATGTTAAAAAAAATCCAACCACAATTACTGAAAAGAAGAGGATAAGGAAAGTTAATTCAGTTTTCGTTTGGGTTTAAAAAGAAAAATCCAACCACAACAACTTTAAACTTCAGTAATATGATTCAACTTCTTCCTATCCAATTTGTACTAGAAGTAACTCAGCAATATATCTAACCATTCATTATCCTTGACCCTACTTCCTCATTATGTTCCTAACGGTTTTCTATAAGAGCAAATTCTTAAACTTCTCCTGTAGTATTTATTCTCCATTACGACCCAACAGATCTTCCCTTATAGTGGATTATTAGTTGAGAGTACATCATTACTGCGTGAAGACAATGAAAGAAATGTGGGATGCTATAGTGGGTTTGAATCCTGTCTTGTCCATTGGACTGTTACATCACCATAATTCTCCAACCCACCATTTTCCTCTATAAACACTAAATTCTGTTGTTCTATTATTGCCCTCAAAATTCTAGTAACACATATCCTCACTTCAAAAAAACCATTTTTCCATCATACTTCATCAATTAAACCCTAATTTTCATCTATTAAAGCTATTAAGCTTTCTTTGCTACTTTAAACCTCAAAAACCCAGTTTTCAATGCTTAAACTTGACACCCATAAACAGACTTCAGAAAACTTCTGTGCTTACTCTTTCTAGCACAGTATAAAAGAAGTATTCAATGACTTTATCAGCTTGGAAAGCATCCATCAAATCGCCTATGCAAGTTAAGAGAAGTACCTTAAAGCAAAGGCATATTGGCATTTATTCTCAAATACCCATAAAAGAGACAAATAAGTTGAACGTCTCTTTATATGCAGTAGAAGCATCATCTCCCTAATATTATTAACAATAGTTATGCATCAAATTCCTGGTCTTTTTTTTTTTAAAGAAAAGGGAATTACCATAGGGAAATATGTTTCTCCCCCTTCAACATCATCGCTTAGATACATGAGCATAGTTGCTATTCGTTGACCACCGCGCTTCAAGTTAAACTGCAATAGTCGCAAAGAAATGGATAGGATTCCTCGATATCATAAGAATATATCTAACTGACAACCAATATATGTCAATTTAGAGAAGGGCAGATAACTTACAGTATCAGAAAAGTAATCATGGTGGGCCCTGTAAAACTGATCCTTTTCATACCTGTGCTGCATTATATGTTAGCCTTGATAACACGACATATCAGTTTTTTTGCTTTTGAGCAATATTTTACAGAAATTTAAGTCAGACAACCACCTTAAAACTTGGATAAGCTCCCCATTTTCAGCTGGTATTTGAGAAAAGACGGAAATCCGCTTTTCAATTGCCTTGAGTTCAAAAGAAAAAGAAATGGAGGGAAATACTCAATTACACACTTTATTAGGCAATTGGAAAAGATAGATGTAAACAACACTTGCAATGTTAGAAAGGAAACATATCATGCCAATGGAAATTCATACTGAGGTGCAATAAACGTAATGTAAAATTAAAAGATGGTGCAAGTTGATCAAAGCCATTTTAATATATATGACATTCCCAAGTCAGTCTTCATTTTCTAGTTGCCATCTAGAGGAGAGAATATGTTTCTGAATTCCAAGAATTGCAGCCTGAATATCAAGTGCCAATATATGCAAAACCGTATGCTTTTAAGTGTAAATCCTGGGTAAAAATAGATAAACTCATAATTCATAAAAGACTGCTTACTAGTTATCAACAGAAGAAAGATGGATATATCTTGTACAGATACCATAGAACCAAGTGCATAGTTCCTTTGGGTAGATGAGAGCAAGACCTTCGCAAACTTTTTGAAGTTTCTGTGAGTAGGCAGTTTCAGAAACTATCCCTTTGCCCATCAAAAGAATTTACTGAACTTGGTAACAAGGAAATCATATAAGCCATGGTGAACAATTTGAGTAAGTCGAATTGTTCACCATTGCCAGGTGAAATCATAAGGCATCTTCATATTTCAATATCAAAAGTTAGTGTCTCCCCTATGGTCTCTCCCTACAGGTGAGATTAGTCATAATGCCATTTAAGACCCTTCACTAAATACATAATTCTGGCAACGCTTTCCATCGACATTCCAATCAAACCAGCTATAATATATATTTGATCATGTCATTCATATGCCAATTTGGACCAATGCTTGGGATTTTTTTTCCTTAGCTGTTAATAGATGCATTATGCATCAGTGAAATCTAAAACATCAAGTAGGGGAATTAAAATCATTATCTATGCTTCCTAGATTAGCTCATATGAAAATCGACTGATGATATAGACATTTATGTTGGAGAGAAGTAACTTGAAAACTAACCTGTATCATTGGATACTTTCTCTCTGTTGGACTCAGGAACATACCAGAGCTTGTCCTGACATTACTCTTAATTCCCTGAAAAACAGGGGCTGCAGTAAGATCAATTCTTGCCTTGAAAAGTAATAAGGCAAAGAAAGGAGATACATGTTTTGTTTTGTGATAGAACTTATAACCATAACTTCCTTCATTCAGCATCATATTGAAAGCATTAAAAACTTAACAAATAACAACACAAGAAGAAGAAGAGGAAGAGTCCTTTTAAAGTTAGGCTTCCAGGAATATGTAAGAAGATATTGCATTTTAATTTATGCTTCGTATGTGAGGGAGATGCAGCTAAAGAAGGTAAGGCAATTCACCCAATTGCCACCTCTACAACTCATACAGTTAGAGTACTTAATGCTTAAGTATCCTTTATGGAGAAGTAATAAGAAAGAGCTTTAGGCACCCTTAAAGTAATAGAAAAGTTTGATTGGTCAAAAAAGAACCTAGGTAGTAATTACCCGCTCAAAGTGACAAAAGTGAAAAGACGAAAAACACAAGCAGCTTTTTAATTAAGTTCTCAAGTCAAACCCACTTCAAAAAATGTGAAATAAGAACTGGTCTGCTTCCTTTATAGACTTGAAAGGCTTCATAGAGTTTTAAAGGTTGATATGCTCTCAACCAAGAAATCTCGAATTCAAAGCAAGACAAAATCTCCAGTCACTAACTTCCAGTGAACTTTAAAAAGTGGATACTTGGCACATCAAACAAACAAGAAAAGGAGATACTTTACATTTTCAATTCGCAAGAAATTAACATGCCAAAAGAATTGATACACCGTCAAAAACTAATTCAAGGAAAAAAAAAGTTGTCAGATATACCTTCCCAGTTTTTGCATCCACCACAGTAGAAATTTGAAGCCGAGGGCGGGCAATGGCTCTAAGGTAGTCACACTCCTGCAGAGATCATAATGCTATAATTTAAAACTCTGTTCAGATGAATTACTCAAGAATATAGCATTTCCAAACCCACTAAACTTAGGACAAAGTGGTTGTTTCAGAAAATTTAGCACTTGACATAAAAGGATATTCAGTACCATAAAGCAGATAATGGATTCAGTCATCCATAAGTGGGAGAGCACTGATATTCAAAAAGGAGCTATTTGTGTTACTAGAAACAGAGGTCAATCTTCTACCCTACTGCCTTGAGAACATATAGAAAAAAGATACTAGCCTATTCTGTCCTAGCAAAGATTGCCTTTGCTTATAAAATTTCTTTTCTAGTCTTTTAATACTTTTCTACCTAGCACTCAATCATAATTAGTTTATTCTTTCATTTTTCTTGCCACATAACTAACTATATCAACAATTAAAGAGTCAAAACATCAACTTTTACCTCTACCAGATTAGCCTTGGTTATAACTTCTTGAAATCTCCTTTACCCCTAAAGTTGAAAAAAGGAACTTCAAAATTGAAGTGTAATTTAGTAATTGCTTCTTGTTAGTTCTTATTAATTGTGCTTAAAAGAGTTTAGGAGTCTTTCTTTTATAAAAGGCCTCTATTATTTTGATTTTCAGCAATATCCCTGGTCTAGAAGAACGTACTACTAACTAGTAAATTGACTTAGATGTATTAACTGTTACCACAGCAACAAAAAATTCCAAAGGAAATAAGAGACTTATTGTTTCTTTGGGGTTGGGATAAGGGAAGGTGGGGCATCAAGTAGGATAGATGAAATATACTCCGAATAGAGCTTCTCCTCCATAATTTTTCTGCTTTGACCGATAAGCTTTGCATTAGAGTCCCATGGAACTAAATGATTTGTCATCAATTCCAATATAACACATCAAGCAATCAAAAGATATGGGCAAAAGGATCAGTGATTCCTATTGTTTACAACCTATATTCAAAAAGTTATAAAAAATTTACAATGACAGCCTATACCCACATCAGACATACTATTAATGGAACACGATGGCACCAGCCTCCAAACATGTTTGTGCTAAGGCTGGTTCTAATGCCTAAGGCTCAATTTGGAGCATGCCCAATTATATGTATGCTTAGACGGAGCTTCAGTAGGCTTTAATATTCGTTTCTGAGTCTTAAATTTATCTTTTTTTTTTAATTTAAAGTTGTAGGTTCTTATATCTTTTCCAGTATTCTTGAGTTTTGCGCATCAGCGATTTTTGTACTTTTGGCTTGCTAGAAATTGCAAATTTTAAGTCCAATTAAATCTTATTTGGGTTTTCCTTATATTATTCGATTTTTATTTATAGTTTTTTTGGATAATTATATGTTTCAAGCTTTAGGGTGGTTTTAAGTCAAGTCTGTTAGTTTCCTAGGTGGAGTCTAGGGATTTTTTGGACTAGGAATGCTAGGAGTCCATATATATATGAATGCAATTTTTTATAGGAGATTCTTATTAGATAATTTTGACCAGTATCATTCTTACGACTGTGCGACGCAATCAACCATAGATGTGACCCCTAAGGAACCCCAATTGTGCAGCTAACAAATTTCTTCTTCTTCATCTTCATTTCCTCCAATTTCTTACAAATTTAAATCTTAAATCTGCCAGAAGCCCTAACCACATAGCTATTTTATATCAGCTATTCATTGTATGAATCAGAATCTACAATGTGATATTTTTTACAATTAGTTCTTAATCATTGATGACATACATACCTCATTGCTAAGGAAATTATGAAGTACAATAATTCGAGGTGACCAGCTGATTATTTCAGGTTTGACCTACATCATCGCAACAAAAAGTAAAGTCAAACTTTTTGTGTTTCTTTAAAATCTGAAAGGTGTGAGAAGAATCATCTTCAGGGTCAATTTCATACAAGCATAAAAACATATAATAAATCCAAATAAAGAGTAAATAATCCATTTCCATCTATGGATAAGTCCACACTCTGTCACACTTTAATATGCATAGAGAGGCTGTCACCCCCCCCCCCCCCTCTCTTCACTCCCAATTTCCTTTGCTTCAAAGTCTGCTCAATTTTACTCCATGTTAAATTATCAAAGAACCACTCAACCTACACTATTATATAAACAGCACGACTTCCCCACCTCTTTTCCTCCATCAATCCCCTTCAAATTCTGCTATACTATTTTATTACAATATAATTTGTGTGAGAAAAAACTCCACCTAATAGCTTAAAATATTATGTGAGGCAACAAGAATGTCTGGTCGTTCTTCTCTATTATAAAGCCATGCAAGTCCACGTATGATTTATATACTGCAAATGGCTAGTTATATTAGAGTTGTGTGGTAGAAATGTGGTGGGCTTGTGCTTAGTACGCACCACCAAGTCCATGGCTGTATGAGAGGGGGCTTGTTAGGGAATAGGATAAAACATATTCCTCCCCTCAAATTGGGAAAAAAAAAAGTTTACCAAAAGCATGAATCAAGGCTTTTCAAAAGCATTAATGAATGCAGAATACAAGTTTAGGTTAATTTTAAGTAAAACAAAGAAAATAAAAAAGTCTTGCACCCGCTGTGAAGCAAGGAAAAACTACTAGTATATATTCAAACAACACAAGGCAAAATGCAGTGCACCAGTTGTCAAGGGAAATTTTGCAATTTAAGCTCTCTCTATTCCTTTTGTACTCTTTCCTTTCTCCCTTGCAAATTCAAAACTATATTGATTTCATTCAAAAAAAATTCAGGCTCTAGTTATCACTAGAACTTTAAAATGAATGTCAAAAAATATAAGAAACATACATATCCAAGACGCAAAATTTCAGCTTCTTTGTCACCGTGCCAATGACTCATACCTGAAAATGTAAAAAGTAAAAAGACAAAATACATCAATGAACTTAAAGCAAAATGTACAATTTAGCTATATTTGAAGATTCTTTATCCAAAGTTCAATCATGTTGAATAAATTTCGATTACTTTATTGTTTGAGAACCAGTAAGAACTATACCAACCTCTTGGCAACTTGAGATAGCCATAACTCTGACTTCTATGCAATTTTGTAGTTGGAAACTCATTACCTATTAAACATGTGACGAAAATTTTAAAAAGAAACATTAAATACGTGCTTGCTAAAACAAAAAAAAATTCTACTGCACATAATATCATTCAAAATTTTCCAAATGGTTAAGTAACTAAACACGCGTACCTCAATAATGCAGTAAATAAAACAAACAATTAAATGAAAGAAAGAAAGAAAAGAAAAGAAAAGCTGCATAAAAAGGAGGCAACAGCACATTGCAAGCATGAATTCTCCAAAAGATGCTTTTCTACTTACTCATAACTTTTAGATACAAATCAGTTGTTGTGTAGGCCTACTAACAGTTAATAATAGCAACCTTCACTGGTCAAACTCGGATGCAAAATCTAATACTACCACTCAAAATCCAACCCTACAATTAGGTAAATGAAGTCTAGAAAGAAGTACATTTGATTTTGAATAAGATTCTAAAATTTGCTGCGGTAAAGGAAAGGAAACAACCCAATCCCATGAGCTATGGGTTTAAACTTAGACTCTAAGAAAAAAGATGAAGTAAATAGATGATAAAACAACCAGAAATTCTATTGAAGATTGATTAAAATGTTGTTATAGTAGTTACTTATACAATTAAAACAAAGCAACCAACTTGCTAAACCCTAAAACAAAATTTATCGTAAAACCTAATGCTACCCTTAGTCCATTACAAGTCCTAAAATCAGGGCTTAAATATCGTATTGAAATAACACTTGGATGGAGCACATTGGCAGTGACCTCCATAGGTCTTTAGAAGTCACGTCAAATTATATCAGATAAAATTAAGGTCTGAGGAAACATCAGAAAATGTCTCAAGAGGACTCCTCCAATATGAGTTTATTGAAACAACAAAAATGGGAACTTAAAAATGTTGATAATTCTTGACTAGGGATAAGTGGATATGGTTAAATTGTAACTTTCCTCCTTTTTATGATGTATCAAAGTTTCTTGAGATGACCTATATAAACAGAAGCGAAGTCCTATATTTTAAAAAATTTGCCCCAAGGTGGCTCAAATAAAGATAATACTAATACATGGTAACTGCTGGTTGCTAAAACTGAGATTGTTGAAGAATCGTGCCGTTATCTCTAACCTCTACTCATTAATACCTATGACTATAAACTATCTTTTAAAAATAATACAAGGAGAAATATAGAATCTAAAAATATTTATGTTGAATCTTCCATACATCTGAACTAAGCATAATAATGAAATCTTCATTTTTCTAAAACTGAGACTCCTTGGCACAATAATATAGAAGGAAGCAAATAATCATAGGATCCAACATTCAAAAAAAAAATTATACAACTAAAAGTTACTGAATGATGAAAATACCGTATGAATCTTCTAATCCGCGTATAAATGCTAGCTGAAACAAAGCACCTGCATTTCCCAATATCATAAAACTTAATGTATGAGGAATAACAACAAATCTATGCAGCCAAAAAATTGAAAAATTCACTCCATGCTCCAATGCTACTATAAATTTCAATGTCAGTAATGAAACTCTCTCTTCAACCATGAAATACAAGTGATAATTAGAAGAAAATTTCATAAATTTGCTCATTCTGAAACAAATATGATTAAATTATTAGAACCCAATCGCTAAAACTTCAAAACCAACCAAGAAAAACAAAACCCCACTTCACATCTCAACCAAATACATCTATCTTCTCTTCAAGCTTTGAAATACATATTTCAAGGAAGAATAGAAAAAACCCATGATTTTAAAACCATATAAAAAGAGTGGAAAATCAGACAACATTAATTAAACAGAAAAGAACTTTTTTTTTTTTGATCGGTTGGAAAAGACATACCGATAATCATTCCGACAGTGACAAATGTTAACAATCCGAAAACGATCTTCATACCAGGGGCCATGGCCTTCGGAAGTTGGTGTCACAAAAAGCAAAAGAAAACACCAACAATCCGCTTTCAACGCCCCTTGTAATTTTTTCAGTTACCTGTTTCTTCTGTTTACTACTTTATTTATTTTTTCTTGTAATCGAAATTCTTCCCCCCCCCCCCCCCCTTTTTTTTTTCTTCCATCTTGCTTGTTCTTTTTATTTGGGTGTTTTTCATATTTTTACTTACTTTTTAATTACTCTTTATTCTTTATCAATTTAAAAAGTTTTCTTTTTTTTTTTTATTCAAAAAATGTTTTTTTGTTGCTGCTAAAATTAACATTTTTTTAAAGTGCTTAATTAACAATTAAAAAAGCAACTGGCCATAATTAGTGCTTTACACTTTACTAGCATTAAACTTTTTAAATTAATTAAAAAAATGTAACATTTCATTAACTAGCATTAAACCATTTTTTTTTTAATTCTCAGTAGTAATTGACTGTTAGATTTACTTTTAAAGATTTTGCTAAGCCAACATTCTTCAAGAATAATTAAATTTTTATTTAAAGTAAAGATTTTATTAATCAATGGATGCTTTTTAAAATTATTATATATAGTAATATTTTTATAAATGCATTATAAATAACCAATAAAATTATCAACTACTATATTTATGGTGAGTGAAAAATTAAAAGGATAGAAAGAGTGATAGGATCCAAGATGGCCTAATACCATGCTAATTTCTATATGGGTCAAGATTTAATAAACATGGCAAGAATGGGTGGAATTCACTTGGACCATGTTGCAAGTTATTCAAGAAAGGCTTCAACATGTAAGATGGGCTTGCATTCAAGTTTGGTCCATTTGATTCAAGAACACAAGGTGGCACATTAAGAGGGCTTATTTTAAGTCTTGTCCTGGGGTTATAGTTTTTAGGCAGTCTCTTTTGGGGTTTCATTCTTGGGAGTTGGTTTAGATACTATCACAGCAAAAACAATAACAAGGTTTTGGGATTTCAGGTATTTTTGTTTTGGGGTTATAGCTTTAGGTATTATTGTATTGGCATTATAGTTTTTAGGCAGTCTTGTTTGGAGTTTCGTTCTTGGAAGTTGGTTTAGATCAAGAATCTGCTTCTTGCATTCTTGATCTATTAAAAATTCGTTCTTAGTTGTTCTTGACTGTTCTTGATCCGTTCTTGAAAAATAAAAAAATCAAGAATTAAGAGGGGCATTCGAACAGTCTAAAGAAAGAAAAAAGAAAGTCATCCGAGATTTCAAAAAAATCAAAAAAGTCTTGTGAAAAAAAGAAAAGTGTTTGAATAGAAAAAAGAAGAAAGAAAGATTCGAAAAAGATTGAAAAGAAGAGGAAAGAATCAACGTTCATCTTTTTTTTACTAACCAAAGTTGTTTTGCAGCAACTTTAAGATATCTCTCACATGCGGCGACGAAGTAAAGTAGGCTCTTCAAGAGATGAAAGAGTTCACCTTATTGTTTGGGAGGTTTGTGCAATAAGAGGAAGAAAGATGGAGAACAAAAAAGAAAGAAAAAAAGAGAAAGAAAAAGAAAGTGAGTTGGCTGCAAATAAAGAAAAGCAAGAGAAAACGGAAACGAAAACGAAAAGTAAAAAAAGAAAGCGAAAAAAAATAGAGGTGGCTGAAAATAAAGACACAAGAAAGGAGCCACTAGTGAAAAAAGAGATAATTCCTGCCGAGGGAAACAGAGAATTTGAGAATTTTTCTGATGCAAAGGAGAGTGAGGTTCTTATTCTTGATGCTCCTAACCAATCTCTTCCTATTTTGCCTGTTTCTTTGCTGAAGGATTGTGAGGATTTATTTCAGGAGAAGTTGCAGGATGGGTTACCACGTATAAGCGGCATTGTGCATCACCTTGATTTAGTACCTAGCGCCGTCATTCTCACACACAAGCTAAGATTCGAGGGCGAATCTTTTTGAGGAAAGGGGGAATGATAGGATCCAAGATGGCCCAATCTCATAGCAATTTCTATATAGGCCAAGATCCAAGAAGATCTAGGAAACATGGCAAGAATGAGTGGAATTCACTTGGGCCATGTTCCAAGTTATTCAAGAAAGACTTCAACATGCAAGATAGGCTTGCATCCAAGTTTGGTCCATGTGATTCAAGAACACAAGGTGGCACATTAAGAGGTCTTATTTTAAGTCTTGTAATTACTTAGATTTTTGAGCTTGACTTATATAATATGTCCAATAGGCTAAGTGGGGTCTACCTTCATTAAACTTGTTGGACATCCTTTTTAATTTATTAGGTTTGGGCTTGAGCATGTTCAGCCCATAATTTAAGTAGTCTTTCTTATTTAGATTAGGACTAGCCGAATTTACACTTGCAATGAGATTGGGAGTGTGCTTGGTTGATTATTAAGTCTTGCACTTAGGTTAGGAGTCCTTGGCTGACAAGGACTTGCATTTGGGTTAGAATACAATAGGGTAGCTGATTAGGGTTATTGTAGGGAGGCTATAAATATATGTCATAGCCGCCTACTTCAATTATTTTTTGATCAATTAAGTCTGATTTTATTCAGTAAGAGTTTTCTCTTTTAGTTCTTGAAAGAACTTAGAACTTATCAAATAATTCTTCTTTGTGGCATTCAACACCTTCAAACTTAGGTTCTTGAAACAAGCGTTTTTGGGGTCTAGCTAGCTTAGCTTATCTAGGTTCTTTGAAACAGGATTTCATTGGGTTTAAGTTTTCATTGCCTGAATCTTGGCTCCTAAATTGTTAGTGGGTTCAAAGGGTTCAACACGGGTTCACATCAAAGAGGATGGTGGATGATGCACTCAAAATAATATATCTTATTTAACCTTGCACTAGAATGATCAATTGTTAAGTATAGTAGTTAGCAAGGGTCGACTCCTCAAGGATTGGATTTCAATTTATTAGCTATTAGTTTAAAAACTTTAGTTCCAAGACAATAAAAGAAAAGTAAAAGAATATGGGGTTTTTGAAATAATTAAAAAGAAAACAAATCAAAATATTAAAAATGTAAGTAAGTAAATAAAAGAAGTCAAATATGAGAAAAGTATGGTTAAGGTATCATTCTCTACCACTAGACATCATTGAGAATCAATTTCATATCTATCAACATCAATTAGCTATCAAAGCTATCAACCATAGATAACAACAAGTTCTGCTACCCCAATCTTTCCTTAGTTCGTCGTTAAATAGAACAAGCTCTCTATTTAATTTCTAATCATCAAACAACATAGAATAAGCTCTCTAAATTCAATTTAATGGAAGCTTTATGAAGAGAAAGATAGGCTGATCTAAGCAACAAACATATAATAACGGATTGTTCAACTTAGGTTATGTTCCACTTTGCAATTATTGAAAACTTGACCATAATCATTAATCACAAATTGCTACTTATGAATAAGAAATCAAGACAATTACGGATCAAGACTTCTAAACTAGCATTAGATAATTATCAAGATATATCTAGTTGTACACCTAAACAAATCAAAACAACATCATGAACAATTTTAATGGAAGAACATAAACAACTTTGATAGAAAATAATTATAGATAGATTCTGAAAATTAATTACAAAACATGTCTAGGACTTTGAAATCACTATTAACCAAAAGAAAACTTTAGCCTAACATAGGCATTGTAAACATAAACATGAAATTAAAGAGAAAATAAGAAGAAAACTAAAGAAAGAAACAAGAAAAAGAAGAATATTAATTATTCAGCTTCTAGTTCTCTCAAACTCTCTCAAACAAAGAAGAAATCTGAATATTGTAGCATGTAGAAGTGTAGAGATCAGCTCCCCCTTGTGTCTCTATTTATAGGCAGCCTCTAGGTCTTGAGCATTTAATGTTGAGTGGCAGCCAAGGTTTCTTCAAAATAAGGAAATGTTGGTGACTTGCAACCAAAGGATATTTAAACAAGGAAAGATGCTTTACTTGCAGCCAAAGCATGTAGAAATAAAGAAAGTCATAGCTTATTTAAATTTCCTACTTTGACAAGGATTAGCTTTAAGGAAAGATTCTTGCAATTAATACAATTAATGCAAGTTGACACCATTAATCCTATTTTGACAAGGAAAGACATATTTCAACTAGGGTATTTATTAAAGGACAAATTAATGCAGCCCATAATAGTGCAAAAGGAAGGTGGTGGCTACACTTTTGTAGTTTCAAAAACTTTACCCGCTAGGGCTTATTTGGCCATGGGAGTGGGTTTTCCAACTAGGATTTTTAGGGATAAAGGGTATATGATTAACCACTAGTTTATTTATGGAAAGTTTAGGTTAGGTTTAGCTACATATTGTCTCCTTGATAGACAGTCAGCTTTCCTTTATGTTTGAAGTTTCATTTCTTGTTTAAATTCACTCTTTTCAACTCCATAGCAATCATTATCTTCCAAAATACCTACAAAACACAAAATCATAGTAACTATCAAGGATTTCAAGGAACTAAGCATAAAATATAAAGAATTGATATATAAAAATACATGAATTTAAACTCTTATCAAATTCCCCCACACTTAGTCTTTTGCTAGTCCTCGAGCAAAATCAAATAGAGACAAAGTAAGAAAACCGAATCTAGTTCACTTTCAATAACAATTAGAGGTAATCATTGGATAAGTCTTATAAAATAATCAATAGCTTAAAGAATTCATACAGAATCATGCTTGAATATGAAAAAAAAAATTGAGTTAAGCCAATATTAACATAACATATCTCAATCAAAATAATGCATGTTCAACTTAATCTCAACTTCTCACATGGGATACTCTCATGATTTTCACTCTTTAAAGTAGTGGTAAAGTGTTTAAACTCAATCAATCTCATGAAAACAGTTCTACCATATGCTTGCTTGTCCACCTATTCTCCATTATTTAGATCATACAACTTCATAAATCAAGAGGTCTTTATTCAAGGTTGTAATGGGGCCAAGGGGTAATAATGTGGCTTAAGAATAAAAGATAAAGGATATTACAAAGGTTCCAAAGACTTCATAGAATTTAGAGACAAAATAAGATTTTGCATATAGAACTTTACCAATATTCTTTAGAAGTACATAATCACATAAGCTAAATATTTCATGTTGAGCCTTTGCTTCATTCTAATCAACTTTGTAACATCTTTTTTTTTTTTTTCCAAAAGTTCAAGAGATGATTCATATATATATATATATATTATGGGAATGTATTTTTACAATGTTCCCTTTTCTTTTTCTCTTGACTTTTGCCTTTCTCTTCCCCCACACTTATCTTTTGTATCTAACCCAACTTTTCAATAAGAATCCCTTGTTTTTGCAATATGTCTCATAGATTCAATTCATCTTTAGAACAAGGATAGAGATATAAATGTGTTTAGGCTAGGTGTAAGATATGGTTACCGAAGAAATAATTCATTCAAAGTAGGCTCAAATTGGCTCACTAGGGGGGATGCTCTCTTGGAGCATCAATAGGGGATGACTGATTTGGCCCTGGTTAAAAATCCTAATGCCTCTATCATATTCATGTTGCCATATGCATCAATATAGTCTCAAACGGTTTAAAGAAAGTTCTAGAGAAACATGTAATCATGAGAGCACACAAGAAAGAAATTAGATTGATATGTATAATGCATCAATCATATAGACTCAAAAACTCACAAGAATGATTATACAAGTTAGATTTAAGTCTGAACATACTTCTTTCTCAATCAACATATCATATCATCATTGGCTCATAAAGAAAATATAGTATCAAGCTCAATTCTCATGAAAATCTTTTCACCAATAAACTAGTTTTAGACCTATTCAATTCATATCTCATCATAGTATTGAAAGTAACTAAAACACACTAAAAACAAACTAAAAAGACTTAAAACAAAACAAACTAAAGGAAATCCTAAATTCTTCCCCCCACACTTAATTCTTACATTGTCCTCAATGTAATGCTATTATCCTAAATATAAGAATAATGTGTAAAAGAAAAGAATTACTAAACAAAATAAACTAAAGAAAAGCAATAAAAGATAGACTAATGGAGAGTAAGAAATAGCAAATCTGATTGTCATATATGCTCTCCATCCTTTTGGGTTGCCTCCCAAAAAGCACTTGATTTATTGTCCTCAGCCCGACTTAGACCCATGCCATCATTATTCAACATAATCTGGCTCATAGAGTGGTAAATCCTCTTCATCTTGTATTAGAAAGTTATCATAATAAGGCTTCAATCTATGGCCATTCACCTTGAATGCTTTATCTGTTTTTGGGCTTTTGATTTCAACTGCACCATGAGTAAACACATTAGTAATAACAAAAGGTCCAACCCAACGAGAACGTAACTTACCTGGAAATAACTTAAGGCATGAATGGAAGAGAAGAACTTTTTGTCCAACAACAAAGTCCTTTCTTGATATCATCTTGTCATGAAACGCCTTAGTATTTTCCTTGTAAATCCTAGAATTCTCATAAGCATCATTCCTTATCTCTTCAAGTTCTTGTAAATGAAGTTTTCTTTGCTTACCTGCCTCATCCATCTCCATGTTGCATTGTTTGATAGCCCAATATGCTTTATGTTCTAATTCAACCGAAAGATGACAAGGCTTACCATAAACAAGTCGATAAGGAGACATACCAATGGGTGTCTTATATGCTGTCCTATATGCCTAAAGTGCATCATCAAGTCGTAAACTCCAATCCTTCCAATTTGGATTAACTGTCTTTTCAAGGATGGACTTTACCTCTCGATTTGATACTTCAGCTTGCCCACGGATGATATGAGGTGGAGACCTTGTGTGTGATGTTATACTTCCTCAAAAGTGCTTCCTTGGTCCTATTGCAAAAGTGAGTACCCCTATCGCTGATTATGGCCTTTGGTGTTCCAAACCTTGCAAAAATGTTATTTTTGACAAAATCTGAAACAACTTTAGAGTCATTAGTCCTAGTGGATTTTGCTTTCACCCACTTTGAAACATAATTAACAGCAAGTAAAATATAAAAAAACCAAAAGAAGAAGGAAAAGGTCCCATGAAATCCATGCCCCATACATCAAAAATTTCAACGAGTATTGGAGTTTGAGGCATTTGATTTCTAGCACCCAAGTTACCTGTTCTTTGGCAACGATCACATGACTTGCAAAAGAGGTATGCATCTTTGAACAAAGTAGGCCAATAAAATCCAGAATCAAGCACTTTCATGGCTGTTCTTTTCGATCCAAAGTGTCCCCCACATGCATAAGAGTGACAAAACGTGAGAATAGATTGAAATTCAGATTTGAGTACACACCTTTTTATAATCTGATAGGAGTAATACTTCCAAAGGTAAGGATCATCCCATATGTAGTATTTGGCATCACTCTTGAGCTTATTTCTTTGAGCTTGTGTCAAATCTTGTGGCAACTGCTTGGTAACTAAGAAATTAACAATATCGGCATACCAAATAGTTGTCGTGCTAAGTGAAAAGAGTTGCTCATCTGAAAAGTTCTCATGCAATGGAAGTGCATCCTCTACATGAACTAAACGGCTAAGATAGTCTACAACCAAATTCTCACTACCTCTTTTATCTCTTATTTCCAAGTCAAACTCTTGTAAGAGGAGTATCCATCTAACCAATCTTGGTTTGGCATCCTTCTTTGTGAGCAAGTACCTAAGAGCTGCATCGTCAAAAAATACAATTACTTTAGTTCCAATAAATAAGAATGAAATTTCTCTAAAGCAAAAACAATTGCCAAAAGCTTTTTTTCAGTTGTGGAATAATTCAATTGAGCATCATTAAGAGTTCGAGAGGCATAATAAATGGCATGTGGGGCTTTGCCAACCCGTTGGCCTAAAACTGCTCCAATTGCATAGTCACTAGCATCACACATGATTTCAAATGGTACATTTCAATCTAGTTGTTGCATGATAGGGGCTGATGTCAAAAGTCCTTTCAAGGTTTCAAACGCCTCTTTGCATTTATCATCAAAGTGGAAAACCACATCTTTTTGTAGCAACTTGCAAAGAAGTAATGTTATCTTTGAGAAGTCCTTGAAAATCTTCTATAGAAACCTGCATGTCCAAGAAAAGAACGAACCTCTCTCACATTTGTGGGAGGTGGTAAAGAATGCATAATATATATTTTAGATTTATCTACTTCTATTCCCTTAGAAGAAATAACATGGCCTAAAACTATTCCTTGTTCTACCATAAAGTGACATTTTTCCCAATTCAATACAAGGTTAGTTTCCATGCATCTTTCAAGTACAAGTGTAAGGTTCTCTAGACATCTATCAAAAGAATCACCATAGAAACTAAAATCATCCATAAAAACTTCTATGATGTTCTCTACATAATCTGGGAATATGCTAACCATACACCTTTGGAATGTAACCGGTGCATTACAACGACCAAATGACATTCGTTGGTATGCAAAAGTACCAAACGGACATGTAAAAGTTGTTTTCTCTTGGTCTTCCGGAGCAATAACAATTATAACCTGAAAAACCTCAAGAAAACAATAATGAGAATGGCCAGCTAACCTTTCACGCATTTGATCAATAAAAGGAAAGGAAAATGGTATTTGCGAGTTGTGGAATTAAGTTTACGATAGTCAATACAAACTTGCCACCCTGTTTGAACCTAGTAGGAACAAGTTCATTCTCATTATTTGTTATAACTGTTACACCTGATTTATTTGGAACCACTTGGACCGGGCTCACCCATTTGCTATCCGAGATAGGATAGATCACTCTAACATCTAGGAGCTTCAGTATCTCCTTTTTTCACAACCTCCATCATAGGAGGGTTGAATCTTCGTTGTGCCTCTCTTGTTGGCTTTGACCCTTACTCTAACAAAATCCGGTGCATGCACATTGATGGCTTATGCCTTTGATATTGGCAATTGTCCAACCAATTGCTGTCTTATGCTCCCTAAGCACCCGGATAAGTCTATCTTCTTTAAAGGTGTGAGCTCTTTGGCAATGATGACCGGTAGTGTGTCATTTTCACCTAAGAACACATATTTCAAGTGGTCCGGTAATGGTTTCAACTCCAAAGTTGGTGACTGCAAAATGGAAGGTGGAAGTTTCTCATTAGATAAAGGCAAATGAATAAATGAAACATCAAACCTTTTATCTTTAGATGGCAGCATTTGTAAAGATGTCAATGCATCTTTCACATAGTCTTTCAAGGCTAGGTCAGTTTTCTCCATTCCGAGGTGTTTGCTAATGACCACTTTTAAACCATCTTCACTATCTAGATCATAAGCTTGCTGCATCAAGGAATCAATTATGTCAATAGTAAAAACAAAATGTATATCACTAGAATACCTCATGGCCTCAAAGATATTGAAACGGATTATCTCGCCATCAAATTCCATAGTGAGGGTGCCATCATGCATATCTATTTTAGTCATAGCTGTTTTTAAGAATGGCCTCCCTAAAAGAATGGGTGTTGGATTAGAAGACATCTCATCTCTCATCTCAATAACATAGAAATCAACGGGAAAGACCAACTCATTAACTTGGACAAAGACATCTTTTACAACTCCTATTGGATAAGTGTTAGAACGGTTAGCAAGTTGTATTATTAACCGGTTTACTCTAATGGTCCTAGATTCAATGAAGCATAAATTGAATATGGCATGACATTAATACATGCTCCTAGATCTAGCATAGCACGCTCAAACCTGGTGTTTCCTATCTTACAAGGAATGGCAAACATACCTGGATCCTTGCATTTAGGTGGGAGTTTCTTTTGAAGAACAGCTGACACATTCTCCCCCACACTTACCTTTTCATTACCTTTCAACTTCCGGTTAGAAGTGCATAATTCTTTTAGAAACTTGGCATATCTTGGCACTTGCTTAATAGCATCTAGTAAAGGAATGTTCACATCTACTCTCCGAAAGATTTCCCAAATTTCCTTCTTGTTAGGGAGGACCTGGAACTAGGCCCACTATGGTCCAGTTGTTCGAACGGGACGCGGAATCAGAAGACCGAAACAGATCTTACACAACTGTCCCAATAGAAATGGGTTCGGATTGGGTGCAATGCAGCTACATCACCCATTATGCACCCTCACTCAGATGCTGACACGTGGCACAATATGGACCGGTTGTCAGCCTATAAATAGGCTACTACTAGCCTACTCCAACACATCCCATCATAGCCCTAAAATCCGGACTAGAGAGAAAGTCCTCTAACCAGATCAGTTCTCCCTATCTCACTGTACATTTTAAATTTCGTAGATCCTAAGTGATCCTATGTATTTATGCGCTAAACACTTGAGATGATACTGACTTGAGCGTCGGAGCGCACCTCGGAGATAAACCTTCGGTGCCCCTCTCACCTCGTTGTTTTCTTGCAGGAAATCATCCAACTATTGGAGATCACTTTGGTCCCGATGAGTCCTGATGTGATCCAATGTGCCACGCACCTCAAATAGAAGGTTAATCACATCAGTTCTTAAGTTCCTTGTATGCTCGGCGAAAGATTAACCATTTCAGTTCCCAAGTGCCACACGCATCTGTTGACTTCGGTCCCCATGTGCCCAATGTCCACCTAAGTGCCACTTACTTTGGCCCAAGTACGCCCAACACATCAGTACTCTAGTGTCCACTAGTGTTTAGCCTTAGTCTCTGCCACTACAACGGCCACATCTATTCCAGCAGACTCTCATAATTGTGGACACTGATATTTTCACCCGCAACATTTGATGCTTTCATTGAGAGAGCCAACAAGAAGTATGGCTCCTAAGAAGAGAGTCGTTGCAAGGTTTGGAGCTCGTCAACCACTCCGAAGTGATTCACCTCCCATCAGAGGAAGAGAAGCGGACACCCCTTCTGACTTAAGGCTTTCACGCCTAAGGACTTACAACAGGACATATGTGTCCCCCAATGTACGCCTTCCTTAAATGAGCAAAGAGTGAGAAACGACCTCGACCAACTAAGGAACTATTTCCGCAAGTTAACAAGAGATAGTGAAGGATCTGGCTTATAAAAATCCCCTAATCACGGAAAACACTCATGTTGTAAATGGCATGAAAAAAGAGAGCGTGACAGATGAGGCTTGGGAACCTGAGAACACTTCCACCATGGAAACATCACCAAGTACCTCGCTTATCCCCTCTAAGCTCCCCATGTCTAGTAAAGAGGCAAGCCAAGTAGACATGGAAGAAGAACCAACACGCTCACATCTCCAAGGCTCACATGCTAAGGAGCTCAATGCAAAGCTCGAACGCTTCTGCTAAGATAAAGGAGATGAGTATGATGTGCGAAGACTCAAGTCCTCTTCAAACATAGGCACAACATCCAACGATTCTCACATTAGCAAATAAAAAGAATCGCTCACAAATGAAGGACGAGAGGCAAGAGACCTCAGCTGGAGCTGAGACATCAGGTGGCACATCTCCTCTCATGAAGGCATCCTCGCCTAGTAATTCACATAATCACACTTGAGCGAACTCCAAGCAATCCGAGCACATCAAATAAGAGGGAACATGTTGGCACTTAAAAAGACTCCCTCGCCAACATCAAGCAATTAAGAGATGATGTCTGTGGTCTGGTCTAAGTCATTTTAAAGCTTACTACAAGGAATCCATCGCAAAACTAAAAGCTGGAAGCAAATAGTGCTCCAGCCACATCGAAAGAGGTCGGGGAAGATGTGAAGCTGATGATACATGGCTGTCCAATTACACCTCAGATACGAAGATATCATCAGACCAATCACTGCTGCCAATGCAACTCTTTAGATGAGCAAAAGAAACGGACGCTCAAGGAAGAAGGTGGAAAATTGCATCTAAAGCCACAACACACCACGAACCCAAGAGAAAGGTTGAGCGCGAAAAGGGACAACAAATAGCTTAAGTTGAAGTTAAGCGAAGAGACCAAAGCCAACCTGAAAGAGAGGCTTGAAATGCAAAAGAAGCTCGTTGACTTTAGTACAATGGCCGAAAGACAGGAGAGCAAGATGGAAGCTAGAAAAAGAGCATGCTGATGAGCGCATCATTCTTCAATCTTGGGACACTAAAGAATTCTCCTTTCACTCAAGAAAGTGACTTTGCCATCTCAATACTTCGGACTTCAACCAACGAAATCCTATGATAGCGCATTTGATTTTACCAATCACTTGGTAATGCCTTGCATGGACATATCAATCCAAGGTGTGAGTGATGCCACCAAGGACCATCGGCGATTTCAGAAGGCTAGGACTTCATCCACCAACATCCCTAGCAAAACAAGACTTCCATCATAATTGCGATAGCCAAGCTGGGTTAGACAAATCTCTAACGAAGCGGACACAAGCTCAAAGGTACGAAGTGCTTAAGCTTCACCTCGCCTAAGCTAACTACGGGCACAGTCGACTACCATAAAGGGCATCTTGGATCTCCCCCAAAGAGAAAAGGAGTTGGCCGAACAAATAATGGGAACACTAGATAACTTATGTTACCTACTGCTGCGGCCACTACAATCATTACGTGAATCTCCAAAGATGACATATCCGAGAAAGTGAACCATGAGTTCAACTCCTCGATAAGTAAAGAGCATGGTTGGCTAACACAACCAATGCGTATCTACATACAACATTGACACAAGAGTTCGCCCGTGAATCTCCTAAGGTCCTTTGTTCGTACCAAGGGAAGGTGGGAAGCTCAAAGGCATGAACTAAGGTCCACTTGAGATACTCATGAGGAACGTGGCCGAAGCCCTTAAGGAACACTATTGGAATCTCATCAACATATGCCCCTAAGTGAATTCTAAGCGCGGACGCTACTTTCGCAGCAAAAGCTAAACGCTAGAAGCATGCTCAAAGTGTGACTACGGAGATAACTCTAGTGAAAACTAGGTGCAAAAGCTCTCCTCAACCATGACATCTCCTAAAGTCATCAAGATGGCATTCTACCAAAGCATGTAAAATCATGACAAAAGAATAAGTCCACACTTAACTAGATTCACATCATGCAAAAAATAAAAAGCAAGAGGTTGTGGCTACAACACTTACTCACATCCAAGATAGGCAAAGGACATCCTCCCTTGATGACAAAATTCCCAAGTCAAACTACATGAGGGCTTACGCCACATAAGAAAGAGCCTTCTTAGTGTGATCTCTTGTTTGACACCTAAAGTGGTAAGAAAAAGCTAATAGTTACAGCAACTACAACTCACGCTCAAAGAATAAGTGGGCTCGAAAGGGCGCACACAAAGCGCTAGACGTCACTACAAAGGTCCGACCATGACAAGGGAAAACATGCTACACACTCACCTAAAGACATCACGGACTTAGCATTACAAAGAGCGTGACAGGGTAGGCAACCTCCAGCAACAGCTCTTAAGTAAGAGAGCTAGGATGGATCGAAGATCTCTACAACATCCCCTAAGCAAGAGAGCTTACTTGGTTCTTTATCTAATGTATCCCTCCCAACTTGTGAGATACGTCTCGCTTTAAACCGTTTTGAGACTATATTGATACATATGACTACATGGATATGATAGAGGCAATAAGATTATAACCAGGGCCAAATTAGCCATCCCCATATTGATGTTCCAAGAGAATATCCCCCTTAGTGAGCCAATTTGAGCCTACATTGAATAAGCTATTTCATTAGTAACCACATCTTTTACCTAGCCTAAATGTACTTATATCCTTACCCTTGTTCTAAAGATGGATTACATATTTTGAGACATATTGCAAAACAAGGGATACTTATTGAAATTTTGGGTTGGAAACAAAAGATAAGTATGGTGGAAGAAAAGGAAAAAAAAAAGTTAAGCGAAAAAAGAAAGGGATCATTGTCAAATACATTCCTATATTGAAAAAAAAAAATGAATCATCTCTTAAACTTTTGGTTAAAGAAAACGATGTTACAAAGTTGGTTAGAATGAAGCAAAGACACAACATGAATATTTAGCCTATGTTATTATGTGCTTAATAAGAGTTTTGAGAAGTTTTATTTGTATGATCTTATTATGTCTTTAAACTCTATGAAATCTTTGGAACCTTTGTGATATATTTATCCTTTTATTCTTTAACGACATTACAACCCCTTAGCCCCATTACAACCTTGAATAAAGACCTCTTGATTTATGAAGTTGCATGATCTAAAAAAATAGTGGAGAATAGGTGGACAAGCAAGCATATGGTAGAACTGTTTTTATGAGATTAATTGAGTGTAAACACTTTACCACTACTTTAAAGAGTGAAAATCATGAGAGTATCTAATGTAAAAAGTTGAAATTAAGTTTATGTGCACTATTTTGATTGAAATATGTTATGTTAGTATTGGCTTAACTCAAACTATTTACATTCAAGCATGATTTTTTGTGAAATTCTTTAAGCTATTGATTAGTTTATAAGACTTGTTAAAAGATTGTCTCTAATTTATATTGAGAGGATTAGGAGTAACTAGTGTATGTAATTTATTTTTATTTTGTTTTTTCAATGTTTGTGGGTATCGTTCTATTCCCTCACGAGACTAAACTCGTCCACTAGGGACACCTAGGGATTTAAAGGCTTGTGTCACATGCTAAGTGCCACCATGATTTCCTACGAAAGTGGATTAGATTAGATTTTCTTATTTTATTTTTATTTTGTTTTGCTCGAGGACTAGCAAAAATCTAAGTGTGGGGGTATTTGATAAGCTCATAAAATATACATTTTATGCCTTTTCTATTCTCAGTTTTAGTTATATTTTCGATCTTTATCTTGATTACTTATGTTATATTTTTGAATTCTAGGTATATTTAAGAGAATGAAGTGAAAATATATCAATAATTATGGTAAAAAGCTTACAAAATCATAATTATAAGATGGAAGAAGACTTGGGAGTCAAAAAGGTCAATTTTTGGTTGCAAAGCAAGAAGGCAGATTTGACATCCAGAGCTTGTTGCAAGGAAAACATGATGTTAAATTCCTTATTTGAAGAAACTTCCCTCTTGACTTTTGAAGCTTACTTGAATACCTTTCCAAATGTAGTTTACACGCCCAAATCGGATAAGAAATGGTTATCCAAACAGCCGACGAAGTGAAAGAAGAGGCAGCAAAAAAAATGGAAACAGAAAGCTCGGCGCCACGGCGCCCAAAAATCACAAAAAATTGGTAAAACATGCCAAAAACGTAAATTTGGCCCTTTAACCTTACTTGTGTGGCAAGGACTTGTTCCCAATATTTTAAAACTCTATAAATACCATCTTTTGAACCACAAACTAGACAACTTTTGAGGAGACTCAAGGATCATCATTCTTCTTCTTCTTCTCCATTCTCTTAGTTTTATTTTAGTTTTTCTTCTTAGTTTCTTTTATGTTTATGTTAACTATGCTTATGCTAGGCTAAACTTTTTGGTTAAGGGTGATTTTAAAGCCCTAGACATGTTTTGTAATTGATTTTCATAATCTATCTATTATTGGTTTTCTATCAAAGTTGCTTATGTTCTTCTATAAGAATTTTTCATGATGTTGTCTTGATTTGTTTAGGTGGCCAACTAGATAGATCTTGATAATTATCTACTGCTAGTTTAGGAGTTTTGATACGTAGCTTATCTTGATTTCTATTAAATAGTGACAATTTGTGGTTAATGATTATATTAAAGTTTTCGCTAATTGCAAAGTGGAACATAACCTAAGTTGAATGAATCCATGTTTATGTGTTTGTTGCTTAGATCAACCTATCTTTCTCATCTTAAAGCTGCTATCACTTTGAATCTAATGATGTTTATCTTAGGTTATTTGATAGTTAGAGATTAAGTAGTGGTGTTTGTCCTGCTTAACGACGAACTAAGGAAGGATTGGGGTAACACGAGAGGTTGTTATCTACGGTTGTTAATTTTGATAGCTAATTGGTGTTGATAAATCTGAAATTGATTCTCAATGATGTCTAGTGGTGGAGAATGAAATCTTAACCATAGTTTCTCATATTTGATTACCTCTCTTTATTTATTTATTTATTTATTTATTTATTTATTTATTTATTTACTTACTTGCTTGATTTTATTTTCTTGTTTATTTTAGTTTTAAAATTATTTCAAAATCCCCTTTTTCCTTTGTTTTTCTTGAATTTAATGATAAACTGATAATTCTTAAATTAAAACCCAATCCCTGTGGACTCGACCCTTGCTAATCACTCTCTACAATTGATATTTTTAGTGCAAGGATTAAATAAGATAAGCTCTTTTGAGTGCATCATGATGCTTCGGTCACATGTGGCAGCCACATGATGAATGATGTCACATGTCACAATCTCATTGGTGACACTTGTGCATGATGGTGCTGATGTGTCACACCTATGTGCCACATCATCTAGCCCACCTATCTAACAATAGCTAGTGTCACTCCACCTCATAGAGTGTCACTCACCTAGCTACCCTTTAGCTATATCTAGCTAAGTGAGCTAATGTCCAGCTCCTTGAGCTAAGCTAGTTGGTGTCCAGCTACCTTGAGCTAACTTGAGCTGAGTAAGCTTTCACTTTGAGCTCCTTATGAGCTTCCATAAGCTTATCTCATCTCCTTGCTAGTTTACCATCATCATACATCATTCATATCAAGTTAATCTTGTGTATACTTGATGTATTTGTTCACTTATGTCCAAATACTTCCAACAGCTCCCACTCGCACATTATGAACTTCATGCTATCATCCACACATATTCATATCAAAGACATAATCAAGGCAAAGCATTCAAACATTGGAATAACATATGCAATTAGGTCGTGTGACCCTAGGCATGCAATTGAATTCTTCTCACTATGCAACTGTTAAATTATACATAAGAGATCTTACTCAATCAATGACTTATCATAGATGTCAAATCAGAAATAACTCTTAAGTTATTCATGTTAATGATCCATATATCATTAACCATGCCTCATGTGCTCTAAGACTTGTCGATACATAGTTTGGCTACTTTCAATCCCTTTCATGTAGGTTGAAAACACATTTCAAACTCATGAAACGTACCAAACACCAAGTGCACTTGTTTTTTCAAGACATTCTTATACTTGAACTCATTTATATTACACAAAGTAATATGCGCGCGTTTTTCAAATATAAATGCCATATGTATCTTAACAATGTCTTTCCTTTTGCACTAACTATCTAACAATTTGAAACTATGCATTTACCCAATACGGTTCCAACAAACCGAATTTTCCATAGTCATAGGAGATCCCATCAAAGTAAACACAATACTTTTGAATTATCAAATATTAGTCAATAGTCACTAAGAGCATACAAACTGATCAAAACTTATTTCGATCAAAGAAACTCACACCACAAGGAGACAGGGATCACTCATTGTTTTCTTTTTTGGTCATCTTATATACACATGATATGCACATGTGCTACAGTATTATCTCCACTTAAATGATTTAGTTCACAACATGGGTTTGTCAACTCCCACTTAAATCATTTAATCGTGGACATCCCCTCAATGGACTCATACTTGAATAAACAAGTCTACATAATTCCCATATGGAATTATCAGCCATTAAGAGTATATGCCAATTCAATAATACACATATACCGTACAGATCTTAATTAATCAAACACATTGATTAACCTGAATATTCACGTATTGAACATTCACACATGGCTACATAGGTTTAATTCATGTATGTGTGGTCATACATGTTCGGTAAATCAAACATCACCTTATCTTGATTCTCTTAATCAAGGCGACCAATATGCTCAAGTTGTCACATGTTTGGAAGATGTGACTCCCACTTGAAGAAGTATACTCTTATTTCAAGACAACAAATGTCCATTCCTTTAAACAACAAATGTTTATTCTTCAAGACAACAAATGTCTAAACTTATTCTCTTGAGCAGTCTCATCTCTATTCTTACACAAAGAATAGAGACAGATTGTTCGTGTGAGCAAACCAATCCTCTACCCGTGTTTGATATATAATTTTCATTCGTTGTGAAACATATAGAATATGCATAGAATTGTATTAAACTCATAAAACACAATTCATTCATTCAATCATACTAAGTTACAAGTACATGACATCAAAAAGTTCATCCAAATGAATTATAATCTATGGAGACCATTGCCTTAACATTTTGGCAAACAAGATTGGTGGTATTGTTTTAGTTAAAGGATCCGACACCATCTCATCTGGAGAGATGTGTTCCATTTGAACTTATTTCCCTTTAATTGCATCTCTCATAATGTTAAACTTTATTCTTATATGCTTGGTCTTTCCATGATATTTTGGATCCTTAATATAAGCCAATGCAGCCATGCTATCACAAAAAATAGTGGTTGGCTTATCATTAGGTGCCACAACACCTAAGTGATCAAGGAAATGACCAAGCTATAAGGCTTCTTGTACAGCAACTGATTCGGCAACAAACCGTGCAAGTCTTCTTCTCACTATTAAGCAGAAAAAGATAACTTGATGTAGACTTGTATTCATCTCTATCACCACCCCAATCAGCATCCGTGTATCATTGCAACCTTAGGTTACCCTTTTGGTAACACAACCAATAGTCTTTCGTACCCTTAAGGTATCGAAATATTCTTTTGACACACTTCCAAAGCTATTGACTAGGGTTAGATGAATACCTATCTAACAAACCAACCGCTTGACTAATGTCCGGCCTAGTACATAACATGGCATACATTAGACTTCCAATGGCATTCAGATATGGAACTCTTTTCATATCTTCTTTTTCTTCAAGAGTTTGTGGACACTTTGCTTCACCAATTTTACAATTGTGAGTAATATGAGTATTCATAGGCTTTGAGTTGTGCATGTTAAAGCGTTCAAGAATCTTATTGATATAAGGTTCTTGAGACAACGCTAACAACATTTTGGACCTATCTCTTAGAATCTTAACTCCAAAAATGTAAGCCGCTTCTCCCATATCCTTCATATCTAAGGTGGAAGACAACCATCTCTTAATGGTGAGCACAAAACTCAAATCATTACTAGCTAATAGTATGTCATCAATATATAATGACATAATTATAAACTTGTTCTTGGAATTTAAAACATAAACACAATGGTCTTCATCCATCATCTTGAAACCAAAGTTCAAGACTAATTCATGAAACTTCAAATACCATTGTCTTGAAGCTTGTTTAAGACCATATATCGACTTCTTTAGTCGACATACCTTGTGTTCCTTACCTTCTACAATGAAACCTTCTGGTTGCTTCATGTAGATCTCTTCACTCAAATCACCATTGAGGAAGGCAGTCTTAACATCCATTTGATGTAATTCCAAGTCAAGATTAGCAACAATAGCTAGTATCAACCGGATGGAGTTGAATCTCACAACAGGTGAGAAGGTGTCTTTATAATCAATCCCTTCTACTTGTGTATACCACTTGGAAACCAAACGTGCCTTGTACCTTTCAATGGTACCATCCACTTTTCTCTTAATCTTGAGAACCTATTTGTTCCCAATGGCCTTTCTATCTTTAGGAAGATCAACTAAGTCCCATACTTTATTCACATGCACAGATTCCAATTTATTTTTCATTGCAATTATCCATTTGTCACAATTTGGACTTTCGAGAGCTTCTTTCAAACTTTGAGGTTCATCCATAGATGACACCAAATGAGCCTCACTTTCATCCAAAATCTACCACTTACTTGGAGGTTTGAATTTTCTTGAAGAACATCTAAGAACAGTAGGAGCATTATGTTCTTCTTGATCATGCACATTTGCATTCTCATCAAGTTCTTCATGAGGTAACATATCCTCATTAGGCTCTTCATGAGGTAACACATCCTCATGTTGTTGGACCGACACTTGATCGACATTTTGATCACCTATTTCATCCATAGGTTTATCTTGGTCATTGTTGCCACTATGACCAACAACTCGTGGAGGCACTAAGCTTCCATTTGGTCCAATGCCATTATCACTTTCATTAAGTGATATTAGCAAATCATATGTGCTTGCTAATCCAGATTCATCAATTTCATATAATGGAGAATTCTTTTCACCATTCCCTTTCTTAGGAAACTCATTTTCTAAGAAAGTTGCGTCCCTTGATTCGAGTTCAACTTGTCTATCCTTATATTCCAAAATCCATGAACACATATCCTTTAGAATGTTCAGAATAACCGAGAAGAACACATTTCTTCCCTCTTGGTCATAATTTACCAAGAATGTAATTTGGATTATGGACATAGGCTGCTCAACCCCAAGGCCTTAGATTACTTAAATCTGGCTTTCTTTTAGTCCATAACTCATAAGGAGTAGACAAAACAGATTTGGATGGCACTCTATTCAATATGTTGATAACCGTGAGTAATCATCTCCCCAAAAGGAAATGTCCATGTAGTTGATAACTCTATAAAATAGAGTTATTTTACCATATTTTATATAGCTAAGTCCTTATAGTTTAAACTATTAATTAATTATTTTTAGTTATTTTTATTTATTTATTTTATGTTTATTTTAGTTATTTATTTAATGTCTTTTTTATTTTTGTAGAGTCATAAAGCAATAAGGGGCTTCATAAAGGACTTCTCCCTAGCTGTCAAATCTAAAGCTTGTAAATAACCTAATTTTCTTAAGAGGAGAGCAGCCACCACAAGTTTGCAAGGAGCAATAGAGATTTTGAAAGATTGAAGACTGAAGATCTGATAGCCTTTTAGTTTTCTCTTATCCCTTATCTTCTTTATCTTTCTTATAATATTTATAAGAAAGAAACTCCTTTGTTTTATATTTTTATTAATTAGTATGAACTAAATATATTTTTCTAGGATTACAATGGAACTCAACATGTAGTTTGGATTATTTTACTTTCTTTCTTGATTTAAGGATATTTGATGTTGTTTATTCAATCTTGTTCTTAATGCTTTTAATTGTTTGGCCACCAATTAGATTGATGTGGTAACTTATATACAATTTGGAATATGGAGTTTAGTGTTAGACATAGATTGAATAACATATGTTTCATATTCATTTATTATGATGAATTGATCTGTATGTAGGGTAGAAATATACCTACGTGTCATGTGTAATCAATTTTAGAGTCTAAGCTTAATGAGTTTCTCTTTGATTCAATTATCATAGGAATATAGTTAATTGGTTAAGAGGAATATTTTTATAAGACCATCGGAAGATCTTTATAAATATATTAGAACTCTAGGTTAACAAATCAATATCATTAGTCAAGTTAAGAGGGTAGGAGAAGTTCATACGAGGTGTTGAGGGAAATTGTAATCCTAGGCTTTTCTTAATTGTTTAATCTATCTTTTAATTTGCATCCTTTTATTATTATTATTTTTTTATTTTCAATCTTTAATTAATTGTTTGAATAATATTAAGTTGTTTTAATTTTAGTACTTAATAAAGTTAGTAACAATTCTTCGTGGGGTCGACACTCTACTTTTCACTTTATTACTTGTTAATGATACGTGCACTTGCGTGGTAAATCCGACAACAAGTTTTTGGCGCTGTTGCCGGGGAATTGTTTCACTATTTTTGTTAATATGCTGGAAATCAGGGATTGACTGACTGAAATCCCAAGACTGGAAATCAGGGATTGACTGACTGAAATCCCAAGATTCTAGTAATTAGCTGTAAATAGTAAAGCATAATTTTAGGGTGTAAATAGAGCTGTAAATTAGGGTGTCAAATTCCTATCTTTTAGGGATTTAGTAAACCCTTCCTTCATGTATAAATACCTTGTAACAGACTAGTTCAGATCAGAATAAAAAAATCAAAACCTTTCTTCAAATATTAATACCAAGCAATCTTAATCTTAATTCAAACTTTTATTATTTTATTTTATTTTTAGGTTTTGTTGATTTGGATGCACTATGTGGGATTATAAATGGGATGCAATCAATGCTTTATCTGCACAAGTGGTTGCACTTAACAAGAAGCTTGACACTTTGTGTGTACCTTCTGTCCAAAGTCTGTTTGTAATTTGTGAACTCTGTGGGGGTGGACATCATAGTGATTGGTGCTCAACCTATGCTGATTTAATGCAATATGTTGGAAACTACAATATGCAGCAGAATAATTTTTATTCCAACGACTACAATCCAGGTTGGGGAGATCACCAAAATTTTTCATGGAACAACAATCAATGGCCCTCCTATTCAGATAATCAAACATATCCTTTTGAGTTTCAACCATATGCACAAGCACCTGTCCCAGAAAAGAAACCATCATTGGAAGAGGTGTTTATGCAATTCATGGCAAGCCAAGCAGTGATCAATCAGAATCATTCAGCATTACTTCAAAGTCAAGCACCAGTTCCAGAAATGCATCCTTCATTGGAAGAGGTGTTCATGCAATTCATGGCAAGAACCGACAGTATCATTCAGGAGCAATCAGAAGAACTTCAAAGTCAAGAAGCAGAACTTCAGAGTCAAGCGGCAACACTTAGGAGTCTTGAAACACAAATGAGCCAGCTTGTCAATGCCTTTAACAATTGCCCTCAAGAAACTCTTCCAGGTGACATTGAATCTAATTCCAGACCAGGTGAATAAGAGCATTGTAACGCCAACACACTTGGGATTGAAAAAGAGATAGAAAAGGATAGTAAAGAGCCTGAATTGACAACCAAGCTTATTGAAGAAGAAGTTGAAAATGTTCAAGAAGAATGGATCCAGTGTGACCCACCACCACAGCCTATTCCCCAATGCATCCAACATCCAAAGCTAATAGATGGGATAGATAGTGCTAACAAAGAGAAATTCATAGAGATTTATCCCATTGATCCACTTAAGACACTAATAAATTCTACCACTGAAAGAGATGAATTTCGCTTTTAAGCCTGCAAGAAAGCGAAGTTGTTCAAAGAAAGGACAGCCAAATGGCATGAATCGAAAATCATTAAGTGGTTGGATACAGGATGATGAACAATGAGATAGTCAAGCTGATGACTATAAATCAAGTGCTTCTTTGGAGGCAACCCAAGCTTCTTACTCCCTACTCTTTGAATTTTTATTTTTATTATCTTTTATTTTTCTATCTTCTTTAATTTAATTTAATCTAATTTTTATTTTTCTTTTACTAATCATTTTTTTTCTTTTGCAGTATTAAAAAAAATTGTCTGGCGCCAGGAAGTTCGAAAGGGTGGCGCCATAGCGCTCACCCAAATTTTTTTTTTAAAATTTATTTATTATTATTTACAAGTGCTTAAATCTTTTTAGTTTTATTTTAAATTCTAATTTTTTTAGGTTATTATTATTAATTTATTTTTACTTTATTTATTTATTTTTTTTGTAGGGCACCCAACTTAGACAAGCATGATGAGGTCAAAGAGGAAACTCGAGATTCTTCTGTGTTGCTTGCATCGATAGGGGAGTTTTCTTGTTCTTACTCTTTTAAATTTCTAAAAATTGAGGACAATGTTTGTTTTAAGTTTGGGGGTGTTGGTCATTAGTTTCTCGATTTCTTTTGTCTTATGTGATTTTTTTTTTAAGTTTATTTTGTGTGTTTTCTTTTTTATTTCTTTTCGTTAGTTTATCAGTTTCTTTTGTCTTATGTGAATTTTTTTTAAGTTTATTTTGTGTGTTTTCTTTTTTATTTATTTTCGTTAGTTTATCAGTTTCTTTTTTCTTATGTGATTTTTTTTAGTTTATTTTGTATGTTTTCTTTTCTTTTTTATTTCTTTTCTATGTTTATGTTTAGGAGTCTATAAAAAAAAATTTCTTGAGATATATTGCACTTATTATAATGAGTTCCTTATCCAATGATGAGAATTAGTTATTGATTTGTCTTAACTTTTGGGTACAACATAAGCATGATTTGATTTTATGTTAATTTTTTTTGTTAGTCTTATTGTTAGGATGTGATTTTCAATAAATTAAGCACCACATCTCTTGCTTAGATTTGCATAGCTTATTTAAAGACTGTTTATGTTGATGTGAATTGCGATTATATCAAGAAGCCTAGAATTTGTTTGATTCTCTCTCGAGGCGAAATCCTAGACAACACTAAGTTAAGAAAATGATTTAGGCAATCTTTAAATCGTTTGAGCCTTTCGAGCCTACCTTTATATATTAATATCCTTAGTCTATCTCTTTGAGCCTAATTGATATATATCTTTTTTTTATTGCCACATCTTTTAGCCTAGCCAAATAAGAAAAACCATGATAAACCCTCACTACATAGGTATGTGTATGACATACAGGAAAAAATTATGAGCCATGTCAAATTTGGGTGAAATGGTGATGTGAAAAAAGAGAGGAAAAGATTATGGTTCTTCGAAAATGAAACAACGAAAGAAAAAAAAAGAATAAAGTGGTGAAGCAAAAAGGAAGTGCATTCAAAGAATGGAGAATGTAAATTGAGGAAAAAACTATGGCTCTCAAAAATCTTGAAAAAAAAATGTAAAGTGTCTATGGGTGACTTAAATCGAAATATATATTTATTCTACCTTGACCCTAGCCTTACATTACAAGCTTATTAAAGACCTACTTGATCCTTGATGAAGTGTTAGTCTACATTAGTGGAGAGAGAGATGAAAAGCAAACATAAGACAATTAGTATTAATTCGTATTTTGCACTGACATAAACTTATTTGGATTGCATGCATTGATTTGCAAAGAGATTTTACACACACACTGAAAATCTATTCAAGCATGAAGCATACTATTGAATTGAATCATAAAGCTAGATTATGTTTGTGTTCTACTTTGAGTTGTGATTTTGATATAACTTTTGAGGACTATTAAGGGAATCATTAGTTTAGTGCATTCATCTCTAGCTATGTTTTGTTTTGTTTCATTTTATTTAGTTTGTTTTCTTTTGTTTTTGCTCGAGGACTAGCAAAATATTAAGTTTGGAGGTGTGATAACTCTATAAAATAGAGTTATTTTACCATATTTTATATAGCTAAGTCCTTGTAGTTTAAACTATTAATTAATTATTTTTAGTTATTTTTCTTTATTTATTTTATGTTTAATTTAGTTATTTATTTAATGACTTTTGTATTTTTATAGAGTCCAAAACCAATAAGGAGAATATCAGTTCATAAATGGAAAGTCAAAGCTGGAGACTATTACTTGCCCACAAAGTTTTCATTCTTCAGGCTTTTGGAGTTCTATAAATAGAAACCCTTTAGGACTTTATAAAGGACTTCTCCCTAGCTGTCAAATCTGAAGCTTGTAAATAACCTAATTTTCTTAAGAGGAGAGCAGCCACCATAAGTTTGCAAGGAGCAATAGAGATTTTGAAGGATTGAAGACTGAAGATCTGACAATCCTTTAGTTTTCTCTTATCCCTTATCTTCTTTATCTTTCTTGTAATATTTATGATGGTGAAACTCTTTTGTTTTATATTTTTATTAATTAGTATGAACTAAATATTTTTTTCAAGGATTGCAATGGAACTCAACATGTAGTTTGGATTATTTTACTTTCTTTCTTGATTTAAGGATATTTGATGTTGTTTATTCAATCTTATTCTTAATGCTTCTAATTGTTTGGCCACCAATTAGATTGATGTGGTAACCTAGATACAACTTGAAAAAAGGAGTTTAGTGTTAGACATGGATTGAATAACACATGTTTCATATTCATTTATTATGATGAATTGATCTGCATGTAAGGTAGGAATATACTTACGTGTCATGTGTAACCAATTTTAGAGTCTAAACTTAATGAGTTTCTCTTTAATTCAATTATCATAGGAATATAGTTAATTGTTTAAGAGGGATATTTTTATAAGACCATCGGAATATCTTTATAAATATATTAGAACTCTAGGTTAACAAATCAATATCATTAGTCAAGTTAAGAGGGCAGGAGAAGTTCATATGAAGTGTTGAGGGAAATTGTAATCCTAGGCTTTTCTTAATTGTTTAATCTATCTTTTAATTTTATTCTTTTATTATTATTATTTATTTATTTATTTTTAATCTTTAATTAATTGTTTGAATAAGATTAAGTTGTTTTAATTTTAATACTTAACAAAGTTAGTAACAATTCCTTGTAGGATCGACACTCTACTTTTCACTTTATTACTTGTTAACAATACGTGCACTTGCGTGGTAAATCCGACAACAGTTGGCCTGAGCCATCATGCATCTCACGATGTCTAGGAGAGTTCTATTCTTTCTCTCCACCACTCCATTCTGTTAGGGTGTTCTAGGAATAGTCAATTGCCTTGATATTCTTTTCTCATCACATAACCCCTTGAATTTATTTGACAAATACTCTCCACCCTGATCAATCCTTAATGACTTAATCTTCCTTTCTATTTGATTCTCTACTAAAGTCACATAAGTCTTGAAACACCTTAATGCTTCACTCTTGCACTTTATCAAATAGACATGGGTGAATCGAGTATAGTAATCCATGAATGTGATAATGTATCTAAAACCTTTTCTAGATGTCACATTCAAGGGATCACAAACATCAGAATGTATAATTTGCAATAGGTATTCACTTCTATGAGCCTTTCAAAATGATTTTCTTGTTGCCTTACCCACGAGACATATCTCACAAGTTGGGACGGATAAATTAGATAAAGAACCAAGTAAGCCACTTTTAGCTAACTTCGTCATCCTTTCTTGCCCTATATGACCTAATCTTGCATGCCAAATGAACTCATCATTTGCATTGGCCATAAGACAACTACTATTACTTATAACAGTATCTAACACAAAGAAATTACCATTTAGGAAACAAGAACTTATTCTTTGTTTATTGAGATAAATATCAACTACATTATTATGGAAATTAATTGGAATCCAAAACGCAATAAACTAGTAATAGATACTAAATTTCTCCGAATACTTGGTACATATAAGACATAAATTAAAATCAGATTGTGTCCACTCTTCAAAGGTACTACACAAGTTCCTTTGCCTTCTACTTCAAGCCTTGAGTTGTCATCAACATAGACCCATTTAGTCCTGAGCTGGTATCTTTCGATAATTGACAAACAAGCCACGATCCCTTATGATGTGGTCGGTGGCACCTGAATCAATAACCCACGAAGAGTTAGATTCAGCCATAAGAGTACATGACATAACATGTACAAATGAAGTAGAAGTAGAGATACGTACTTTAGGCTCTTTGAAATCTTTTGCAAAATGCCCTTTTTTATTGCAATTAAAGCACTTAACCTTGCTTTTGTTCATTGGTTTTCAATCTTTCTTGAATTTCCTCTTAGAGGTTACATCCCTTATGTTGAATTCTTTTTTCTTGAACCCTTTCTTCTTTCTCCTTATGTAAAAGGAAGTCTCGGCAACATATGCCTTAGATGGATTCTTGATATCCATAACTTCTGCCTCGAGAAGCAAATGTCTTGTGATATCATCAAAGGTCTTAATTTCAACATTGTGGCATAAATTGACCTTCATCGATTGCCAGTCATCATCAGGTAGGGATCTTATTACGAATTGCACTTGTTGCTTATCCGTGAGAGTATGTGATAGGATCCAAGATGGCCCAATCCCATGGCAATTTCTATATGGGCCAAGATCCAAGAAGATCTAGGAAACATGGCAAGAATGGTGGAATTCACTTGGGCCATGTTGCAAGTTATTCAAGAAAGCTTCAACATGCAAGATGGGCTTACATCCAAGTTTGATCTATGTGATTCAAGAACACAATGTGGCACATTAAGAGGGCTTATTTGGGCTTATTTTAAGTCTTGTAAATACTTAGGCTTTTGGGCCTAATTTATGTAGTATGTCCAATAGGCTAAGTGGGGTCTACTTCATTAATCTTGTTGGACCTATTTTAGTTATTATGTTTTGGGCTTGAGTTTGTTCAGCCTATTTTACTTAGTATTACTATGATAGCCGACCAAGGCATATTAGGATTAGGATTTCTAGGTCTAGCCGACCTAGGCTTTAGTAAGAAGGCTATAGATACATTGTTGTAGCCACTATATCATTAACAATTAATTTATTGAGTTGATTTTATTCAAGTGAGTGTTTCACTCTTTTTAGTTCTTGACAGAACTAGCGAACTTATCAAAGAAATCCTTTCTTTGTGGCGTTCTTCCTATCAAACTTAGGTTCTAGAAACAAGTGTTCTTGGCGTTTAGTTAGCTTAGCTAATCTAGGTTCTTTGAAACAAGATTTCTACGGGTTTAAGTTCCATTGCCTGAATCTTGGATTTCTTGGGGTTAGGGTATTTCAATTTGTTGGTGGGTTCAAAGGGTTTAGCCCTATGGGTTCACATCAAACCCTAAGAACACTTGTTTCTAGAACCTAAGTTTGATAGGAAGAACGCCACAAAGAAAGGATTTCTTTGATAAGTTCGCTAGTTCTATCAAGAACTAAAAAGAGTGAAACATTCACTTGAATAAAATCAACTCAATAGATTAATTCTTAATGATATAGGTGGCTACAACAATGTATTTATAGCCTCCCTACTAAAGCCTAGGTCGGCTAGACCTATAAATCCTAATCCTAATATGCCTTGGTCGGCTACCATAGTAATACTAAGTAAAATAGGCTGAACAAACTCAAGCCCAAAACATAATAACTAAAATAGGTCCAACAAGATTAATGAAGTAGATCCACTTAGCCTATTGGACATATTACACAAGTCAGGCCCAAAAGCCTAAGTAATTAAAAGACTTAAAATAAGCGCAAATAAGCTCTCTTAATGTGCCACCTTGTGTTCTTGAATCACATGGACCAAACTTGGATGCAAGCCCATCTTGCATGTTGAAGCCTTTCTTGAATAACTTGCAACATGGCCCAAGTGAATTCCACCCATTCTTTCCATGTTTCCTAGATCTTCTTAGATCTTGTCCCATATAGAAATTGCCATGGGATTGGGCCATCTTGGATCCTATCATTCCCCCTTTCCTCGAAAAGATTCGCCCTCGAATCTTAGTCTTGTGTGTGAGAATGACTGCGCTCGGTACTAAATCATGGTGATGCACAGTACCGTTTATGTTGTAACTCCTCCGAAAATAAATACTCACAGTCCTTCAACAAAGAAACAGACAAAATAGGAAGAGATTAATTAGGAAAGAATAAGAACCTTTGCATCAGAAAAATTCTCAAATTCTTTGTTTCCCTCGGCAGGAATTGTCTCATTTTCCACTAATGGCTCCTCTATTGTGTCTTTATTTTCAGCTCCTCTATTTCTTTTTCACTTTATTTTTTACTCTTCATTTTCTCTTGCTTTTCTTTATTTGCAGCCACCTCACTTTCTTTTTCTTTCTTTTCTCTCTTTTTTGTTCTCCATCTTTATTCCTCTTGTTGCACAAACCTTCCAAACAATAAGGTGAACTCTTGCATCTCTTGAAAAGCCTGCTTTACTTCGTCGCCACATGTGAGAGACATCTTAAAGTTGTTGCAGAACAACTTTGGTTAGTAAAAAAAAAAGATGAATATCGATTTTTTCCTTTTCTTTTCAATCTTTTTCAAATCTTTCTTTCTTTTTCTGCCTATTCGAACACTCTTCTTCTTTTTTTCTTTTTTTTTTCAAGAACGAGACTTCTTGATTTTCTTGAAATTTCGAATGACTGTCTTTTTTCTTTCTTGGGACTGTTCAAATGCCCCTCTCAATTCTTGATTTTTTTTTTTTTTTTAAGAACGGATCAAGAATAATCAAAAACAATTTTTTTTTGTAGATCAAGAATTCAAGAAGTAGAATCTTGATCTAAATCAGCTTCCAAGAATGAAACCCCTAACTAAACTACCTAAAAACTATAACCCTAAGGCAAAAGAATGCCTAAAGCTATAACCCCAAGACAAGAATGTCTGAAACCCCAAAACTAAAAAGTTGAGAGAAACTCCAATACCTTATGGTAAAGAAGATAAAAAGATTTGACTTGATTGGTCCATAAGCTCTGATACCAAATGATGTGAACCCGTGGGGTTAAACCCTTTGAACCCATAACAATATGAAATACCTTAACCCCAAGAAAGCCAAGATTCAGGCAATGGAACTTAAATCCGTAGAAATCTTGTTTCAAGAACCTAGATTAGCTAAGCTAACTAAACCACAAAAACACTTATTTCTAGAACCTAAGTTTGATAGGAAGAACGCCACAAAGAAATGATTTCTTTGATAAGTTCACTAGTTCTGTCAAGAACTAAAAAGAGTGAAACACTCACTTAAATAAAATCAACTCAATAGATTAATAGTTAATGATATAGGTGGCTACAACAATATATTTATAGCCTCCCTACTAAAGCCTAGGTCAGCTAGACCTAGAAATCCTAATCCTAATATGCCTTGGTCAGCTACCATAGTAATACTAAGTAAAATAGGCTGAACAAACTCAAGCCCAAAACATAATAACTAAAATAGGTCCAACAAGATTAATGAAGTAGACCCCACTTAGCCTATTGGACATATTACATAAATTAGGCCCAAAAGCCTAAATAATTACAAGACTTAAAATAAGCCCAAATAATCCCTCTTAATATGCCACCTTGTGTTACCAAACTTGGATGCAAGCCCATCTTGTATGTTAAAGCCTTTCTTGAATAACTGCAACATGGCCCAAGTGAATTCCACCCATTCTTTCCATGTTTCCTAGATCTTCTTGGATCTTGGCCCATTTAGAAATTGTCATCGGATTGGGCCATCTTGGATCCTATCAATATGACCAGCTGATTTTAAACAAGAGATCATACGAGACATTTCTTGCAAGTGTCTACTCATGTTATGATCAACCTTTTTTGTGTAATTCTCAAATTTGAGAATTAAAGCCCTTTGTTTCTCAAGTGAAACAGTACCAAACTCATTCTTTGCCTTGTTCTATATGGCATTGGCAGTTTCAAGCATGGCAAAGTCCACCATAATGTCATCGGTCATTGTACTTAACAATGTAATCTGAGCCATGATGTCTTTCCTTCTAAAGGTATCATACTCCCCTCTTACCTCTTGTGTAGATTCTGAAGTTGGTTCAACAACCTCTTTGGATAATTATATCCAATAAATCTTGCTCGGTGAGGATGAATTGAACCTTTTGCTGCCATATGGTGTAATTATTACCATCAAGCTTAAGATCTTTGTTTAATTCAGCTAATATGCCCTTTGTGGCACTAGCCATCTACATCATGCAATTGTCTACCCAAATTAGCATATTCATCGTAACAAGATATTTTCAAACACAAAATAAATAAGATAATATCATTATGCCAAAACGTACCAAAAACAAACTTATTGCAATCAAATCCATTCGGACATAAGAGTGACTATCATATTAATTTGTTTTGAAATACCTTATGAGGTTGCAAGTTTAATCAAAAATATGCATTCGATTTAAACATCAGGCATAGAATAACAAGCAAGGACTGAAAAAAATAAAGAACATAAACATGCATTTCAAACAGCTAGAGGAAGAGTTCAGGTCACTTACTTGTCCTCTTATGCAATGCTCACTTGTTATGGATATGAGTAATGAACTCAACCGAATTACTAGGGCACTCTTGTAATCAACAGGTTAATGCAACTACAAGAAACCATTCCACAACCTATCTTGCTCATCCAAACCAGAATGCTTTATGCCTTGCTTCTTGATAATCCAAGCAATCAAGAACTCCTCACGCACAAGCAGTTGCACTTAGCAATCTACCTCTCAATTGTGTCTTACACAATTGTCTGATTATTGGTTCTCTTGTGTTATGTGTCTTGGCCGAATCCATTTCCTATTTATAGCCTCTCATGGGTTGCTTCTGAAAGGGTCAAAGGATACAACCCTTTCAAGGTCAACACCCTTCATTTGGACACAATGGTTCGGTCAACAGAACCATTCCCTTCCAAATTAACACAACTATTCGGCTAATAGGAGGGAACCTCTCAACCAGAAACAACATGATGTTTCGGTCACATGTGTCAGCCACATAATGAATGATGTCACATGTCACAATCCCATTAGTGACACTTGTGCATGATGATGCTGATGTGTCACGCCTATGTGCCACATCATCTAGCCCACCTAGCAAACACTAGCTAGTGTCACTCTACCTCATAGAGTGTCACTCACCTAGCTACCCTTCAGCTACATCTAGCTGAGTGAGCTGGTGTCTAGCTAGTTGGTGTCCAGCTATCTTGAGCTGACTTGAGCTGAGTAAGCTTTCACTTTGAGCTCCTTATGAGCTTCCATAATCTTATCTCATCTCTTTGCTAGTTTACCATCATCATACATCATTCATATCAAGTTAATCTTGTGCGTACTTGGTGTGTTTGTTAACTTATGTCCAAATACTTCCAACACATACATGTTCGATAAATCACACATTACCTCATCTTGATTCTCTTAATCAAGGCGACCACTACGCTCAAGTTGTCACATGTTTGGAAGATGTGACTCCCACTAGAATAAGTATACTCTCATTTCAAGAAAACAAAATGTCCATTCCTTAAAACAACAAATGTTCAAACTTATTCTCTTGAGCAGTCTCATCTCTATCCTTACACAAAGAATAGAGGCAGATTGTTCATGTGAGCGAACCAATCTTCTACCTATGTTGGAGATACAATTTTTATTCGTTGTGAAACATATAGAATATGCATAGAATTGTATTAAACTCATAAAACACAATTCATTCATTCAATCATACTAAGGTACAAGTATTTGACATCAAAAAGTTCATCCAAACGAATTATAATCTACGGAGTCCCATTGCCCTAACATGTTTGGCAAACAATATTGGTGGTATTGGTTTATTTAAAGGATCTGCCACCATCTCATCCGTAGAAATGTATTCCATTTGAACTTCTTTCATTTCAATTGCATCTCTCGTAAAGTTATATTTTATCCCTATATGCTTGGTCTTTTCATGATATTTAGGATCCTTAATATAAGACAAAGCAGCCTTACTATCACAAAAGATAGTGGTTGGCTCTTGATTAGGTGCTACAACACCTAAGTGACCAAGGAAACAACCAAGCCACAAGGTTTCTTGCACAGCAACTGATCCAGCAATAAATTCAGCTTCCATAGTTGATAAAGCCGTGCAAGTTTGCTTCTTACTACTCCACGAGATAGCACCACTAGAAAGTAGAAAAATATAACCTGATGTAAACTTGTATTCATCTCTATCACCACCCTAATCAGCATCCGTGTATCCTTGCATCCTCATGTTACCTTTTTTGTAACACAACCAATAATCTCTCGTACCCTTAAGGTATCGAAATACTCTTTTGATACACTTCCAATGTTGTTGACTAAGGTTAGATGAATACCTTGCTAACAAACCAACAGCTTGACTAATGTCCGGCCTAGTACACAACATGGCATACATTAGACTTCCAATGGCATTTAGATATGGAACTCTTTTCATTTCTTCCTTTTCTTCAAGAGTTTGTGGACACATTGCTTCACCAATGTTACAATTGTGAGCAATGGGAGTATTCATAGGCTTTGAGTTGTGCACGTTGAAGCGTTCAAGAATCTTATTGATATAAGGTTCTTGAGACAACGCTAACAACCTTCTGGACCTATCTCTTAGAATCTTAGCTCCAAGAATGTAAGCCGCTTCTCCCATATCCTTCATATTAAAGATGGAAGACAACCATCTCTTAATGGTGTGCACAAAACTCAAATCATAACTAGCTAACAGTATATCATCAACATATAATGACATAATTATAAACTTGTTCTTGGAATTCAAGACCAAAACGCAATGGTCTTCATCCATCATATTAAAACCAAAATTCAAGACTGATTTATGGAACTTCAAATACCATTGTCTTGAAGCTTGTTTAAGACCATATATTGACTTCTTTAGTCGACATACCTTGTGTTCCTTACCTTCTACTATGAAACTTTCTGGTTGTTTCATGTAGATCTCTTCACTCAAATCACCATTGAGGAAGGCAATCTTAACATCCATTTGATGTAATTCCAAGTCAAGATTAGCAACAATAGCTAGTATCAACCTGATTATCCATCATTATTTAAATTTTATGTTTTCATCTTAACTTACAAAGTGATGCAGGAGCATCTACTAGGATACTAATAACTAAGGCCCAAAATGAAGCATATGGAGCTGAACATGTTTTGGGCTTTAAAAGTCTAATGGGCCACAATTTGAAGATCCAAATTAGTGTGGAAAATGGAAATACTTCTGCATTACAAGAATAAAAGAATATCTAAAGTCATGTCTGTCGGAATCAGAATTCATGCATGGAAGTCAAATGTACTGATTAGCTGGTCAAAAATAATACAAATCATATATAGTTGGAAAGCTCTGTAAGTCTAGTTTCCAACGCATCAAACCACGTGTTTTTTGAAGTTCTCTACAATGAGATATGGCCATTTTACTTAAGATTATTCCGGGAGATGAATCTGGACGAGTTAATAAATGTCCTCTTATCTTTAGTGTCTAGTGGGTTGTTTTATGTTTAATTTTCTTGGTAAAATGTGTAACCTATACTTGGGGGATGTTCCAAGTAAAGTCTATTTAAAATTTAAAGTTATCAATGAGAAGGCAGATCAGAATTTGAATTGTTTCTTTAGAAACTTGCTTTCTAGCAATTCTTCTCTGTTTTATTGTTTTTGGTGGATTTCCAACAACAAAAAACATCTCAAACACTTAGGCACTTAAGAGTGGTGATATTCTGTATCTCTTAATACCAAACGCGTGAGTTCGTGTTAACCTTATCACTTTGGGTTTTGAAGGTTCCTAAAGTGTGGCGGTTTATCAAAAATTTTCCTCAATCAAACCATACTAATTGAGATTTTATTGAATTCTCCTAGTATTGGATTGATTCTCCATCACAAATGGTATAATCATAAAATAATATATTTTTCATTTTCTTTCTTCTCATTTTTCAACTCTACCAAGCATTGAATAAAAAGAAAATTACTTTTTTTTTTTCACTTTTCCATTTTTCCTACCAAACACACTAATGAAAAGAAAAAATATATTTTCTATCCTTCCATTTTTCTCCTATTCCAATTTTTCATCTTTCTAATTTTTTTCCACCCCACCAAGCAAACCCTGTTATTATTATAAATATATAATTTTTCTTAGCTCAAAAAATGTGAATTATGGAATCTGAAACTTTAGCTGAAAACTTTTTTGAAGGCAAAAGGAACTTTTTCCTGCAATGATTTGGAAACTTGGGAATTAACATGCCTCAGCATGACAGTTACCTTGTATTGAGAATCTATCATTCTGCCAGGGCTTTTAACTTTCAATTAAAGTTCTTAACTGATAAGTTTTTTTCAACCAAAAAAAAAAAATGAAAAAGAAAACTGATTAGTTTTTTGAACAACCTTTTAAACATAATTATCCATAAATGGAAATATAATAATAGTTCAGCTATCAAAGAATCACAATCAATTGAGAGGTTTCTTTCTTTTCACCTCTTTTCTTTTGTTTATTTGATACTCCCTGTTTAGAGCAGGCATATCTCCTCAATCAGGCACAAAACAAATCAAATTATCAGTGATAACAACTCAAGAACTTCCAATCGAGTTAGGATTCGGGTGAATGTTGGATACGAGTATGTGTCTAACACGGATATACTCAATTTTTTTAGCTTTTTCAAATATTTGGAGGATCATACTTCTATACCCATATCCGAATATGTGTCGGACACAAGTGTCAAAAACAAATACTTAAAAAAAAAATAATGAATCTGATAGCTAGATATGGGATTCAAAATAAATAGTAATACAATGTGAAATAAGATGGCTGCCTGCTTCATATCCAGAAGCAAAAAAAATTAGGTCTTATTTTCTTTAACCAGAAGACAGGAATTTAAACTATATAATAATATGATATTATTCAGTAATAAAAGAATCCCTGAACACATCCATTGAGAAAAACAGGAAAACAAACAAATCAACCAACCAAATTGAATTAACAAACCATGGGAAGGCCTCAACTTGTACACTTTCTGAATGAAGGAGATCACCTGGAACAGCAAGAAAAATTTTGGGTTCGTTTCAATCCATCGGTTTCACTTTTACTAAGGGATACCCGATTGACAGTTAATTCAGCTTTGTAAGTATCCGAGTTCAGGACCTTCCTGCTGACATTGTTGTAAATCTCTCGTATAACAATCTCGAAAGCCTTATTGACATTTGTTGAATCTAAAGCAGATGTCTCCATGAAGAACAAGCCTTCTTCTTCAGCGAGGCTTTTGCCTTCTTCAACACTCACATCCCTGATAGTTTCCAAGTCGCATTTGTTGCCAACCAACATCCTCGCTACAGTCGAATCAGAATTATGAGCTGCACAAATTTTTAAGTAAGCACAAGCCTTGACATCTACGAACTTTAAAGCAAATATAAAATCACTGGTGAGCTAAAAGCAGACAGAAATTATATAAACAGTAAACCTAGAGAAGCAAATAGATAGGCCAAGGAGAAAATATAAAAATGAAAGAAATGTTTTGGCCGAGTAAATAAGTCATGTTGGATCTTGGAAGTACTTTTGTTGAAAATAAAAAGAGGAAGAATATCAAAGGCACCTATGGACCAACGGTAAATTGATACTCTTGTATTATGTTACTTGGACTCGGGTGTGAGTGTCGGATACGGATATGTGTCCGACATGGGTATGTTCAATTTTTTCTAAGTTTTTCCATGTATTTGGAGGGTCCTTGGAGGGTCATACTACTATACCCATGTTCAGATATGCGTCAGATACGGTGTCTGACACTGGTACTTCAAGAAAAATGAAGAGGCTGAGCGACATAGCTCTTGTAGCTAGTCTCAACCATTAGAAAGGGAAACTTTTCTCCAAGTCGCCTATCGATTTCTAAATGTAAGTATTTGCATTTCAAATTTATATAATCTATTTCTATTCCTTCTCAACAATCCTGTCCACATTAGGTGCATGTGTGTGTATTAACACTATATTGAAAAGTTGACAAAGTCCATCTTTACCATTCACTGTGGCAATCACAGGAATGCTAAGAATTGAAAACACAGATACAAGCATTGAACACAGAAACAGACACGAAGTTTCCAACAAAATGGAGTGTCCTCCCCATCTTTTTCACTAAACCATCCAAGAGCCACAAACTTCCTTACTAACCGCTTACGTGATTGAGGATTGAAGTAGGATATGTCCCTATATGATGCAGAGGGCATATGATTGGAAAACTGGCAGGAATACTTAATTAATGCTTACAACGATAGAAGGACTAAAAGGAACTTATCATCATCAGACAAAAGGAGAGGGGTATGGGCCTACAAAAGGAAAAAGATTCACGCCCTCTACTTAACAAATGAACGAATCAAGACAATCAGATTGGGAGGAAGACTGCGACTACTATTAGACCATTTCGATTTAGGGTTAAAGTGAGGGTAGTCATGAGGCTAATTGGTAGTTATGCTTACAAAGGATCAAGAAAAAAGCATTGAAACTTCCACAATTAAGCCATAGGGGACTACTAAGGTCTATTCAAATAATAAAATCACAGACATCAGAGACTAATGTTAAATACATTGAACAAAGTCAGGTAACGTCCATGAATGAGAGATAAATCTACCATAGTTATGAAGGATTACAAGAATATGAAATATAAAAAGCTGCTAGTGCACCTAAAAACTTGAGTTCTGAAACTATACATGTTTTATCGCCTTCCAACATCCCAAGCAATGAAAAGATTTCCATTCTTGTGGCTATTCTTTTTTGTTTTACTCCATCTTTACAATCCTATGACCACCTAAAAGATAATCTCTATCAGTTACATGCATCCGCTAGCTGGAACAAGCCCTAGATGCCAACCAAAAAACTACACATAGGATGCATTGTCCTGCAAATGATTCTATACTTACCTATTTCTTACTCTAGAAGAGATGCATAAACACATGCCGAACAATAGAAAACTATGAGCCTAGTTAGAGCAGTTTTAAAGATTCATGTCTGAGTGTTCTCCTGCATCAAAGGGGAAAAAAAGAAATATAGATCTTCGGTACACGGATTTGTCTATGACCTAAGAGCTAGTAATTTTCAGTTAGGAAGTTTGCTTGATGTAGGTTATGCCCATAAGATACCAAATACTTATGAAAATGAACCGCAATGAGATTTTGGTTGCAAGTGGTATAATTCTTAATCGACCCAATTGTTTACCAATGAATTTTGGATTTTGATGAGAATTTGAAACATTATGATATTATGAAAGACCTAAAGGTAGCACGTATTGATCTTGGTTTAAGAGAAAGGATATTAAATGCCTTGAAATTATTCTATCTATCTTTTGCTCCGACTGTGCTTATTCATATGTTCAAATAAGTAACAGAGCACTGAGCAGGATAAATCATAATAGTTTCTTTTATATAGTTGTTTATTGGTTGGTAACTACTTTTTGTTTTATAGAGCTCATTTAGCCATTAGAGATATGTAAGATGAAATATGCGTGCTTGTGAAGTTATTACAGGGTTAATAAATATGTAAGAAGAGTGCAGAAGACACTGGAAAGCATAGGAATTTTCCTAACGGCCAAAGCTTCAGATTTTACGGAACAACAAAGAATAAAGTATGTTTTGGAGATTGAGTATTCAAGTGTCATTTTCGGTGTTATTCTACTCTTACAATTTTGTTTTTAAATAAAAGATACAGAAATTAATTCTTTGTTTATGAATGTAAGCAGATTCCACCAAACTACACTGAATATTGTCACTTTGTTATTTATTAGTATTTTCTACTGATCTCAGCAAGGATGTGCTCCAATAATCTAACAATTTCAGGATAAATCCTAATTGTGACAACCTTGGTTCATGTTCTATAATACAAAGAATGAATATCACCAAAAAACAAAGGGGAATAGTCTCAACTTTCCAAAACATAAACAGTCAAACGAGTTGAACAATTAAATCCAAGATCATAAGTTGTTGCATAGCTTCTTAAAACCATTTATACATTTAGGAAATAGGAAATTCACATGTAATAATTTCACCCGAAAAGGTGCACTATCTAGTAACATACATACATACACAAGGTAAGAATTTGCAACATGAAAGTTAAGAAATATCCTGTTTGAACAAATGCTACATTAACAGATAAAATCCATCCTGGGGGGGTGAAAGTAAAAAAAAGCATCAGAAAACCAGTCCCTTGCCAACTTTTTTTCTATTTTCTTCTAGGGGACACTTGTTATTGCTGTTTTCAGCTTTCTTCTAGCTTAAGCCTTACACTACAATCATTAAAGCATCAGATCTAATACTCTAACCCACAATAACCAACAGGTTCAACAAATCAAGATAGAATCCTTAAAAGGCACGCAAAGAAAGACCAAAAAAGTACCAATCAAAAAACCTAACTCAAGATTTCCATGGATCTTCTTATAACACTCCATATTAATGCCAAATCCACCAACAACAAAAAAGAGGATCCAATGAAGTTAAACTGTCTATATTACCAAAAAGATATTGCCCAATTCTCATCTAACCAAAATTATAAACCACCAAATCTTCCAATCCCGCAGCAAAACCATAGAAACTCTTAAAAAGTCCATATAAATTCACTCAATCTAGCCAACATAAAAAACCCAGATAGGAAAACCAAAACCAAGAAAAGGGTTGTTAAAAAACCAGCAAACAAAGTAAAAAACCAAACTCACTCTTGAGTTCATCAAGCCACCGACCGACACTATCAAAGGTAGTTTTTCTGCTAATATCATAAACAATAAGAGCACCAACAGCGCCTCTGTAATAAGCAGAAGTGACAGCACGAAACCTTTCTTGACCAGCGGTGTCCCAAATCTGAGCTTTAACTTCTTTGCCATCGATTTCTAAGCTTTGGGTCTGAAACTCAACTCCTATGGTGGCTTTGGAATGTGGGTTAAATTCATTACAAGCATAGCGTGAAAGTAGGTTGGATTTGCCAACTGCCGAGTCTCCAATTATCACTATCTTGAACAGGTACTCTTCTCCTCCTCCTTCGTCGTCTGACATGGCTTTGGCCTTGGATTTTTGCGGTGGGATTTTGGTTTTAAGACTGAAGAAAAAAAGGAATAGAGAGAGAGAGAGAGAGATAAACAGGGAAATGGGATGTGGGGGAAGTTGTGTTCGAAGCTAAGCTGGCAAAGACATACAGCGCATGTAGTGGGTTCATCATTGATTTTTATGGGATTCTTTTATTTATTTTATTTTATTTTATTTTATTTTTTTCATTATTAGTTATTCTAACTATTTTTATGTACTTAATTTGTTTATGTTATTTATTAAAAAAAAAAAATAGTAGTAGATATTTTTTTTATTTCATATGTGATATGTTCATCATATAATTATACTAATTTTTTTATAAAAAAAAATAGTATTTTTTTTGTTTATACTGGATACATGTTCGATTTACATTATTTTAACTTCTTTTGTGATGGGAATTTTTTATAAAATTTTCAGGTTGGGTTTAATTTTTTAATTGAACGATTTTAATGATTGATTAACAGCACGATGAATTTAAAATTTTATTTTAAAAATACTTTTTTATTAACAAAAAAAATAACTTTTGTCCTTATCATTTGATTAATTTTGTGGGTTTTTTAATCTTTAAGAGGTTAACACTCATGTTTGATTATAAACGTTAAGAGTAATTTTAACTAGAATGCCCCTCCGCTTTGTGAGAGGATTTTTAATCTAACTAGAAAAAAGACCCTTTAAATTTTTTAATTAATTAATAATAATAAATTTATTTTAAATTATATTTTATTAAATAATAATTTTTTATTTTTATATTATAATAATATTAATATAATTATATTTTATTAATTATAAAAATTAAATTTATGATAATTATTTATTTATAAATTACGTAATATAAATATATTTTTAAATATTATTTTTATATATATTTTAAAAATATTTAGATTTTATTATATACTGTATATTTTTATTTATAAGAGGTAAAAACAAATAAAAAAATAAAATTGAGGTTTGTATTTTATTCACATAGATTAGCAGCGAGTTTTTTTTTTTTTTTTCTTTTTTTCTACGTGAATCTACTACGGATTCTAAATTGACCTGCGACTCAACGTGCGGAACTACACCTTTAAATACATCATTTAAAATTAAATAATTTATTTTTAACTTTTTTTTTAAGTCGGTCGGGTACGGATCCTAAACCGACCTGTGAATCAACGTGCAGACCAACTCATTTAAATACATCATTTAAAAATAAAATAAAAAACTAAAAAATAATTAATAAAAAAATTTTAAACTTTTTTTCAAGCCGGTCTATTACGGATCTTAAATCGAACCGCGAGTGAACGTATGGACTAACCTTTTAAATACACCATTTAAAATTAAAATAAAAGCAATTAAAAAAATAAATTTCTTATTTTAATTTTTTTTGTCGAGCGGCTCGAGTACAGATCCTAAATCGACACGGTAGTTAACGTGCAAACTGCAAACCAACCATTTTAAATACATCATTTAAAAATAAAATAAAATTACTAAAAACTAAAAATAATTAATAAAATAAATTTCTTGTTTATTTTTTTTTTCCGAGCAAGTTGGGTATGGATTCTAAATCAATCTGCGAGTCAACATGCGGACCAACTCCTTTAAATACATAATTTAAAAATAAAATAAATAATAATTAATAAAAAAATTAACTTTTTTCCGTGCAGGTCGGGTATGAATCCTAAATCGACTGACGAGTCAACATGCAGACCAACACCTTTAAATACATCATTAAAAAAAACCCTAAAAGTAATCAATAAAATAATTTTTTTTTTAATTTGTTTTCCCTAATGAGTCGGATACGGTTCTTAAATCGACCCGTAAGTTATCGTGCAAACTAATCACTTTAAATACATCATCTAAAAATAAAATTAAAAAAATCTTAAAGCTAAAAAGAAAAAAATTCATTAATTTTTTTTCATAGTAAGACAAAATTACCCTTGACATATTTGAAAAAATTCCCTTTAAGACACAAAAATATAGATTCCCTAATTAACCCTCAATTCATAATTAATGCCTAAGGTGAGTTGTTAATAAAATAATGTTTTTAAATTTTAAATTAAGCAATCCTATTGAATGGGGATAACTTTTATTATTAGTTATAGATTTTAATTATATTAAATAATAATTATTTATTTAAATATTTAAATATATATTGATATATTAGAATAATTATATTTTTAATATAAAAATTAAATATTTTAAATTACATATTTTTCACAAATAAAAAAGTTTCTTTATTGGTACATTTTTTAATTTTTTTCAAAAAAAGTTCTCAAAAAATGTTTTTCAAAAATAATATATATTTTTTATTAATAATTATTTATTATAATGATAATAGATAATAAATATTTTTGATTCATTTTGTAATTTTTTTTTTTTATAAAAAAATTGGCCTTTCGTCTTAGCTAGAGTCACCTGAGGTAAATTTTTTAAAATTTTCTTATTAAGTTTGTAATGATTATAAATAATAATTATTTTTATTCATTAACTCATTTTGTATCAAAATATTTGAAAAAGTTTACAAAGGACAACTGTCATTACCTTACTCTTCCCCTAATTACAGTATACGACAGAGATACTTTTAATCTTATTATTAGAATTAAGCCCTTATTTCACTGGGGCTTTTTAATTTTTTAATTAATTATTAAAAATAAATTTTATTAAATAATAATAATTTATTTAATTTTTTAATATTAATATAAATATAATTATATTTTTTAATTATAAAAATTAAATTTATGATAATTATTTATTTATAAATTATGTAATACATAGCATTATAAATTGTTACTTATATGTATTTTTTAAACATATTTAAATTTTATTGTATAGTGTGTGTATATATATATATGAGGTAAAAATTAATAAATAAAAAATTAAATTTTATTAAATCATTTTTATTTATTTAATTTTTTTTGTTTTAAATGTTAATAATATTAATATAATTATATTTTGTTAATTATAAAAATTAAATTTATGATAATTGTTTACTTATAAATTATGTAATACAAATGCACTTTCAATTGTTATTTATATGAACTTTTAAAATATATTTAGATCTTATTGTATAGTGTATATTTTTTTTATAAGACGTAAAAAATAACAAAATAAAATTATAATTTGTATTTTATTCTCTCGTTGGGTCGACTTTCTCATATAAGTTAGCAGCAAATTCGTTTTTTTATTTTACTTTTGTTAAATTAATAAACTAGTAACTCATTTTTATATTTTATTTTGCTTATTTAATTATTCAAATAAAACAAAACTAAAATAAAATTATGGTTTAAGTTTAACTCGATTGATCAGCTTTTTCACTCTAATTAGCAGTAAGTTCATTTTTTAAAAAACTTATTTTTTTGAGCAGGTCGGGTACGGATCCTAAATCAACCCACGAGTCAACGTTCGGATCAATCCTTATAAATATACCATTTAAAAATAAAATAAAAATAATTAATAAAATAAATTAATATAAACTAAATAAACTAAAACTATAAAAACTAAAACTCAAAAAAAAACTTCCACGTGCCCTTAAGGAAATTTTTTCGGTTTTCTCATACTGATTAGTAACAAATTCTTTTTTTTTTTGAATTTTTTTTCAGAATGGGTCGGGTACGAATTATAAATAAATCCATGAATTAATGTGCGGACCGATCTTTTTAAATACATCATTTAAAAATAAAATAAATAATATAAACTAAAAATATTAATAAAAAAAATACCTCTGCCACCTGTCAGGCAAATAAAACTTGACGGGTGTCAAACACTAACCCCATTAGAGAATTTTTTTTAATGGATAGGTAGATATTATAAGTATAGATGCATGTTTGGAGTTTATATGTTAGAAATGCTTTTGTATTATAATCATATTATTATATGATTACTTTTGTTGGATTAAAACAAAAAAAGAATTTAGCTTATGGAGTAAAGAAGTAGTAATTAGATTTTCAACCAATTTTATTGTCCTATGAATTATTTATAGTAATCAAATTCAAATTCATTTATCTCTTATTAAAAAATTTTTATTTATTAAATAATAATTCGAATTGAACTGATTCGAATTATAAAAAATTTATTTTAAACCCGATTCAATTCAGGTCAAACCCGACCTTTAAACAAGTCTACGAACTCATATTTACTTGGCCAAACTCAATTTCAAAATGAAAAATATGGTATAATAATAATCTTAAAATAAAAGATGAGATGAGATTTATTATCATAAAATGAGATGATTTGATAACAATGGCTATGCCATAATTGGTTAATAGTTAATACTAATGTTTTTGGTCCAAACAAGTGGCTTCAAATGTAGTTATTTTCCCATTATATTGTCTTAGTACATAAGAATAATCAATCATATAATATAGCATTTGATATTTTATAAAAATATCAAAATTGCGTTTGAAAATTTGAATTTGAAAAGATGAATTTGAATTTTAAAAATAATATAAATTGTGTAATAAAACACATGCAAAAATAACATTGATGATTATTTTTCAAATCCATGCATTTGTTGGATGCCTATTTAGTGATGAATTTGAAATACCTATAACTATTTGTGAATTTGAAATCCATATTTTTATACCTTTCAAATATACAAGCATATTGAATCTTATTTAATTTATATATAATATATAAATTTCATTATCACAATTTATATATCAAATGAAATCTAAATTCAAATTTTCAAATTCATGTTCCCAAACATAACATAATTAAATTCTTCATTCTCATCTAAGATACAAAAGCCAAAACATATGTTATATGAATCTAATAGTTTGGATTTAACGACAATATTTTACTATGTTATCCGGACTTTTTATTTTTTTTAAAATATTCATGTCCAACACATGTAAACACATAGTCGAATATGGGTATGAGGTATGATCCTCCAAATATATGAAAAAACTTGAAAAAATTTAAACATACCTGTGTTGGACACATACCCATATCCGACACTCAATTCTAAGTCAAAATAACATATATATATATATATATATATATATATATATTCATATTCCAACTCAACCTCTTCTTAAACTAGGGAACAATGTCACTTCATTATATACATTTTCGAGTTCTATACCTCTACTTTTGCATTATTCAAACTAAGACAACAAAATTAGTGTTGGCTTTACTAAGCATATCCCCACTTTCAAAATTTTGGAAATCAGACCATATCTCGTCTCCTTAAACCTGGTTAGCAAACATCATGAGCCTTGTTTGCATCCGCACGTACAACTTTCGACTTCTTTGTGGAGTTTCTGCCATAGAGGAAATAACAGTAATAAAGTTAATGAATTATCGTACTCTATATCATGATTTCAGATGTATAAGCTATGTAATCCGGTTTCTTATTTTTTTTTTTAATATACTTGTGTCCGACACATATTCAAATATGAGTATGACTTATGAGGTATGATTCTACAAATATATGAAAAAAACTTTAAAAAAAATTTGAAATACCCGTGTCGAACACATACCTGTATCCGACACTTCTGAATCCGAGTAACATAATGCTATGTTACTCGGACTCGGGTGTGAGTGTCGGATAAGGATATGTGCCAACACGGGTATGTTTAATTTTTTTATTTTTTTTTTAAAATTTTCATGTATTTGGAGGGTCTTTGGAGAATTATATCCCCATACCCATATCCGGTTATGTGTCGGACACGAGTATTTCAAGAAAAATGAAGAGTCGGAGCAACATAGACATAGTGTATCAGTCCTATAACATTGCATGCATGCATGCACACATGTGCATACACACAAATATCATAGATAGATTTCAAATTGTGACCCTTTTTAAAAAGCACCCATCACATTCAGAATCATAGCAATCTAATTTGAGGGTCTTCAAAGAAAAAAATCTCTATGCCAAAAAAAAAATAATAATAATAACTAATAATCACTCAGCATGACATTTATGAACCTGAACTTCATTTTGAAGGCCTTTAATATGCTGCACAGCCAAGTCAAGCATGTCCGCATAGCTCGTTTGCTGCAAGAAGATTTTAAAGATATGTTATCTACATCGATAATAACATATATATACATTGCAAATGGATCCCTTACATGATAATCTGGAAACCATAAGTCCACAATCTTTGTTAAGGAAATGAATAAATATAGACTCAATCTGAGGGCCAGTATAGAAAAATGCGATTACCTTATCCATGTTAGGAACAAGCTCTTGTAGTTTCTTCAGCTTCCCACTTATTCTTATTCTTCTCTCCTGTACATATACAATAAGTTTAATGATGCTCAATATGATTGATCATTCCTTAGGGGAAAGCAACAACATGTATACGCTATGCTCATGTATCTTAATAACCAACTGTAAGTTTACAGTGTATAATGTGTTGTATATTATAAAACGGACTAATGCAATCAAGTAAGAAAAATGTAAAAGAAATGAAGAAATGGTTTGACAAGGCACTTCCAGGAAGCTATTTTAAGAATAATAGTTTCCCTACTTAGGTGCAAATGGATTCTTGGAAACGTTATTCCCAAGATACAATGCTAATACGAAGAAGAACAAGATTGCACTTCAAATTATTCTTGAACACACTTGAACCAAATCCATAAAATTTGAGAGTGAGAGAGAATGAGTAATTGAATGTAAGAATGGATAAAGTGTAAAGGAAGGTATTTATAGAAATCAAGAGATGCTAAAACACCTTTTCACGAAAGTGCTCATTTTTCAAGAAAAGTCATTACTTTTGGCAGAAATACCTTTTCATGAAAAGTCAACACTCTTGAAATGAGAACCCTTTCATGAAGAGTCATCACTCTTGAAATGAATAATCATTTCAAACAATTACAATTTTTCCTTCAAATACACTTAATCATACAACCTATATGACTTTCTACCTTTGTCAAAAGACACTTAAAAAATTATGAAACATTTCATTATTGGTAATATATATATACAACATAATGCATGTATCTTCTTGACATTAATATGCTATGTTACTCGAATTCGAGTGTGAGTGTCAGATACGGGTATGTGTACGACACGGGTATGTTCAATTTTTTAAAAGTTTTTCCATGTATTTGGAGGGTTCTTGAAAGGTCATATCTCCATACCCATGTTCGAATATGCGTCGGACATGAGTATTTCGAGAAAAATGAAGAGTTTGAGCAACACAGTTAATATGAGCAAATACTAATGAGTATTATCAATTAATCCAACCATATAACATTTATATGATCTAAGGGCACAATAAGATGTTCTATTACTATTAGACTAGCTTCATCTATAAACCTATAGAATCAATAAGTAGATGTGCAAATCATATTCTTGCACTCGTTAGCTACTTCTTATGCTATATCGCTATGTTGCTCTGATTCTTCATTTTTCTTGAAGTGTCGGTGTCCAATACCCGTGTCCGACATATATTCGGACATGGGTATGGACCCTCCAAAGACCTTCCAAATACATGGAAAAACTTAGAAAAAAATTGAACATAACCGTGTCGGACACATATCCGTATCCAACACTCACACCTGAGTCCGAGTAACATAGCTATATCGTGCTTGTTACCTACTCCACAAAGGAGCAGAAATTACCATGCATGTGCAGGTTTGAGGGCTTTATGCTTCTACTGGATGCATCAGGGAATATGGTTTACACCATGTGTCAGGTCCCTTGCTTGCCATCTTTCTTTCTTGGATATCATGGTACCTTCTATTTTAACATTGCTGCCATTGATCCTCAAGAGTCAAGACCACGATAATACTTTTCACGTGTACATCAATAAAATGCCAAGCCAAAAGACAAGGAAAAGAGGGGGAAAAAAGGACAATGAACATCCAACTGTGATTCTTCCATATTGTATCATGCCTAACAATGTCAAACTATGTTACTCGAACTCGGGTATGAGTTTCGGATACGGATATGTGTCCGACACGGGTCTGTTCAAATTTATTCTAAGTTTTTCATGTATTTGGAGGGTCATATCCCCATACCCATGTCCGGATATGTGTCGGACACGGATACTTCAAGAAAAATGAAGAGTCGGACTAACATAGATGTCAAAAGTTTCATTCTGGAATGCAAGGCTAGAAATGAACGAATTATGGGATTCATGGATGCAATAAGTGCATGGCTAACAGCAAAATAACTTCAACACCACACTAACTATTGTCAATAGCCCTTACAATTGCTCTACATGTGCAAAGATATATAATAAAGACGTTGAACTTTCTGAGACAGAACGTGAAGTTTGATGGAACTAGTCATTTGAAAGGCTATAGATTGGTCATATGAACCTTCATTAACATCTGAAATTATCCTATGAATAAGCAATTTGATTTCTAATAAGTAATAGCAATCTATCACTAGTAATTATATCTCCTGAACTTTAACTTACTCTTTCAGCAATGCTTCGAGGGTGAGTGGCAAAGCCACGCTTGGCTCTGATTTTACAGGGCACAGAATCTTCAGGAATATGCAGCAGATTTTCCATTGTAGCCATCTCAAGTGTCGTTTGGGGCAGGCTAAACTGAAATAAAGATTGAATGGAAGTATGTAAGGCCAATAATAAGAAGTTAATAACACTATGTTGTTCCGACTCTTTATTTTTCTTGAAGTATTCGTGTCCAACACTCGTATCCGACGTATATTCCGGATATGGGTATGAAGATATGATCCTTCAAAGACTCTCCAAATACATGAAAATCTTGAAAAAAAAAATTGAACATATCCGTGTCCGATACATCCGAGTCCGAGTAACATAGGACACGACTGTAAAGCACACTGTGTTATTCATCAATCATCATGGTGATGACAAACTAATCAATGCTGCTACTATTAGCTGCAAAATCATGCTACTACTAGACAAACAAAAATAATGAGCTGAGGATTAGAAATAACAAAATCCAAAATATTTATTTTCTTATAAGATATAGGAAACAAACACCATTAAGGGATTCTTCCTTGATTTTGATGCCATTTAAAATGGGGAGAAAAATCTACCTGAGTTTCCAAGGCATTTAGACAGTTATAAAAATTGCCATCAATATTTTTAGCCCTCTTGCCTGGTGGGGCAGAAAACACAATGGAATTTGTATTATCCCATGAATCCATTAACTCAAAGCCAGCAGCAGCAAATGAATGTGCAGCATTTTGATGGTTACTGCTAGAGCTAACACCATCAACAAGATTCTCACTTACTTCAGATATCTGAGAAAGAGAATCTTGTCTAGTGAAGCTCAATTGAGACTTCAATCTTGACACTCCATGGCCACCATTAGCACCACCTTGAGAGCTATAATTTCTGGTGCCCCTTGTAACAGAAAAACCTGCAATGAGCGTGTTTAACTCACTTCATGTGATCCATGGGGAAAAAAAAAATCACATTCTATAATGAACCAAACGCATTACAAAGTCAGGTAATATGAATTTCAACCATGTTTGAGTTAGACCAACTCAACTTGGTCATTTGTTAAGAAAAAAAAATTAGGTAGCTTTTGGAATGGTTGAAACCCTATGTTACTTGGATTCAGTTGTGAGTGTCGGATATGGGTATGCGTCTGATATGAGTATGTTTAATTTTTTATAAATTTTTTCATGTATTTGAAGGATCCTTAGAGGGTCATATCCCCACACCCATGTCCGAAAATGCGTCGGGCAAAGGTGTCGGACACGATTACTTCAAAAAAAAAATGAAGAGTCGGAGCAACATATAGCTGAAACCTATAACTTGTTTTAATTTAGAATCTACAATCTAACAAACAGTTTTAAACATGATAATACACCAGTAAATAATTTTTTTGTTGCAAAATTCATCCTCAAATGAAATGAATACAATTACAATTGTTCTAAAATGCAAACTTAAAATTATTTTTATTTTTATTTTTATTAGTATTTTTTTTTTTTGGTACTGCTCTACCTTGTCATTCAACATGTTTATCATATCTATAGAACAAATAATCTAGACTCTATCTAGTTAGATAGTTATCTAATCTAACTTAATTTTCAAAGTAAAGTAAAACATGCATTTAGATTTTAAATTATTAAAATATACACAGACAAAGAAAATTTTACACTCTTAGCTAAAGCATGTTTTTATTATTGACACATGTATATTTAAGTAATTTCTTTATTAGTTTTTTTATTTGTAATCAAGTGAAGGAAAATCATTTGATAAAGTAAAAAATATTAATAAAAAAATACTTATCAGTTCTTACTCTCGCTTATGAAATTTAAAAATTCCATCAGATATATCGAAAACAGACTCTTAAATGAATATGTGACAAGTCAAGTACATAAAGCCGCTAAAACTTCACCGTTATAATTTTCCTATAAGAGTTTAAAAAAAAAAAATTTATTAGATATACGCACCGGAAGAAAAAAATATTTTAAAAGAAAGTAGGTTTTTAAAAAAGAAATTAGCGATTTATTTTTAAAAATATATACATAAAAAATTGAAAGACATCAATAACCTCGTTATAATATTTGTTATTATAATTTATTTATTTTTTATATTTTAATTAATTGAATTAGTGTCATTTGATTTGTGATATCAACTCAATCAAAATTTTTATTATTAGTATAAATTAAAATGGCGAGCTTGAAGTCCCTCTTATCCGTAGGAATGGCAATGGAACGAGACGAGAGCGAAGATTGTCTTATCTGCTTCCGTCTCACTCTTAGCATGAATGTTGAAAACATCTGCCCATAAATATCGGTTACATCCATAAACGCTAGCTCCATAGTTTTACACTGCTCTATCTCACTTTTTTAATAATTATTTTTAATTTAATATTATAATTTATTCATGAATATAATTTTAATATATACTAAAAATATAAAAAATATATATAAAAAAATATTTTAAAAGATAAAATAATAATTTTAAAAGTCAGGACAAAATAGATAGGATCAAATATTTATCAAAAACGCTCATTTCATCCTGCTTCCACTTTTTTTTTAATAAAAAATCTCTTTTAAAATGAATCGATGCAAAATTCGTAAAATCGATTGAATTTTGTCATCCTTATTTATCCAACTGATATTGTATCAGATTGGGCTACAAAGCTCTATCTTACTTTATTCCCACTTGTCCAACTTGCACGTCATAAAATATTCACCCCACAAAAGCATATACTATTTTATGCATCTATATTTATATCAATTTTGATAAAGTAAAATAAAACCATAATGTTGGATTCCTAAGAAATCGGTGGGGTCATTTAAAATAGATTAAGATTCGATTTATTATTTTTTTATTAAAATAATAAAAGAGAGTCGGGTCCATTTAAAATTGGGTCAAACGCCTAATGCCGGTGAAATATTCAGGTGAATAAAAGCAACCAATCAAAGAAAATAAAGTTAAAAAGTCGAAATTACCCTCATTGGATAATGATTAAGCATATACGATAAGGACAAAACGGTCATTCTAACGTAAAAGGAAAAAAGAAATGCATTACCGTTTTCAGTTGCAATTTGACTAAGGAAACCAGCAGGAGAGCTACGTTGTCTGAGCAAAGACGAAGATGAAGGTGCAGGGTAAGATCCATGGGGAGGAGGAGGAGGAGGAGAAGGAGCAGATTTAGGCTCTTGTGGACCGTTGGATGAGCTGAGTTTACATGTTGACTCCGATGTTAAAGACGATGAGTCAGCAGAGAAATAGTGGCCGACGAGGTTAGGATCAGCTCCGATGACGGAATCGACGGCGGTGGTTAGAAGGGAACCTGGGGCTGAGCCGTAACGTGTTAGCCCGGTCTGGCCCATGGGTATTTGAGACGAAGATGATGGGTAAATCATGGCTCTCTAGCTCAGAAAAGGAAGAATCAGAAAGGAAAGGAGAGTACAAAAAATAAGCTGAAAAGAGAAAGAAAAAGAAAACCAAAGGTTTGTTCAAAGCTAAGGGAAGGAGGGTAGAGGGATGCTGGATGAGGAAATGTCTTACGAGGTTTTGCTTCCATCACGGGTTGGTGATTTTTGTTACGTCACCACTATCAGTACGTTATTTTTTTATTATTATTTTTGCTTTGTTTTATCTGAGTTGGCATAGACTTTCACGTGCTTTCTTCTTATTTTTATTTTATTATTTTTTGTTGTTCAAAAATCGGTCTATCCGTTCAAGTTTAAAAAGTTCGTCCAATATTTAAAAAGATTAGGACAAAAATATTAAGCTCGAAATATGGGTATAGACAAAAATATGAAACTCGTTTAAAACATGGATCGGGTTTTGATTTCAACAATCAACGCCCGAACTCGATCCGACCTTTTTTTATTTATATATTATATAATTTATTTTATATAAAAATAAATAAATAAATATATATATATAATATTATAGTGTAAACATTTAAAAATATATTAAGTTATTCATGTTGTGGAACTTAATAAAAGAAAAAAAAAATTAAATTATAAAAAAAATTAAATAAAAAATAATATATTTGTTTAAATTTTTTAATAAAAAAAAATATGGGTGAACCTAAACAGGCTTTAACTATCATTTACAAATATGGAAAGGCTTGGACAGAATTTGAGATTCATATTTAGGGTCGAACCGGGTTTGAGCAAGTATATATGATATTGATATCATACTTAGACACAGTCTGACCTTGAACATCTCTAATCGCGGAATTGGACAAATATTACTTAAGTATAGTTTCTTAGAATAAGTTCATAAAATTCTTTATTAAAAATTAAATTTAAAAATCTAAATTGAAAAATTGAAAGACTACTACATTATAAACTATATTAAATTCCAAATAGTTTGAATACATTTTGATATTTTATTATAATAAGTATTTTTATTAAAAATTCTAATAAAATTTTCACCATTCAATAAATCTATAATATGTATAAAAACACGAACAATAAAAACTTTTAAATTGACAAAAATAATTATTTTTGTTCACTATATTTTAAAATTGTCATCATAAATATTTTTATTATTAATCGGATTTATCCAATTTATAAGTAAAAATTTTAATTTCAATAAAATACTTTTGTTAAATAAATTTATTTGATAATAAATAAAAAAATAGTTAAAAGTTTATATGAAATTGCTTTATCTTTAGAGTTTTAATTTTTCATTAATCTTTAAAATAAATGAAATTATTTGATAAATTAAAAAAAATAGTTAAAGTTGACATTAAATTTTTTATCTTCATAATTAATTTTGCATTAATTAAAAAATAATAAACTTTATAATAATTTGATATAATTTGCATATGAACAAATTGTACATGTTAAAGCAAATTTTGATTAATACATACTTTACTAGTTTTTTCTTTTTTTAAATATATAATTATATATTCAAAAATAAATAAAATAATGAGTATTCACGTATAACACATATAATAACAAATACTAATATGTGAAAAGTATAAATTAAGATGAACGAATGAGACTTATAATTAACTTTTTACGTATTATTAATTTTTTATTAAATTTTATTAATTTATAGATTTTAATTTTTAAAGTTGAATTTTATTTAATTTATTTATCAAATAATTTTACAAACTTGATCTAAAGAGTTTCATCTAAGTTTTCTTATTGGCAAACTTGCCTAACTTTTTGTTTCTTTTCTATTTTTTTTCTTACTTCATTGATATAATTGAACTTAAATCATTAAATTTTAAACGATTTAAGACAAAAGAAAATCACTATATATTTATGAACATTGACAAGATTCCATTTACCATATAAATTATGAATAACAATTATATATTTTTAAATTATATCAACAATTCATATATGTGAATTATATTATACTAGCATGATTTTCAAGCTTAGATAATATGGTTAGTTTAAGATTATTTATTGGTGGATTAACATAATAAGATGAATAAATTTTTTAAAAAAATTTATTCTCTTAATTTGTATATTTAAACTATACAATCTTCATCAGATTTTTTTTAAAGTATTAATATAAATTAATTATAAAAATGCTACTCGAACTATAATAAAATATTCAAACTACTATTTAAACTAAAAAATTACAATTTTATACCTTAAACTTTAATTGCAAAATGATATAAATAACACGATCAAATAATTTTTCATCGACTATTTAAATGAAGTATAAAGAAATATTTGCCATCATATTCACGATAGCATTAAATTATTTTATTTAAAAATAAATATAATGTATGAATTTGGCAAAATTAAGGTTACTATATATGTCACAGTGACAGTGACGGTGACGGTCCAATCACAATTTAAGTGCATGTAGTGGTAGTAGTCACGGGAAAAAGAAAAGCCAATTATTTTGTCAAATTTTAACCAATCAAAACCTCACATTGTAATTGAAACTTGCCTTTAGGTGGGTTTCTTTGTTTTTTATTTTTATTGTTTGTCAATTATCGTCACTGTTTTCCTAAGCCAAGAGTTCTCCACCAATAAAATAAATCCTCTCTTAATTGTACTATTTAGACATGTTCAAGGGCCGGACGAGTATGGTTCGTTTTGAGTCGAATCTAAATAAATATTTTTTTCAAATTGAATAGGTCTGAATTATTATTTATTAAAAAAAATTTATTATTTAAATTTAATTATAAAAATTTATAAATAACAATATAAAAATAAAAATAATTTTTTAATATTTTTTAAACAGTGATTCGGACTTACGGGTCGATCCGGGAAGGACTTGGGTAAAGGATGTGAAAAAATTAAGGTCGCGGCCCAACCTATGAACAGGACTAATACTATTCTTTATTATTAAAGAAAAATATTAATCAGTCTCTAGTAATACTCTCTAGTAGTACTAAACTACTAATTAAAGTAATATTTTTTAAAATATATATATAATTAATGGATTACATTGTATTATATTATATATTATATTACGAGAAATTATCTCATCTATCATTGGTAAAATTTTAAAATTCACAAATAAAATTAACAATGTGACATATATTACTTAGAGTATATTAAAAAATAAAAAATACTAATTAAGAAAATAGGAGTGTGATAATTTTTTAATTCACTCGTGAAATTAAAAAATTTCACCGTCAATATATAGAAAATGAACTATTATATTATATATTTGGATAAAAAATAATCTCATTGAAATCAAAATAAATCAAGATTACAAAAGGAAATAGGAAGAGATATCCCTACATCACATTTAAGAGATAAGAAGAGATTCAAATGTTATACTTCACTCTTTTAGAAATAGATAGATAACAATCAAATAATTCTTAATTAAAAGTGTTTATAGATCGAACCAGATTAAGTCTGATTATATTTTTAAATGTTAAGTCCAAGTTTGAGCTCGATTTTGGTCTGTCTATTTAGGGCTAATATTATCACCATATTTATTTTAATATATATTTTAAAGTATATAATTAAAATAAAAATATTTTATTAATAAAATAATATATTAGAAAGAATTCAAGCTTGAAAAATCATATCCAAAACCGGCACGAATCAAGCTAGGTCATGGACAAGTTTATTCTCTAAACATGACATATTTATCATGTTGAATTGCAAAATCAAAGAAGAAATCAAATAAATGATCAAAAGTTTTAAAAAAAGTCTATAAAATATTTCCTTATGTCGTCCCAAACCCTAAATCAAATTTGAATCTTGTAACCTTTGTTTTTTTCTTTTTCCCACCAAAATTTAGTGAACATCTGAAATAATTAGTCAATTACAATTTTATTGTACTGCAATTGGTGCATTGATCTTTGCGGCCTTAATGTTTTTTGACGGTTGGTTCCATTATCACAAAACGGCTCAAAATTGGTTTGGTTTCAAGATGTAGAATATATGTTGAATCACCATTTAGCAGGATACTAGGGCTTGGGTCCCTTTCTTGGACGAGGCATCAAGTACATGTATTTTTACCGATTAATCAATTTTTAAATGCTGGAGTAGATCCTAAAGAGATGGCACTCCTCATGAATTTATCTTGAATCGTGATCTTTTGGCTCAACTTTGTTCCAGTTTTGTCAAGTGAGCAATTCTTCTGCCCTCAGAGCACTTGTTAACAAAATCAAAAAAAATATATATATATATATATATTGGCCTTTAAAAAAAGATAAAATAAAAAATTATGCCTTTTTTTTTGTTTTTAAAAGGTTATTGGTATATGTTTATTTTGGTCTTATAGTTTGTAAAAAAGAAGTAATATGTTATGTTACTCAGATTCTTTATTTTCATTAAAGTATTTATATCTGATAACTGTGTTTGATACATATTCGGACGGTTTAAGTACCCATATAGTCCATGTACTGTAGTGAAAAGAGTAAATCAGTCCCTGTACTGTAAAAGTGAGTAATTTGGTCCCTGTACAATTGAAATAAGTGCAAATAAGTAAAATTGATAACGATTTTAATGAAAAACCGTTCAAATACTAACGTGGACTCGTAAAATCTAACAGATTTAGATATATTTCAAGTCATATTTTATTCCAAGTTATTAATTATGTTAGATTTTATGAGTCCACATCAGCATTTTAACGGTTTTTCATTAACATCGTTATCAATTTTACTTATTTGCACCTATTTCAATTGTACAAGGATTAAATTACTCACTTTTACAGTACATGGAATAAATTACTCTTTTCACTATAGTACAGGGACTATATGGGTACTTAAACCTATTCGGACATAGGTATGTGAGAGTATGATTCTCCAAATATATAAAATTTATATAAAATTTATCTAGATAGGACACATACTTGTATTAAAATTTATATACAATTTAGGGACACATTATTATTTAATAAATAAAAAATTATTTTTATTTAAATTTAATTATAAAAATATATAAATATTAATATAAAATATTTTTTTAGTATTTTAATATATTTTAAACAATAAAATAAATTTTTTGAACTAGATGGATCGAGCCGGGCCAAGCTTTAGACAAATAATTTTTTTACTATCTGTACCTGGCTCGACCCGGTCGATTAATAGCTTTAGTTGATACATAATATTTGAATTTAATTGTCATTATATATATATATATATATTTTATGGGTCTATGTGATTTTGAACTACATAATGAGAGAAAAAAAAATTTCTCATGCAATAAATCTTATCTCGTCCATCCTATGATTTGAATTAAACTAGATAGATGCTCGCACTTTGTTACGGGTATAGGATCGGATTTGAATTGATATATTATAATAAATTTAAAAGATAAAAAAAAAAAGATGAGTAAAAATAATTTTAAAAAATAATAAATTCTATCCTTATATGATATCTGGTATAAAATTGAGAGTTATTTGAATATGGTCAATTATATCCGATAATTTCAGATACAACATAATTATACGATACGAACATAATATGAGAAAAATAATTAAAACACGACATGTGTAAGACCCTCGTAAGACGAGATCAATTCGAGATAATTATAACATGCTGATGGCTCGAGGTTATACTCTGAAATGCCTATAAAAAGGATGGGCTACCATGTGGTACACATGTTGTATGATAAATTGTAGAGTTGGGGGTTTAATCGAGTAATTAAGTGATTTAACCCCAAATTGACTAAAAGTTGGATAGGGGAAAGTCCGTAAAATGTGATTATTTAACTTCACATAGTGTTGATATGTGATATAACATTATTTGGGAGTGTTAGAACAAGAATCGGCAGAAAAATCGAAAAAATATGAATCAGGGGTATTTTGGTCATTTTATCCAAAATTTTGTTTTTAGTCCGTAAATGGTACCAATGGACTAATTGATCATATAGGATCATAATATGATGTTTAGATAAAAAATTGGATATTAAAATCAAATCTGATAGCTAAAATCGTCTAATTTGTCATTTAGTGACGCTGGCGTAAATTGCCGTAAAAACATGGTTCGAGATTTTTTGGAACTGATCCGAACACATGGACATATGTTATAACATATGAGGATTATGAATATGACAAGAAAAATCAAAAACAGAGTTGAAATCGGATACGTCCTTAAGTAACCTAAAGGAATGAAAACCGAGAACTGACCGCGGGAAGGTCCGGAAAAGGTTTTAAATGGATCAATGGATTAATATAGACATAAAATGATGTTAGCAAGCTACTGGTGAAATCAGAACAAAAATCTGAGCTAAAATCGAAAAAGTCAAAATGTTGACCCGTTGACGCTCCGAGGCCCGGATTTGGGTTTCGGGATATCAAAAAATTTAAGCGAACATGCAGATCAGTATATTATCATATTTGGAACATATCCGTGTCAAGAAAAGTGAAAAACGGGCTTCCGAACATTAAAATTTTTTACGTTGGCCTGCTAAGGTACTAAAAGACAAAACAGGGGCAAAATGATCATTTGACCATGGTCCACTTATTAAGTTTGAAAATCAAACTTCTTCCTCCCTATTTTTAACGTGAAAACCAGAAAAGAGAAAAAGAAAGAGAGAAAGCCATGGAAGCTTGCTTCCAAGCTTTCTCTCTCCTTCGTTTATTAGGCAAATCACCAAATTTTTCAAAGATTTCACAAACCCAAAGGTAACTTCATGTTCTAAGCTTGATTTTGATGTTATATCTTGAAGATTTTGCCTTTATCTATGAGAAACCATGTGGGCTAAAAATTGGTGGTGGTGAACCACCATGTTGCCACCATTTTTTCCGCCACGGGAGGCGTTCCTCCGCCTCCTTAAACCATAAATTAGTATCATATAGCTTTGAATCAAAATTCAGAGGCTAAAACAAGTTTACCCGAAACCCTAGCTTGCCCATGAGGTGGTGCCGCCACCTTCCTTAGTTGTTCGAGGCCACCATTAGCTTTGATGCCATCGTGTGAGCAACTTTCTAGTTGATTATTGCTCCAAATTTTTAATCTGAGCTAAGTGTAAAATTTTATTTGTAAGAATTCTTAAGCTGAAAAATTTTGGATAGCAGCTAACTATTATAAATAATGGGAATTTGAGTGCCCCGTAGTTGTAAAATATTTACAGAATATCCTGACAATGTCTTAGGTACCCATATCGTGGAGTTCGCCCGGGATCGCGACAAAGTCACGAAAGTGTCGCTTTAATACTCGAAACAACACTGTGAGTATTTAGGTTAATCTAGGAGGTAGATGTTGTTTTATATGCATTGTTGATTGATACGGATATTGAAACACGAAAGATTGCTCGAATCATGGAAACAATAAGTTTTAAACCTTACGCAGATTAATGGCGTAAGTGTGATGTTAATATGGTTACATGAGGTAAGTATTGTAGAGTTGAATGATAATGATTGTGAGTAAACGTGTAGCGATAGATGTAGGATTATTAGATTATGTTATGATGATATCGAGTTCTCGTAAAGACGTGAGAACAAGGTCCAAGGAATGGACAAGTGATGATTATGTAATAATCTGGGATTGTCGTATGAGTGGTCGGCCGTATGGCACCACATTGTTCCTTGCTAGTATGCTTATTTAAATGCTATGTGATGCATATTTATTGTAATGTTAAGCTATACCGGAATTGTAGGCTGCCATTGTGCCCAACCGAATTTGTAGGCTGCCATTGTGCCCTACCGAATTTGTAGGCTACCATTGTGCCCTAACGGATTTGTAGGCTGCCATTGTGCCCTAACGGATTTGTAGGCTGCCATTGTGCCTTATCGAATTGTAAGAGCCTTCGTGCCCTACTGGTTATGTAGGAGCCTTCGTGCCCTACCGGTTCTGTAGGAGCCTTCGTGCCCTACCGGTTTGTAGGAGTCTACGTACCCTATCGGATGTTATAGTTGTTTGTGATGTTGGATAGAAACATCCAGGTGATGTCCGGGATGCTATTATTGTACGGACAAGGTGATGTCTGGGATGCTATTGTTGTACGGACAGGATGAGTCTGGGATGATATGGACAAGATAGTCCAGGATGACAAATATTAGGACTGGTATAAGTCCGGGATGTTTTGATGATATAGACATGAGAAATTCTTAAATGATAATTGTGAAGGTATACACGTAAAATTGATTGTTAAATATTTTTGGCTACCGATTTTGGCTGGCCAATGGATTAATTATATTCAGCACTCAGCATAGAAGATTTCATATGGGACAAATAATTTTTATAAGTCCTGAAACAATTTTTAAATATTACTTTTCGGTTAATTAAACATACTTGATATGTCATATTTATGCTTTAATAGTTAAGAAAGGAAACACAAAACTTTCAAGTACTCTTCCTAGTTACCTTATGCTCACTGAGTCTTTCGGCTCACTCCATTTATTTCCATTCTTTTTCAGATCCTGATAGACCCAGCTCTTTCCAGGTTTCGAATAGCTAGCTGCTCGTATACGTGTGGTAAGCGGATTGACCCAGGACGTGGTAAGTAGTGGCGATGGTGGGATACATTTTGCAGTCACTAGGGTATCATGGGTCCTATGCATTTTGTGTATGATGTATATGTACTTTATATTTTGTAAACTGATGTATGTAAGTGATGTATGATGTATAACGGCCACGGAGGCTTAGTATGATCTGGTGATGCTTATGTCGTTATGATATAATATAAATGTATGTTTGTAAGATGTCATAAAGGTTGAGTCTGCTGCGGGGCATCTTGGTTACTCCCTATCGGAGGTGTTCAAACCGAGATGTCATGTGTTGATGATTATTACATTGTGAATGTTGATGATTGAGCGGCAAACCCCATGTAGGGCGAGATTATGCCGAAATTTTGTTTGAGTTGGTCTCGTGGGTATATTCAGGCTTCGAAGACAGGGGCATACCTTGTCTCTGGCCGGTCGCATGCCCTGAATTTGGGGTGTGACAACATGACACAAAAAATGACATGAACATGACACAAATACACGAACATGTCAAAATCTACATAAAACAAATTATTAACGTGTCAAAATTTATATAAATGTATAATACTTTGAATACAATTATGACATGAAAAATAATACAAACATGATGACACGCGATACAAAATTGAGAATTATTTGAATAGTATCAATTAGACTTGGCAATTTTGAACACAACAAGATTATATGACACGAAAACAACATGGAAAAAATAATTAAAACAAGACACGAAAAATAACATGAACACGACACAAATACACGAACTGTCAAAATTTATATAAAATGAATTATTGTGTAAAAAATTATATAAATTTATAATATTTTAAACATACGATAAAATAACATGAACATGTTATGAACATATAATTTTTCTCTAAATTGAATCATTATGATAAATTATGCAAAATATGGGATGAATTGAGACACGACACGAACACACAATTTTTTTTCTAAATTGAACCACCATGATAAACTACACAAAATATTTGGATGAATCGAAACATGACAAGGATATATGAAAAAATAATTAAAATACGACATGACACGAATATAATATGAACAGAATACAAATACACGAACGTGTCAAAATATACATAAAATAAATTATTAACATGTAAAAACTTATATAAATTTATAATACTTTGAACACACGAAAAAATAACACGAACACAAATACGACAAGAAAAATAATATGAACACGATATGAAAAAAACGAACGTGTAAAAATCTACATATACCCAAAATCATTTAAAAATCAGCGCTAAATCAGTTCAATAAAATGACCTAATTAACCCAAAAACATTGATTAAGTCATTACTTAGTTGGCTATTAAAATGACCTAATTAACCCTAAAAACATTGATTAATGCCATTGTTTAGTTGGCTATTTATTATGTTTTCAATTTCTCTAATTCTTGTCTCTCATTGATTTATGAGATTGATTTAAGGTTTGTTATAAATTATAGATAGGTATAGATATAATAATTGTAAATAATTTTAATTGGTCAATAAATTTTATAATTTTTCGAATAAACTGAAAAAAAAAAAATTTGTGCTGCCTAAGTTTGCTAAAGTTCCCATGGGATTCTTGTAATATAACTAATCAAATATCTAAAATAATCCAAAAATATGATAAAGACATTGCTTAGTTGGCCCAAAATTCAAGTCTCAAATTTTCAAATTCTTGCATCACATAATTTTACAGTTTTTAAATAGTGTTATAGATTAGATATTCAAGCTCTTTGCTGAAAGTATCTACTATTATGATTTTTGAGTATTTAGGGATCCAAATGACTTTTTTCAAATAGGTTAAAAATAATTTTGTCCTACCATAAAAAAAATCTAATGGCTTTTTTTTTTAGTTTTTCTTTTAGATTTTTAGTTTTAAGTTTTTTTTTTTAATTTTTTTTATTTTTAAATGATGTATTTAAAAGGGTTGGTATGCACGTTAACTCACGGATCGATTTAAAATTCGTACCCGACCCGTTCGAAAAAAATTTTAAAAAAATTATTTTGTTAGTTGTTTTTAGTTTTTATTTTTTAAAATGATGTATTTAAATGAGTTGGTTCGTACGTTGATTTGCAAGTCGATTTATGATTTTTATTCGACCCGTACGGAAAAAAAAGTTAAAAAAAGAAAAAAAAATATTAATTATTTTTTATTTTATTTTTAAATGATGTAGTTAAAGGAGTTGATCCGCATGTTGATTCTCGGGTCGATTTAGGATCCATAACCGACCCGCTCGGAAAAAAAAAACAAGAAACTTATTTTATTAATTATTTTTAGTTTTATTTTATTTTTACATGATTTATTCAAAGGGATTGATCTACACGTTGACTTGTGAATTGATTTAGGATATGTAACCGAGTCGCTCGAGAAAAAAAGTTAAAATAAGAAATTTATTTTATTAATTACTTTTATTTTAATTTTAAATGATGTATTTAAAGGGTTGACCCATACGTTCACTCGCGAATCTATTTAGAATCCGTAACCCGCTTGAAAAAAAATTAAAAAAGAATTTTATTTTATTAATTATTTTTAGTTGTTTATTTTATTTTATTTTTAAATGATGTATTTAAAGGGGTTGGTCTCTACGTTGACTCTCGGGTCGATTTAAGATCCGCACTAGACCAGTTTGGGGGAAAAGTTAAAAATAAATTATTTTAATTTTAATTTTAAATGATGCGTTTAAAGGCGTAGGTCCGCATGTTGAGTTGCGGGTCAATTTAGGATCCGACCCGATCCACTCGAAAAAAAAAAGTAAAAAAAAAAGAAAAAAAAGAACTCGTTGCTAACCTATGTGAAAAATCGATCCTACGAAAGAATAAAATACAAAACATAATTTTATTTATTATTTTTTATCTCCTATAAATAAAAATATAAAGTACACAATAAAGCCTAAATATTTTTAAATATATATAAATATAAATAACATTTAAAAATATATTTATATTACGTATTTAAAATATAAATAATTATTATAAATTTAATTTTTTTAATTAACAAAATATAATTATATTAATATAATTATAATTTAAAAATAAAAATTATTATTTAATAAAATATAATTTAAAATTAATTTATTATTATTAATTAATTAAAAAATTTATAAAAAAAAAAAATTAAAAGTATCTCGACGAAGCGAGATTTTTTTTCTAGTCTCTTTAAAGGCAGTCATGATTTATTGACCTACAGAATCTAAAAATGGTAAATTTACCATAGAAGTCTCTTATATCTTGTAAACATATATAGTTAATGCACCATAATTTTAGAATGTTTGTCATTCTGAAACTATGTTTGATGGCCAGGCAGCCCCTTTCCTATAAAATCTTCTCTTAATTAGCTTGGTATTGCGATTATGATTCGTAAAAATTTTAAACTTAAAATATTAAAAAAAAATTCTAAATTATTTTATTTTGATCTATACTTAAATAAATTCTTATTTCAAATAAATTCAGAATTTAGCCCAGTTGATTTAAGATTTATATATTTATATAAATTATTGATAGAATGCTAGATTTTTAATTTCAGTGATCAAAGTTCAAATATAAAAAAAAAAAGAAAAAAAAAAAGAAAAAGTAACCACATGCATTTGGGGAAGGTGAAACATTAACATTTGTCATTGAAAGCCATATACTTATTTTGGAGTAGCTAAAACTCATTACTTGGGTCAGACCTTCATTCTACAAATTTAATGCTCCTTATCCAAGAGCCCAAGTAGATCTCAAGTAGATCTGATAAATTTAGGTACAATACGATTATACGATATGAATATGATACAAAAAAATAATTAAAATATGACAAAAAACACGACACAATGTAAAAAAATAGTATGAACATAATACTAATACACGAACATTTTAAAATCTATATAAAATAAATTATTAACGTGTCAAAATTTATATAATTATATAATATCTTAAACACATTATGATACGAGAAAATAACATGAATGCGATACAAATACACGGATTGACGAATCTAGATCTCAAGAGCCAAGACCAAACAAAATGAGAATATATAAGAGAGTCAATTACATGAAATTTTTTCTGTTTTTGAGCCTTGAAACTTAACATTATACTAATATTATGCCTTAAAGCCTCCCCCTAACATGATTGATCTTATTTTATATTAGTTCAAGAGGCTTAAGGTATTGAGAGACTTGATGGCTGAAACTTTTGGTGGTTGGGCTTGTAAAATAGGAAGAGAGTGGACATACTTGCAGTTGGGGCAAGCTGGTGAAGATTTAGAGAGAATGACGAGGAGATGGCAATTCAAGCATGCCAATGCCACCATGTTAGTGCCTGAAGAATGTTGCTTGTTAGAGTCTTCAACTGAGATAGAAGAACCACTGCATTGTTTTGAGCAATTGGAATGCTTTGAGATGTTGAGTTCAAGGTCTAGCTTCTCATCTTTAGGCCAATTCCATGTCTTTTTCAAAGTTTTCCTGTTCATGTAGTACATTCTACCTGACTGCAAACATCAAAACACCCAGATTTTGAAACCATTATTTTATTTTATTTTTTGGTACAAAAGAGACCGTAATTTGGGAATAGGGGAAGAGATTACAAATGCTGAAATTCGAACTTTGGACCTCCTGAATGTCACCTCTTAATAATAGATACATGAAACAACTAGACTAAGCTCCGGGTTCTTTGAAATCATTAATTGAGATACAAATGTTAAAATTCGAACTTCAAACCTATTGAATATGTATATGTATATCCGCTCGCGTGCATGTGACCTATGTTACTCTGACTCAGGTATGAGTGTCAGATACGGGTATGTTCAATTTTAAAAAAAAAATTCATGTATTTGGAGGGTCATATCCCCATACTCATATCCGGATATGTGTCGAACATTAATATTTCAAGAAAAATGAAGAGTCGGAACAACATAACATGTGACAGATTAGAACATTTACAACAAATAATTGAAGCCATTAACTAACTTGCAATAGCATAAAACAAATTTTTTTTTATCTGATACAGCCATAGAAACAGTTGGAACAGGAATTAAGTAATGAAAGTTGAATGCAAATTTTGATTTAAGGAGAAAGAGATGAGAAAGATACTTCAAGATCAAGGCATTGTTCCCAGTCTAGTGGTAGAGGGTCTTTAACTTGAAGATCAACACTAGTTTGAAACTGTGATCCAGCATTGACCAAGTGATCATGATCTGGGAAAAGCTTCCTCCTCTTTGAAGGAATGTTGAAATCAGGCTGATGATCAGATGATGAAATAATAATATTGCAGCTTTTTTCAGATTGGTTTGAAGCCAAAGAGAGCTCTGTGAGTTCCATATTAAGTACTCCTCCTTCAAATCCTCTTCTTCTTTTGCCTACCTTTTTCACTGCCTAAATAACCATATTCAAACTAAAAAAGTTGATAGGAAGAACAGGGAGGAAATTAAAGTTTGGGATGATTAAACAGAGAAAAATGGTGGTGAAATTGGATTGTTGCAGAAGGAGTCATGCAAGGAGAGTGTGTCTACTTAAGAGGGTTCTTAAATTGGGTTCATCAAACCACCATTAAAAGGAGGACAGGGCCAAGCATTAAAAGTGGCAAAGTAGATATCACTTTAATGCTCCCAAATCTTGCTCTCTTCTATTCTACACATTAACAACCTCAAAATCCAACCTTAATAAACACTAAATTCTTGAGAAATTCTTCATAAATTCCCTCCTCCCTCCTTTCTTCAACTTAAATTTTCATGACTTCAAGGGATTAATTATCTGTAAGGATTTGGAAATTGATAGCTATATATATACAAAAAAAATGGTAGTACTCCATGAAACAGCAGGTCAGGCTAGCTAACTTGATGGTGCCAATAGAGAAATCTAACTGTTTCTCTTATAAAACCTGAGGAAACCCAAGGTTAAAAAATCGGATCGGAGGTCATATCGGTCAGACCTCCGGTTTTTGGTCCAACCAGTTTAACCGGTTGGATTGGCTAGTTTGATAAAGTTTATTTTTTAATATTTAAACAGTATGTTTAATGTTAAATAAATATTAACTATAATTAATAATTAATAAAAATATATATTTAGCTTAATGGTATAATCTTTATTATAAAATTAAGAGATTAAAAGTTCAAATCTCATTAATTAAAAATAAATTTTGAAAAATAAAATACATATAAAACCGGTTTTTTATCGATTGGATCGGTGTTTTACCGGTTTGGTAAAGACCCGATTTTAGTATACTCATCAGATCGAATAGGTCACCGGTTCTCGATTCCACCTGTCCGATTTGATTTTTTAATCAATGGAGGAAACCTTACCTTATAAATATGAGATTATAACCTGAAAAAATGATTAATAATCTTTAGGATGCAATTTATTGAAAGACAATTTCGGAATTCGAAAGGTACTATGTAGCCTAAATCATAAATACAAGACTGGCAATCCACCTATATTTTTCCAGTAACCTTTTCAAACTTCAAACCAACCATTTGATCTCAGACCTCAGCTAACCAGTTCCTTAATTCTAAACCTGTTTTTTTTCTTTTTTTTTTTTTTTATTTTTTTTTTTTATAAGAAAGGTCGCAACTAGAGGATAGAAAAAGAGATTATAGATGTTGGAATTTGAATCCAGACCTACTTGATGCCACCTTTTAAGAATAATAACATAAACCAACTGGATTAAGATCCGGATTCTTATAAACCTATTGCATCATGAGTATGATACTTATACATGCATGAAGCGTTTCACTTAGGAGACTCCAAAAAGCACTAATTAAGATTTTATTTAAGAAAATTTCATCATTTAATATATTCTAATTGCCAAATATATTTGCATTTAATAACATCAAAAACTATTTTTATAAATAGTATTTAATAAGTTCCCTTTAAGACACTAGATCTTATGGCAAACACATATATCCCAAAATGACCTTAGCTATTATTTTCATAAGAGACATTTAAAAACGCTAAAAAGAGGATGAAGAAGAAAGGAAAAATATGTAATCATGATCTATATTATTCATATTCTTTATTCTTCTTAAAGCATCCGTATTTGACATTTGTATTCGATATATATTTAGATATGGATATGAGAGTATGATCTTATATGAAAAAATATAGAAAAAATTGAATATACTCGTGTCGAGCACTTACTTGTATCCGACACTCACCCCAGAATCCGTATAACATAAGTCATAATAAAACTATTGAAATTTGTCATTCAGTATATATATATATATATTTATTTATTTATCTAAGATTTTACTAACATATTGTTTAAAGACACTTTTTAAAATTATTATATAAAATAACATCTTTCATGTTTCAACACCTTAAAATAATCAAATCAACGAAACGCAAAAGTATTACAATAATTAACACAAGTGTATGCTCGTCAAAATTCATATATTTAAGTAAATATTACACATGATTTGGCTACTACTAGAGGTGTTCATGGCCAGGCCGGGTCACGGCCTGAATTTTTTTAGATCCCTTATCCAAGTTCGGATCGACTCGAAAATCCGTTTTATTGTTTAAAAAATATTTTTATATTTTATAATTACATTTTTTATTAATTCAGGCCAGACCAAGTTAATTTGAATTAGGAAAATCTGTATCCAAGTCCACTCTATGAACATATCTAACTGCTACTAATATAATATTTCCCTAGGGTTCTATATTCTTACCAACATTCAACTACATGAAGAGGTACTGTAAGGACATGGGTTTCGGGTCCACCGATATGTGGATAAAATTGGTTGAACAACTTATTACTAAAGTTCTATCGGGTTCAATCATAAAACAATATTTTCGGTACAATGGATGCTTTCAACTGCACTCCCAAATAAAACCTAAAAACCCAAATAGAAAACCTAAAAAATGCAGCAAATTTCTGTTGCTGGTGGATGCATTAATTACATTGATCCTCCTAAACCCTAAATTTTACAGTAAATGAGGAAAACAGAAGACTGGCTAGCTCGATCTGTATTTGTGCACACAAGAAGGTGTCACGTACGTACAATTCATGGGTTTCAATTACTTTGCCATGCATTTTCGTCTGACATTTAATTTGTATTGGTGTCACCATTTAAGCTGCACCAATATTTCAGATTTCGAAAAATTTGCACTTCAATGATCAATCTGATATCCTATTCATCTTTATTTTTTTGTGTGTTTTGTTTGTTTGTTTTCTTGAACACAATGCCATTTTAAAGCTTTATGCTTTAACAAAAATAGTGAAACTTAAACAATTCAAGTTTGGTCTAACAATCCTAACATTTCCTTCAAAACAGTTAGATTTGAGATTTGAATTCATTTTTTATTGTAAACTCTTTTTATTAACTACAATTTATATATATATATATATGTATGCTTTTAATATTTTATACTTGAATTTCATGTGTTAAAATGGTGTTATCTCGTATTTGCTAAATTTTGAGTTTTTGATCTCTTTATGTGTTGTAAATTAATTTTAAGTTGCTTAATATGATATCAGAGTATTCGAGTTCGAATCTTGACAACTGCTTTTTCATTTAATATTTTTAATCTATTGTTTTATTGTTCACCAGATTGTGTGTTGTTGCTCTATTTTTTTTTTTTTCAATTTGTATTTTTTTCTACATTTAGATAGATCCACATGTAAATTCATTAATCATTAATTCGACTTGTATGTAAAAGATTGTGTTGAAATTAAAATATAGTAGTTAAATAATTTTTTATGAATTTAAAATTTTAAAATAATTATCACCCGTATATATATTGGGATTAATTGATTGCAAGTACGTACGTCCAACAACTGATAAAATTTCTCGAATTTTGGAAGCACACAGTACATTTTGGAGATAGTGAAGATCATAGAAAAAGAAAATTAAGAGGGCTTTTATTTAAGCCAGAAAAAAGGTTTTGCAATTTTGGAAGGAGGCAGGAATAAATGAGGGGAGTTTTGAGATCTTTACCAGTGCCAACAAACAATAATAAATTTGCAGCTCCTTCTTCACTTTGGGTTGTTGGTTGGGGCATGGGGGCATGAACCCCCCATTTAATGTTTAACTTTCAAATTTTTTTCTTACTTATTTCTCTCTCTTTGTTTTTATAGAAAGGAGGCAGTAAGGGATAAGAAGATCTCAGATGTCATTCAAAGCTATTCATTGGTTAGATTGAGTTGAGATCGGTCGGTATTAAATTTGGTATCAATCTCACGTATATTTGTTTAAACTCGTCCGGCTCGAAATATAAATCTTAAATTCTATCAGTCCGCTCATATTTGTACATGGATAGTCAAAATCCATTTAGAGTTGCCTATATTATTTTAAAAAAAAAAAATTAAACAAATATGTTATTTTTTATTAAATTCTAAAATATGGATAACTTAATATATTTTAAATGTTTACATTATAATATTATACATATTATTTTTTATATGATATAAATTACATAATATATATAAATATTAAAATAATATATTATTATATAAATGAAAAACAGATCGAGTTGGACTCGGATTTTGATTGTTGGAGTCAAGGATCGATCTATTTTTTAAACGGATCTTATTTTTTTTGTCCAAACTCATATTTCAAGCTTAATATTTTTGTCCAAACCCTTTCAAATATCGAACGGACCTTCGAATTTGAATAATTAATCCAACTCTTGAATAAATCAAAATTGTATTATAAGAACCAATTAAGATTAAGCTCCCAATTTACTTCTCTCTATACCGACGCCACTTCTTAGCTCAAGTATTCAATAGGGATTTATGACCTCGTATTTTGAGGCCCTTCCCTAATTCTTTTCCAATCTCCATCTAACACGCCCTGTCCGCCTCAGACATATCTCTATACTATCAATTAAAGTAACCCTTAAATGAGACCTAATTCTATAACAACCTCAAGAGGCTTACTTTAATCATTTTTTTGTTATTTATTTATTTATTTTAAAAAATAAAATAAAATAAAAAATAAATATAATTATTTTATTTGTTTATTTGTATTTTAATTATTATTTATATATTTTAATTTCTATAATTAGTTAATTAATTTAGCAAATAATAATTAATAAATTAATAAAAATAAATAATTCTTACATATTTAATTTTTATAAATTAAATATAATTATTATATTAATTGACAAATGTCATCCAAGTTGGTCTTCAATTTAGTAAATAATAATTTTAAAAAATTAATAAAAATAAATAATTCTTGCATATTTAATTACTATAATTAACATAAAATTATTATATTAATATTAAGGATACTTAATACTAAATTATAATATATTTTTTATTTATATTTTTTAAAATTAAAACTTCTAAATGCATTTGGATAATATAATTTATAAATAAATGGTTTTTACATATTTAATTGTTATAATCAACATAATCAATTAATATTAAGGATATTTAATACTAAATTATAATTTTTTTTTTATTTTTTTCTTCTTTTTCTCTTGAGATCAGGTACTTCAGTTACTTAATTGAAGTAGATATAGTCTTTAAAATTTTAATAAATAAAAAAAAACATTTTCTTTAGATAACATAAAAGAAAATTTTAAAATATTTATTAATGTAAGTTTTCTCAACTTACATTTACTTTCAACTACATTTAGTCCGTTTGTTTCACTAAAAATGATTTACAGAAAATGATTTCTGTACTTTTTGGTATTTAGTTCGCGGAAAATTGATTGGTCAACGAAAAATAGCTTGCTGATCAACGAAAAATAAAAGTTTTTTTTTCTTCTGAAAATTGTCTTTCCTTTTTCAAAAGGGAAGACAATTTCCTGAAAACAACTGCCATGAGTAGGACTACTCGAATTGAAATTTGGATATTATATTTTAGATCGAAACTTAACTTGACTCAAGCCAAATATTATTATATTAATAAAAATATTTATTTTTAATTATAAAAATGTATTAAAATATTAATATAAAACATATTTTAATATTGTAATTTTCAATATTTTATTTAAAAATTATTAAACCTACATATTTATATTATATAATACTATATTTATATTTTAATAATAAATAATAAATTATTAATATAATGACTATCATTTGTTATTTTAATAAAAATATTATTTCATATAAAAATATCATTATTTTAATAATAAATTGTAACACTATAAATATTTAAAAATATTTTTTATTGAAAAATGATTTTATATTACTATTTTAATAATAAATATAAATAAATTATACTTTATTATTATTTAATAATAAATGTTTTTTAGTATAAAAAGATTATTATTTTAATAGTATAAATATTAATTAATAGAAATAATATGTTAATAATTATTAGAACACTTTAAATATTTTAAAATATTAATATAATTAATGTTTTAATAACAAAATAATAAATAATAAATAATATTAATAGAAATAGAAATAATAATATTATTTTTTAATATTTTAATAATAAATATTTTAAATTTATGCCATATTACTATTTGAAAAAAAGTAGAAGTAATATTTTAATAATTATTATATTAATATAAATAATATTTTAATATTTATATCAATATTACTATTTGAAAAACTAAAAATAATATTTTATAATAATTATATTAATATAAATAAATTTTAATAATTATTATATTAATCAAAATAATATTTTAATAATTATTATATTAATAGAAATAATATTTTAATAATAATTATATTAATAGAAATAATATTTTAATAATAATTATAATATTTTAAATATTAATATAATTAATGTTTTAATAATAAATAGTATTATTTTAAGTATTTAATATTAATATAATATTTTAGTATTAAATATTATTATGAAAATATTAATATTTTAATAAGAAATCATTTTTAATATTTTTAATAATTAATAATTAATATTTATGTCAATATTGATATTTGAAAAAAGTAGATTTTTCAGAAAATAAACAAACAACAGAAAATATTTTTCAGTAAATCATCCAAATATCAGAAAATCTCTATTTTTCCAGAAAATCTTCACATTTTTCAAAAAATATTTTCTGGAAGCCAATTTTTACGAAACAAACGGACTTATTTTAAGTTAAAAAAAGTAAATATTTATTCCTTTTTTTTTTGTTTCAATTCTATGCAATAAATAGGATTCATTTTTCACTTTCAGGTCATCTAATTTTAAAAAGCTAATTCTCTCTTTTAATTGTTTCATAATTATTTCTTTTATAAGTTTTTTTTTTAAGTTTTCAAAAGTTCTAATTAATAGGGTGAAGAAAGTATTAATTTTAGTGGAGTTTCTACTTTCTAACTTTTGTAGGTTGGCAAGATGTACAGTGGGTATTGGGCTTGTTGTATCTTAGGGGATGATGTGCAATACAATTTTTTTTGCATCGGTTCTTATCATCGAGAGAGCATATATCGTCTCAAGAGAGCGACTTATTTCGCGCCTCAATTTCCGTCACCCTATTTCAACTATCATATTTGTGACAATTTGACAATAGCAAATTAATCCTCTATCCTATCTTGAAGAATCATTTTGCAACATTCTTCAACACATGACTGATATAAATATATATATATATATATATATATATATATATTAGATACAACCCATATAAACGAATTGAGATATCAACAAAAAGGAAGTCTAGCTTTGCATTTTCTTCAAAAACTTATAAATTAGGGCCACCATTGGGAAATAGAGAAATAGAGAAAAAAGGTCTTTTAGTTTTATTTTTCCATTTGCATGTTTTCATTTTCTCAAAAAAGAGAGCTTAAAGCTTAAGGATGAAGTTATTATTGAATAAATTGCACCAAATATTCTTGATTTTGTATAATATTTTATTTTTATTCATTGTTTATAAAACTCAATTTTAAAATATGATTTTTTTTAAAAAGGTTCCAAATATAATTTATTTAGTACAATCATCTTTAAAATATGACAAATTGAATGCATGAAATGCATGATTTAAAACCTAAATGACATGAAAAATGCATGGCATAGAGAATATGGCCTAGACCTAAAATGATCTTGCATGGCAATAAATGCAACCTAGGTTTAAACATGCATGAAATGCAAAGGCAATGCAAATGAAACCTAGACCTAAAGAATGCATGGCAATAACACAAACACATAGTATGCTAAATCAAAATACACAAATTCAAGGCATGGAAATGCAAACCTATCAACTAGCATGATGAAAATGCACATAGAAAGCATAAAAAAATGAAATAGCCGAATGCTCTATGGCTCAAAATAGTCATGGCATTTTCACAAACACATGGCACACTAAATCAAAACACATAAAATCATAGCATGGAAATGCAAACCTATCAACTAGCATGATGAAAATGCACATGCAAAGCAAGGAAAATGGAAGTAGTCGAATGGTCATGAGCTCCAAATGATGATATTCTATCATGGCAATTTCACAAACACATGACATATTAAAATGCAAGGCTAAAAAGAAACATGCTAAAACATGCAAATATGAAGTAAAGGCATGAACACAACTAGACATTTTCACAAACACATAGAATAGTAAAATGCAAATCATGAACAAGCTCAAACATTTTGAAAACAGAAAATAAAAAAATGTAAACAAGGAAAGTAAACATGAATACAAGATGAAATAATTAAAAAAAAAGGTAAGTAGAAAGATCAAAACAAACTCCATGCTTTAGTTGTTTTTAGAAAAAAATAGAACATCAAAACATGCTAAGCATCACAAGCAACATGAAATAAAAGCAAACCTCAACCATTTAAGAAAATCAGGCCATTCGGCCACTTCTAAAAACATGGAGAAAATTTGTTTTTCAAAGTTTATTTCAAGAAAGTATAAAAGAAGAACTTGAAGAAGAAGCTTAAAAACACTTATTAAAAACTAAAATCAATAGAAACTCACCAAATATAAAATGAAAACAGCAAATCAAGGATGGAAATGCAAAAAAAGTGTAAGAGTATGGTGCTTTTAGCTACCTCTAAAAGCTATATTGCAAGTTTTCCTCTTCCTACTTTCTTTGCCTTTCTAAACTTTTTTTTTTTTTGCTTTTCAAAAATGGAGAGAAATCAGCCAAGCAAGAGTGAAAAAAATGAAAGAGAGAGCCCTCCCCTTAGTGTGGCCGGTTGGCGTACGGAAGAGTGTAGGAGGTTCTAGAATTTTTTAGCCAAATTTGATCCAATGGTCTTCAATCCAAGATATTTTCTATGTAGAATTCTCACATTTAGATTGGAATAATCAGCTCCTACATATGATGTCATGAAGATGATGTCATAAATAGGATCCTAAATATGACATCATCCCTCTCCATCCATTGGTCCATGTGTTGCAAATTCAAAGGCTTGATCACAAAAATAACTAACTTCCTCTTCACTTTTGGCCCTTTGATCTAAAAAATCAGAAAATATCCATCCTCCATGGGCCTTGGCCGGCTGCCCCTTCACCTTTTCAGTCCACACTTCATTTTTTAAATTGCAAGAAAAGGCTCTTTTCGATTTCTTCAGTAAATAAGCTTTTTGACCCTCGAACCTAAATAAATAGCAAACGGACTCCAAATTCAAATTTTATTTTTTCAATACTTTTGAAATGATAAAAATTTGAATTCTGGAAGTTTTCAAAATTTTTCGAGCCCATTTGCTATTTTTTTAGATTTTTTCTTCCAAAATTGCCCTTTTGTGCACCCGAACTTTTACCATTTTGTAAACGAGCTCCAAATCTGGATTTTTCTTCACCAATCTCTTTCAAATAATTTAAAAGTGAGATCTACAAATTTTCAAAAAATTTCGAGCTTATTTGCCATTTTTTCGAGATTTATCTACTTGAATTTCTTCATAGTGGGCTCGGGATTTGCCATTTTGCAAACGAACTCCGAATTCATTTCTTTCTCCAATATCTTCCAAATAATTTAAGAATGAGATCTGAAAATTTTCAGAATTTTTGGAGCTCATTTGCTATTTTTTTCAGGAATTTATCTTCTTGAATTTCAGCATAGTGGGCCCGAGATTTGCCATTTTCCAAACGAGCTCCGAATCCAGATTTTTCTTTGCCAATCTCTTTCAAATGGTTTTAAGAATGAGATCTGCAAATTTTCAGAATTTTTGGAGCTCATTTGGTATTTTTCCTGAATTTTCCAGTTTTGCCCTTTTTGCCTCCGAAGCCCAGTTTTGCTCAAAACAAGTCCGATTTTCAGATTTTCTTTTTCTGGGCCTTTGTCATATAATGAATTGGAATTGGTCTGAAAACGTCCAATTTTTACAATCAAATTCCCCTCCGATTTGATTTTTCCTTTTTTCAACCTCGTTTTTCCGTTTTTTTCTCCAATCGGCTCTTTTGTCGGAATTTCTTCAAACTGAGCCTTGGGCTATCCTTGTTTATTCATTCCTCATCAATTAGGGGCTTTAGTTTCACTGAATCAGGCTATTTCTGCAATTTTTCCCAATTTTACCAAAATCCAATAAAAACCTTAATTCTCGATTTTCTTCTGAATTGACTTTTCCTTCAGTTTTTCTTCTAAGTAGCTTCTCCATTACCCATAGTCTGTGCTTATCTTTCATTTGGAACCTTCAATTTCGATCAATTTGATCGTTTAAGCACTTTTCCCCAAATTTTTCGAACTAGAGTTTCTTTTCTACTGAATCTCCGTAACCCAACTTCCAAACTCCATATCTTTCATTGTAGACCTCGGATTATCAAAATTCTTTCACCATTTTTCAATTGAACTTCAAATCTTGATTTTGAAAGTGGGTCGACTTATTCAGTGTTGACTTTTTTGGGGTTGACTTTTTTGAGGTTGACTTTTTTCAAGTTTGACTTTTTATGCTTACCTTCTTAGACTAAGTCTCGAGTACCACCTGCAGGATGAGAAAAGCCTTTTTGCATTTTGAAACATCAATTTAGGAAAAAAAAACATACATGTTTTAGTGGTCCGAAAAAAATTAGGTGTCTACAATACTCTTTTGTCATGTCACCTCCAACACATTGCAATTTTTTTTATTTGATGGAATATATAATGTTTTTCTTTTTGGAGCCAAAAGATTCAATTCAGTCAATCTCATTCTTATTGTAAATTAAAGGGTTAATATGTAAATTGGTCCTTGAAATATACCTCTTTTTACAGTTTGGTATCTACAAAAATTTCACGATTATATATCCAAACTTTACTTCCATCACCCACATTAGTTCAGGGTTTAACGGTTTGATGATGTCATGAAGATAATGTCATAAATAGGATCCTAAATATGACATCATCCCTCTTCATCCATTGATCTATGTGTTGCAAATTCAAAGGCTTGATCATAAAATAATTACCTTCCTCTTCAATTTTGGCCCTTTGATCTAAAAAATCAGAAAATATCCATCCTCAATGGGCCTTGGCCGGCTACCCCTTCACCTTCTCAGCCCACACTTCATTTTTTAAATTGCAAAAAAAGGCCCTTTTCAGTTTTTTCGATAAAATGACATTTTTGACCCCCGAACCTAAATAAATAGCAAACGGACTCCAAATTCAAATTTTATTTTTTCAATACTTTTGAAATGATAAAAAATTGAATTATGAGAGTTTTCAAAAAATTTCGAGCCCATTTGCTATTTTTTTAGATTTTTTCTTCCAAAATTTCCCTTTTGTGCACTCAAACTTTTACCATTTTGTAAATGAGCTCCAAATCCGGATTTTTCTTCACCAATCTCTTTCAAATAATTTAAAATTGAGATCTTCAAATTTTCAAAATTTTCCGAGCTCATTTGCTATTTTTTCGGGATTTATCTGCTTGAATTTTTACATAGTGGGCCCAGTATTTGCCATTTTGCAAATGAACTCCAAATTCATATTTTCTTTCGTTAATCTCTTCCAAATAATTTAAGAATGAGATCAGCAAATTTTTAGAATTTTTGGAGCTCATTTGCTATTTTTTTGGGGTTTATCTTCTTGAATTTCAACATAATGGGCCCGAGATTTACCATTTTGCAAACGAGCTCCGAATCTAGATTTTACTTCACCAATCTCTTCCAAATGATTTAAGCATGAGATCTGCAAATTTTCAGAATTTTTGGAGCTCATTTGGTATTTTTCCCGAATTTTTCAGTTTTGCCTTTTTGCCTCTGAAGCCCGGTTTTGCTCAGAACAAGTTCGATTTTTCAGATTTTCTTTTTCTGGGCCTTTTTTATATAATGAATTGGAGTTGGTCCAAAAACGCCCAATTTTTACAGTCAAATTCCCCTCCGATTTGATTTTTCCTTTTTTCACTAACGGGAATTTCTTCGTTTTTCTGTTTTTTCTCCAATCGATTCTTTTCTGGAATTTCTTCAAACCGAGCCTTGGGCTATCCTTGTTTATCATTCCTCATCAATTAGGGGCTTTAGTTTCACCGAATCAGGTCATTTCTATAATTTTCCCCAATTTCACCAAAATCCACTAAAAATCTTAATTCTCGATTTTTTTTTTCGAATTGACTTTTCCTTCAGTTTTTCTTCCAAGTAGCTTCTCCATTACCCGTAGTCAGTGCTTATCTTTCATTTTGGAGCCTTCAATTTCGACCAATTTGATCATTTAAGCACTTTTCCCCAAATTTTTCGAACTAGGGTTTCTTTTCTACTGAATCTCCGTAATCGAACTTCCAAACTCCATATCTTTCATTGTAGACGTCGGATTATCAAAATTCTTTCACCATTTTTCAATTGAACTCCAAATCTTGATTTTGAAAGTAGGTTGACTTTTTTAGTAGTTGATTTTTTGGGGTTGACTTTTTTGTGGTTGACTTTTTTAAGTTTGACTTTTTATGCATACCTTCTTAGACTAAGTCTCCGAGTACCACCTGCAGGATGAGAAAAGCCTTTTTCATTTTGAAACATCAATTTAAGAAGAAAACATACTTGTTTTAGTGGTTCGGACAAAATTAGGTGTCAACAGCTGCCCCTCTTTGGCTATTGCTGAGAATCAGGAATCAGGAAAAGATAAACAAACACTAATTTTGTCCGGTTAGTGAAACCGTATGTGAAGAAAAGGGAAAGGGAGTTTCATTTATCATCATTTTTTATTTTTTTATTTTTTGAAATAGCTGTAAATTGAAGATTTTATCCTTAAATTCAGTTCCCTGACTAATCAAGGCTTGACCCGTCTTAAGGAAACGAGTTCGATTTGCAAAGTGATGACTTGGGAGAAACAAAAAGTCAAAAAGTTATTTAGCTGAAACCATAGATAATTTTCAAGGTGATGACTTGGGCAAAACCAGAAGTCGAAAAGTTAACTAGGCGAAATCGTAGATAATTTTCAAGGTGATGACTTGGGTGAAACCAGAAGTCGAAAAGTTATCTAGGCGAAACCATAGATAATTCTCAAGGTGATGACTTGGGCGAAACCAGAAGTCGAAAAGTTATCTAGGCAAAATCGTAGATAATTTTCAAGGTGATGACTTGGGTGAAACCATAAGTCGAAAAGTTATCTAGGTGAAACTGTAGATAATTTTCAAGGTGATGACTTGGGCGAAACCATAAGTTGAAAAGTTATCTAGGCGAAACTGTAGATAATTTTCAAAGTGATGACTTGGGCGAAACCAGAAGTCGAAAAAGAGAAATCGTAGATAATTTTCAAGGTGATGACTTGGGCGAAACCAGAAGTCAAAAAGTTATCTAGGCGAAACCATAGATAATTTTCAAGGTGATGACTTGGGCGAAACCAGAAGTCGAAAAAGACCTGGGTGAAACCAGAGGTACTTTCTGAATATGGCGCCAGGAGGTCTTATCCATGATTTTGAGTAATTATGCCTGGAGGTCTTTAAAAATGGTGCCCGGAGGTCTTATCTATGATTAGAGGTGGCAAAATGAACCCGAACCCGAAAACTCGCCCAGGAAAACCCGAACCCGCCCAAACCCGATTTGACCAAAAAGTCAAAAACCCGAGCCCGAAAAAACCCGAACCCGAATGGGCCCGAACCCGAATGGACCCGAACCCGAATGGGCCCGAACCCGAATGGACCCGAACCCGAATGGATCCGAATCCGAATGGGCCCGAACCCGAATAAGCCCGAACCCGAATGAGCCCGAACCCGAATGGACCCGAACCCGAGACCGGCCCGAACCCGAACCCGAATTTAATACTAAAAATAAAAATAATCAAATTGCAATTAATTTTTTTTTTAACAAAGCAATAACTTTAATTATTAATTTTATTCTAATTTTTTTTAATAATTTAATTAAAATTTAAAATTTAATATATTATATATATATATGATGATGATGAAATAATAATTTTATCAAAAAGTAAATTATATTTTGTACTTATAAGTTATAACTTTAACATCTCATATCATGATGAATTTACAATCTAAATATTTTAAATTCTTGAAAATTTTAGAGATGTGAAAAAAAATTTGACAATAATTCAATTATTCTTTAAGGGTAAAAAAATTTGACAATTATTCAATTATTTTGGCCTTTTGAGTTATACTTATACGGTTAGGTTAGGGTGGGTTTAATTGGATTATGGCTTTCATGAGATTTTATTTTAGCGGGTGGGTTTAATGGGGTTTTGGGTTTTATGGCCTTTTGGTTTTGGGTATATTTATTATATATTAATAAATAATCATATTAATTATATATTTATTACGTATAATTTAAATATAAATTATATTTTTTTAGTACTACTTTATAATTTATACTTTATACTGATGAAAAAAATATAAGTACTCGATAGATATATATATATATATATATCTTGACTATAAGCATAAATTTTTTGCATTTTATAAGTATATAAACGAATAGATGAAGGCCAGAATTTATTTTTAAAAGTTTTTTATTTTATAGTGAATATAAATTATAATGTATTTATATTTTGAAATTCGAGTTCATCAAATCAATTATTTTAAATATCAATATAATTAATTTATAATATATCATATTTTTTATAATAAATTATTTCAAAATTTGATTTTATATAACAAATTACTTTCTTATTATTTTGGTGCTAACAAATATTAATTTTAAAAAATAAATATAATTAAAAATATCATATAATAGCAAAAGTATAAAAATAATAATAAATTAATAATTTGTTTTTAGATATAAATATTTAAATTACGTAAAAATGATTACATCTAATATAAAATAAAATGATGTAAAACATACCCGAACCCGAACCCAGACCGAACCCGAACCCGAATGGGCCCGAACCCGAATGAGCCCGAACCCGAATGGGCCCGAACCCGAATGAGCCCGAACCCGAATGAGCTCGAACCCGAATGGACCAGAACCCGAATGAGCCCGAACCCGGATGGACCCGAACCCGAATGAGCTCGAACCCGAATGAACCCGAACCCGAATAAACCCGAACCCGAATGAACCCGACCCGAACCCGCCCGAACCCACCCAATTGCCACCTCTATCTATGATTGGGAAAATTGCGTCGTATGCGACTTTAAAAATGATGCTCGGAGGTCTTAAGAATGGTGCCCGGAGGTCTTATCCATGATTTAAAAAGAAAAACTACGCCCGGGGGTATTAAGAATAGTGCCCGGAGGTCTTATCCATGATGTAACAGAAAATACCTTGACGACGGTCCCAAGGCTCGTCTCATTTGAGAAGCAGAACGAGTTCAATTTTAAAACAAAAGGAAATACCTCGACGACGGTCTCGGGGCTCGACTTATTTGAGAAGCAGAACGAGTTCGATTTAAAACAAAAAAAATACCTCGACGACAGTCTCGGGTTTGAGAAACAGAACGAATTTGATTTTAAAACAAAAGGAAATACCTCGATGATGGTCTCGGGGCTCGACTCGTTTGAGAAGCAGAACGAGTTCGATTTTAAAACAAAAGGAATGCCTGGATTTGATTCATTTGTAAAATCAATTTGATTTTGAAAACAAAAAGAAAGTACCTCGACGATGGTCATGGGGCTCGACTCATTTGAGAAGCAGAATGAATTCGATTTAAAACAAAAGGAAATACCTCGACGTTGGTCTCGGGGCTCGACTCATTTGAGAGCAGAATGAATTCGATTTAAAACAAAAGGAAATACCGCGACTATGGTCTCGGGTCTTGGGGCTCGACTTATTTGAGAAGCAGAATGAATTCAATTTAAAACAAAAGGAAATACCTCGACGATGTCTCGGGGTTCGACTCATTTGAGAAGTAGAATGAATTCGATTTAAAACAAAGGGAAATACTAAGAATGATCCTGGGTTTGATTCATTTGGAAAAAAATAAATTTGACTTGAAAATGAAAGGAACATACCTCGACGGCGTTCTCGGGGCTCGACTCATTTAAGAAGCAGAACGAGTTCGATTTGGGGAAGCCAAAGTTTTGCTGATTCCTGCAATGTTAGCTAAATGCAATGATGAGAATGACATGCTTTGCAAATGCTTGTATGTTTCCTAAGGATGAATGCAATCAAATGATTGTCATGATTTCTAATCCATGGTTTCTTTGAAGTTCACAGATTATCTGACTTCATGACGGAGTCTTCAATTGTTCACTGATGCCCCACTTAAGGAACCTTTCACTCAAGATAAATTGTCAAACAGTCCCAGTTTCTGACTTCGCTGAAATTCACAAATTTTCTGACTTCATGACGGAATCTCCAATACATTTCACTGTTTTCCTTTACTTGGTGAATTTTCCAGACCTTTTCTAAGATTTAAATCTACTCCATAGTAATACTCTGAAATTCTTTTATTTAAAGATTTTTATGCTTACTAATCATCATTCAATTTAATAACAAACAAAATGCAATCTCAAAAATGTTTGAAAGAAAATATGAAACAAGCAAATGTCATAAGAAGGATAACAAAAGTTTATTGCAACAAATGTTTTAAAATGGTAAAAGTGAATATCAAGGATATAAGAAACAAATGTAAAGTTAATGTTGTAGATTCCCGGATTCGGAATATCTTGGACCCTTCTTTTTTTAAACCATCTGAAACTTTTTTTGAATAAGCAATTTACTTGGGTAATCTCTCGATTTTTGTAGTTACGTCAGACTGAATTTTTTCCTTTTCATCTGATTTTCAGATATTTTCTCCCTCTTTACACGGAGCATTGATTCAAACCCTAATCAGTACTTGAGCCGCCCTTTGTGGGTTTTCAACTCAAGTGTCCCCAATTCAGTATTAAGTCGCCCTTTGCGGGTTTTCGGCTTAAACCTCTCCTTTTACATTCTTTTTTCATTTTTTTTTGTTTTCATTTTTTTATTGTATTCTATCATGCATCTGAGAATTTTAAATGCTTCCGAGGTAAAAAATGTCAATTCAAAAGATGGGATGATTCTGAGAAAAACCTTCCAAAATAAAATCTATGCTTGATCAAAATGGACTTTTAAAGCACGTAATGTAGGCCAAGGTTCGGGTTTAGAAAGAAAGGATAAATAAGCCTAAAGTGTGTTTAAGGGTGATTAGATCAAGGATCATTTTTTGAGGAGAATTCATTCTTGAATCATTTGTCCTTTTTTTGGACTTTCTTTTCTTTTTTCTTTTTCCATCTTTTTTCTTTCATTGCTGGCTTTCATTTGCCATTCTTTGATTTCACATTTTTCGATGGCTCTCTTTTTCGCCATGATTTTTTGATTATTTTTCCTCGCATCTGTCCTCTAGTGTATAGGGTGATCCTTGATCAAGGTTCAAAGAAAGAAATAATTCCTAAGGCTCAAAGGGGTGACTAAGTATAATTTCTTCTTAGTGAAGGGAGTATGAAAGATGGCCATTCATCATATCAAGCAAGAATAATCTCATTGAAAAGCAATCCTCAGGGGAGATAGATATATAGAATTTCCATTTTTACACTTGGAATCATTCGAATTTCCATATGCACAGCATCGCACTTTTTCTTTTTTCTTCAAGCATAATACTTCTTCAATTCATCAGCATTCACGGGATTTCTCAAATCATCCCCGTCCATGCGAGTTAGAATCAATGTTCTTCCAGAAAAAGCTTTTTTTACCACATAGGGTCCTTCCCAATTTGGAGCCCATTTCTCTCGCGGATCCTTCACTATAGGGAGAATTTTCCTTAGTACCAACTCCCCTTCTCTAAACTGTCTGGGACGAACATTCTTGTTGTGGGCTCGAATCATCTTTTTCTGATACAACTGCCCATGACAAATTGCCTTCAATCTTTTCTCCTTGATAAGATTCAGCTGTACATAGCGAGCTCTAACCCATTCCGCCTCTTCTAGGCCAACCTCTATCAAAACGCGAAGTGAAAGGATCTCAACCTCGATAGGCAGCACTGCTTCCATCCGTATACCAAAGAAAATGGCGTTGCCCCTGTAGATGTGCGAACCGAAGTACGATATACGTGAAGAGCAAAAGGCAAGATCTCATGCCAATCCTTGTACACATCAGTCATCTTCTCAGCAATCTTCTTGATGTTTTTGTTGGCTGCTTCTACTTCCCCATTCATCTTTGGACGGTAAGGTGCCGAATTATGGTGTGTGATCTTGAACTGAGTACATACTTCTCTCATAATCTTATTATTCAGATTGAGAGCATTATCTGAAATAATTCTTGCTGGCAATCCATATCGGCATATGATTTTCTTCTTAACAAATCTGCATACCACTGACTTCGTTACAATAGTATAAGAAGCAGCTTCCACCCACTTTGTGAAATAATCTATAGCCACCAAGATGAAACGATGTCCATTTGAAGCTTTCGGGGTAATAAGCCCAATCATATCCATTCCCCACATTGAAAATGGCCATGGTGCGGTCATGACATGCAATGGCGATGATAGCACATGAATCTTATCTGCATATATATGGCATTTATGGCACTTCCGGGAATAACTAATACAATCTCCTTCCATCGTCAACCAATAATATCCTGCCCTCATAATCTGCTTAGCAAGCATGTGACCATTGGCATGGATGCCATATATTCCTTCATGGACTTCCTCTATGATTCTCCGAGCTTTGACAGATCCGATACATCTCAATAAGACTTGGTCTTTCCTTTTCTTGTAGAGAATCTCACCATCTAGAACAAAACCCATTGCTAGCCTTCTCAGGGTCCTCTTGTCGTTTTTTGTTACTCGTTCTGGATACTGTTGACTCTTGATATACTACAAGATATCGTTATACCAAGGGAGGCCATCTGCTTTTTCTTCAATACTTAGGCAATGGGCAGGAGAATCATGTATGCTCATCTTGATCGGCATATCTTCAGCCCCTTCATTCACTTTAAACATTGATGACAAAGTAGCCAGAGCATCCGCCATTCGGTTTTCTTCTCAGGAAAGTAATTGAAATTTACTTCTTCAAACTCCTCCAATAAACTCAATATGAGTTCTCGGTATCGGATTAACTTTGCATCTCGGGTTTCCCATTCTCCGCGCAATTGATATATCACTAAAGCTGAGTCTCAAAAAACCTTCAGTTTTTTGGATATTCTGTCTATGGCAGCACGAACGCCCATAGTCAATGCCTCATATTCTGCAGTATTGTTTGTACAATCAAAATCCAATCTGGCAGTGAAAGGATAATAATCTTCTTTTGGGGATATGAGGACTGTACCAATTTCGTGCCCTATGGCATTGGATGCCCCATCAAAATACATTTTCCATATTTCCTTCTTTTTTGAGGGAATCTCATCTTCTTGCGAGATGCACATCAAGTCTTCATCCAGGAAATCAAAGTTCAGAGGCTCATAATCTTCCACTGCCCGACTTGCTAAGAACTCGGCTACTGCACTTCCCTTTATAGTTTCTGACTTACATATACAATGTCGTACTCTGACAACAAAATTTGCCATCTTGTTGTCCTCCCGACAAAGAAGGTGCTTCCAACATGTACTTGATTGGATCTAGCTTGGAAATCAACCACGTCGTGTGGTACAACATGTACTGTCTGAGCCTCTGAGCAGTCCAAGCTAAGGCACAGCACAACTTTTCTATCGACGAATATTTCAGCTCATAATCTGTAAACTTCTTGCTGAGGTAGTAAATCGCTTGTTCTTTCTTCCAAGTCTCATCATGTTGCCCCAAGACACAACCCATGGATCTCTCAAATACTGATAAATACAGTATCATTGTTTTATCCGGAACAGGTGGCATTAATACCGGTAGGTTTGATGAATAATGCTTAACTTTTTCAAAAGCGATCTGACACTCTTCATCCCATTCTCCTGGATCACGTTTTCGAAGTAGCTTAAATATTGGATCACATTTATCGGTTAACTGAGAAATAAAACGAGCAATGTAATTCAATCTTCCCAGAAAGCCTCTTACTTCCTTTTGAGTACGAGGTGGTGGCAAATTCTGGATGGCCTTCACTTTATCTGGATCAATCTCAATTCCTCTTTTGCTAACAACAAAACCCAACAATTTCCCCGAAGAGACTCCAAAAGTGCATTTTGCCGGGTTTAGCTTGAGTCGAAACTTTCTTAGTCTTTCAAAGAGCTTCTTAAGATTCACAATATGCTCCTCTTCTCCTTGTGACTTTGCAATCATATCATCAACATAGACCTTAATTCCCTTATGCATCATATCATGAAACAAGGTTACCATGGCTCTCTGATATGTTGCCCCAGCATTCTTTAACCCAAACGGCATTACCTTGTAGCAGAATGTTCCCCATATTGTAACAAATGTGGTTTTCTCCATATCTTTCAGTGTCATCTTAATCTGATTATATCTCGAGAATCCGTCCATGAAAGAAAACAAAGAACTCTTCGTCGTATTATCCACCAAAGTATCGATGTGGGGCAAAGGGAAATTATCTTTGGGACTGGCCTTGTTCAAATCTCGGTAATCAACGCACATCCGCACCTTGGCATCATTCTTTGGTACTGGAACAATATTTGCCACCCATTCCAGATATTTTGCCACTTCTAAGAACCCAGCATCAAACTGCTTCTTCACTTCCTCTTTTATCTTTAACAGCATGTCCAACCTTATTCTTCTCAACTTTTGCTGAATTGGTTTGCATTCTAGCCTTAAAGGGAGCTTATGAACCGCAATATCTGGATCCAACCCTGGCATGTCTTGGTATGACCATGCAAATACATCTACATATTCCCGGAGCAAGGCTATCAATTCACCCTTTATTGATGATGACAATATGGTCCCAATTTTAACCTCCTTTATCTCCTCACCACTTCCCAAATTTATTATTTCCAATAGCTCCTTATGAGGAAGTACTTTTTTCTCTTCTTGTTCTATTTTCCTTAATAAGTCCGGAGGTAGACCATAATCCTCAGTATCTTCGTTGGCCTCAAAATCACCCTTGAAAATAGGTCTTTCAAAATCAATTTCAGAATTACTGACAGAAAGGTCCTCATATTCCGTATCCGTACACCTGTAAAAAGGCGAGGAAGAAACAATATAGGAAAATATCTATACAATGAAAGAAAAAAATAAATAGCATAAATAAAAGAATATGGACACATCAATATGAAAAAAATGCACTGTGCTTGTTATTTATTGAATGAAGATTTTTTAAACAAAAGCCCATTATAGAAAAAAAAAATCCTTAATATCCTCGGGCAAAGATAATTAAGATTGTTTTAAAGTATTACTTTGGAATAGACCTAAAGACTATAGGTAGCTCGGTCGCACTCCAATTGGTCAGTTTATATCCTGGTGGACAAGGTAGCACCATCCAGTTTGCATTCTTACTCCCAATTCCTTCCTCCCAGTCATGCAGTTCATTATATCCTATATCTGCTCACCCTTATCCATATGGAACTTCTCGAAAGCTTGCTCAATCATTATCAATACATCATCCAAATCTTTTTCCCCGAACAGAAAACTGGCTGAGCGAAAGCTTTGAAGAATTGGTGGGAAGGTCATAGGCTCCCACTCAATATCCATACCCGCGAGACGGGCCATCATCCTTTGTCGGTTCTTCTCCACTTGTTTCCTTTTCTCTTGAGCCTTCAGAAGATATCCTAGACCAAAACAGTCATTTTTTCCAACCATTCCAATTACTCGGGCCATTCCCTGAAGATACTTTCCAAGACATTTTCCAGCCCGACAACCCTTTCCTATGGTAGTCCTTACTCCCAACCTTGTATTCTTGGACAACTTCGGTTTTGGAATTTTTCGTCCCTCAATGACGAATACTGCATTTAAAAACTCCAAAGACCGGAAGGAGCGTTCCACAGCATCTTCGTTTGGCTCAATGTAAGGGGAACTAGTAGATGCAGAGGCTATGATGTCCTCTTCTCCCGACACAGTGACCAAACATCCTTCCATCACAAATTTCAGCTTTTGGTGGAGAAATTAGGGTACAGCCCCAGCGGAATGTATCCAAGTCCTTCCTAACAAGCAATTGTAGGAAGGGGTAATATCCATGACTTGGAAATTCACCTTGTAGGTACAAAGACCTATCTCCATTGGGACCTTGATAGTTCCCATTACCTCCCGTCTAGTTCCATCAAAAGCTCTAACCACCGTGCAACTTGGAAACATATAAGAAATATCAATTGACAATTTAGACAGAGTTGCCAAGGGCATCACATTTAATGAAGAACCGTTATCCAAAAGCACCCTTGGTAGTATGTGCCCCTTGCAAGTGGTTGTTATGTGAAGAGCCTTTGTTGACCCAATACCATTGGATGGTATTTCATTATAACTAAAATATATATGGTCATCTGCTGCAATATTCCCCACAAGCCTGTCTAATTTCTCCACCGATATGTTGTTAGCCACATATGCCTGATTCAAAACTCTTAACAGGGCATTTCTGTGCGGCTCCGAGTTCAATAGCAATGAGAGGATCGAAATTCTAGCTGGTTGACGCTGTAATTGCTCCACCACGCTATACTTGCTATGCTTTATAAACTTTAGAAACTCACAGGCTTCTTTTTCATTCACCGGCTCTTTTATCTTGTTAACCGGGGCTGACCCTCTTTCTACTTCTTTTGACGAATCCATCTCAATATGGATTGGTTCAGCTGTCTTCTTCCCTTTATTCATTCCTCCATCCTTTTTTTGTTGATCTCTGTTCAACAACCTTAGGGGCATAACACCTTCCACTTCGTGTTAAGTGCCCCACTCCTGTGATATCTTACTGACTTAAAGACCCTGGCATAACCATGCTGCAGTCATACTTCCACAGTGCAGCTTTGTTTTCCTTGTATGAAAAGGAAGAAGGCAATTTTATGATTAACTTAGTCGCAATTTCCTCAACAACTGGCATAACTTTCTCCCCTGGTTCATCGTAATAGATGATCAAAGGTCTTCCTACCCCGTAGCCAGCTGCATTCTCAATAACCTTTACTTCCCCCTCTATTTCCTCGTAAAACTGGGCTTCCCCCTCATCCATCATCTTTTGTACCTTAGCCAGAAAGTCCTCACATTCTTGTATGATATGACCTTTACATCTATGAAATGGGCACCAATTCTCCACTCTGTTTGCAACCATTTTTAAACTGTCTTCATCCTCCACCATTCCTGCTTTAACCATTTCGACCCATACTTTTATCATTGGGGTCTTGACTTCACTGACATACTTTTTTACCCTTCTGACTTCCCCTGTCAATACTGTATTTACCCGATTCTCAGCATGATCGGGCAATGGATTTCTTGCTACATTTGGCCCATTCTTTGACCCAAATTTCACAACCCCGAAATTGATCAAACTTTGGACTTTCTTTTTGAAGGCAATGCAATCCTCAGTCGAATGCCCCTGAATCCCCGCGTGATACGCGCAGTTAGCATTTCCGTTGTACCATCTTGGGTATGGCAGTGTTAGAGGTTTAAGGTATACGGGTGCAACAAGTTGACCCTGCAATAATTTAGGATATAGTTCACCATAAGTGGTAGGAATCGGGTCAAATGAGGGTTTTTTATCATTCCTTGGTGAACGTTGGTCATTGTGCACGGTACTCTGAGGTTTTGGGATAGTATTTCTGGGAAGATTTATCTGTGGGGACATGCCCGTTGCAAATGGCTGTTGTGGTATATTGGTATAAGGGAATGGATTTTGAGTAAGGTGGTTCATATTGGGGTAGTAAGGATTATACCCCGGGTAAGGTGTGTAGGGTGTAGGAGGTGTATAGGATGTAGAAGGAGTATAGGGTCTGGGAGGTGTATATGGTGTAAGAGGTGCATAGGGATATTGGTTGATGCTAACTGCGTGAGTTTCCTCTTTCTTCTTAGCAGGAAATACTTTCTTCGGAGTGGCAGACTCACCCCCATCCATTTTTCCATTTTTGATGGTAGTCTCAATCATTTAGCCGAATATAACCATATCCGTGAAATTCTTGGTGGCACTCCCCACCAATTTGTCATAATACGGTGCCTTTAAAGTATTGATAAAAAGAACTGTTGTTTCTTTGCCGGTTAAAGGGGGTTGCACTTGAGTGGCCAGGTTCCTCCACCTTTGAGAGTACTCTTTGAAACTCTTAGTAGTCTTCTTTTCCATGTTCTGCAGTGATAGCCTGTCAGGTACCATATCAGATACATGCTTATAATGCTCCATAAAGGCCCTGGCTAAATCCATCCAAGAACGAATCTTAGTCCGAGTCAGTTGATTATATCATGGGGTTGCAGACCCCGTCAAGCTATCTTGAAAGCAGTGGATAAGTAGTTTTTCATCATCATCATGTCCTATCATTTTTCTGCAGTACATGGTCAGGTGTGCTGATGGGTTGGTAGTCCTATTATATTTCTCAAAATCGGGTACTTTAAACTTGAGAGGAATCACCAAGCCATGTACCAAGCTCATTTCTTTAGCATCCAAACTACCAAATAACTCTGCCCCCTCTATTGCTCTTAATCTCTCTTCCAGCAATTGATATTTCTTCTGAGATTCTACAGTTTTCATCTTTTTCAACTCAGCCAACCTTGCCTTTTCTTTCTAAGCCAGTTCCTCAAAGTCCGAAAGATATCACTTGGGTCAGCCTCAATGTTACCTTTTCCAGGAGCATAATTCGGTGCTTCAGCTGCTGGTTGGATATAAACATAGGAGGCTACCCCAGTTGGCAGCTCATTTCCCACATGCTAGGATGCTTGGCCCTTTTGCTACACGATTTCAGGTTGATCTTCTTCATTTACCATCCTTTTTCCTGTGACCGAATTCTCCCCCGGCCTTTTCTGTCTCATTATGGCGTTCATAATTTCTATGAGTTTAGCCATTTGTTCCCTTGATTCCTCGTGAGACTTAACCAGTTGTTCCTGTAATTCCCTTTGAACCCGTTCCATCATCTCTATACCAGCAAGATGATCATTCTCCATGATCCTAGCTTGAGATCTAGTGTTGTAGCGGTATTGAAAATCCATTTCTTTTGGAGTGCGCCCGATTGTACCTTTATTTTTAAAAACCATGGGTTAGAATTTATTGAGTGAATGAATGAAGTGTACATGACTAATCAACAAACAAATGAATGATTATTACCAAATGATTAAATGAATGACTATCAATAAACAAATGAATGATTATCAACAGATGATTAAATGAATAACTATAAATAAATAAATAAATGAATGAAATGAATGGGTTGACATGTGGAGAATGTTTCCATGAAAATGAAACTAATGGTATTTGCCTTAAAATCGGATCCCAAAGCCAAAGATTTTTCATTAATTCATGGAAAACTTCATACAATAATATTTCTTAACATCGGGTTACATAGAAACATCTGCCTACACTAGTCTTAAACTTCGAGAAATGCAACAACCACTTATTATTCCTCTCAAAGCCTTATCCCCTTTTAACCAGTTACTTGCTCTGCCGGCATTCTTGGACGATATCAGCAATGTCAACTTTCTTGGCTGGCAATTGCTGATCTACAGCCGCATGGAGTGACTCATTTTCTTTGCATATCAGGGATGTTCTTCCTTTTTCGTTTCCTAACCTAAACCTCAACTCTTCATTTTCTTGATGGCATCTCTCTAGCTTGGTTGACAACAAAGAATGTGTATCATCCCATTTCTACCGCTCTTGAGAAAACCCAAACTCTTTTTTTCTTTTACTTTCCTTGGACTTACTCTTCCAATAATCCAACTCCATTTGGAATTTCTTCATTTCTTTCTCATGTGCTCTGAAAGAAATGCTGGCTCCCGTGAATCTTCCTGTGGCCCTTATCTTCTTGTTTTCTTGATGCAGATCTAATATATCGGCCAATGCTGTATCCCTCTTAATGACCACTTTCCTTGTCTTGGTCTCTTGGATCTCTAGCTTAGTCCTCAAATCCTCGACATCTTCTTGAAGCTTATCGCATTCTCGCTTCAACTTCCTTTTGTCTTTTTCTAATTCTTGCCTAACTAGCTCAACTTCTGACTGTATTACCAGTTCAGGCTGAAGAACAACTGGATGAAAAAGGGATCTTCGACGGGAAGTACAATGTCACAAAGCTTCTTGGCCCTCCATACCAGATAAGCTGGAGTAGCATTGTCGGTATACCTATCCACTTGTGAACGGTATAATTCCTTCCATGCCACGATGACTTGACGTATTCTCCCCATATATCCAGGCTCACCATAAGAGAAGTCCATCGAGATAAGCTCATGAGTCATTGAGAGAAACTATTCAGATCCATACTGCCTCCGCACTAGTAATGGTGCATAGCTAACGGCTCCCCAAATTCCCAACAATGGAACCCATAAGTTCTCACCACAACAGTACAAAATCGACCCAAGTGGCATCCATAGAGCCCTCCAAGTTATATCCTCATTTCCTAAGTGACGGAGAGTCTTAATATATTGTTTCTTATCCCCTTTCTTGGACCATTTCTTGTTGTTGAATTTGGTAAGAGGAACACATGTCTTCATATAAGGCTGAAGCTTCCCATTATCATTCCCCCAAAAATGACTCTGAATCCAAACGTACAGAAGTTGTACACAACCTTCTAAACATCCTTTTCCTTTTCTCCGACAGTAGCTAAGTGACCTAATCGTCTCAGCAAGAACGACAGTGGAAGGATCAATATGTTTGTCTAACCGATCAAAGAAATCCACTACAGCTACCTCGACATGACCTTCCACTTTCGAAAATATAACCAACCCATAAATGGCTAAAGCAAATACATCCAACACGTGATCGCCATCCGAGTTGCTCATGATATAATTCCGCAAGAATACCCAAGGAATGCAGTCACTCGAACCTTTCTTCTTTATTTGTGGAGAATCTACCCGGAATATCTATACCCATTACTTTAGAAAGTTTCTTGCGACAGCTCGATGTTTTCTGCTCCTTCCAATAGAACTTATCCGGATTTGCTGACTTAATACAGAGCAAGGTAGAATATTCCTCAAGGGTGGGCATCATATCCTCCTGATTAAAAGTGAAACACCGATATGAAGGATGCCAAAACTGTACTATGGCCCTAATCAGCTGTTCGTCCACCTCGATCAGGAGAAGTAGAGCTATATCACCATATTTCCTAGTGAATTCATTCTTCCTATCAAATCCCCATTGTCTCCAAATTTCCCTCAATTCCACTAAATCATTTCGAACAAAATCCAAGTGAACTAACTCGGGAAGTGTAGATGTAAAACCCATGGCCAAACAGTCTCCTTTGTCACCCTGATTCGCTTTAGACTCCATTTTGATCTTCTGATATGTCTTGCTAACCACTGATACTGATAGAATATCTCGGCGTTCCATGACTATAACAAAAACTCTTCGGTTGGCACCCGGTTTAAGGCAAATATCCCTAAATGATCATGATGCATGAAATGAAAACAAAAACAAAACAACAAAAAAAACACGAGTCAGTAATAGGATAATAAAATCAAAAATCATGATAATAATAAAATTAAATAAATACATAAATAAATAGTGAAAAGTAAGAAGTGCTCTTTTCGAGTGTTTCCTAACTTCGGGATATCTAATCGAAAATCCAGCATGGCTTCGCCTAGGTTCATTACATGAGGATGGATTGGTTCTAAGGCCCCAAATTGTTTCTCACTATCGCCGGTGAAGGCTAGTAAGGCACCCCGATAAAAGCGGGTTCAATTTGTTAGAGTTCATTTTCCCGGCTTATGCAGAGGCTATTGCCACACAAAGCATAGGGAATCTGATACTCCAAAAGTGTTTCACTAGCTTATGCGGAGGCTATCGCCACACGAAGCGTAGGTACTTTACTTCCACTTAAAGGGACGGAACTGGACAGAGAGCTCATGTTATGCAAATGTAAGTGTAGTGTGTGAGGAGGAACAATCAAACCTTTCACCAACTATCCTAACCTCTATCCTAAATATCTCGAGAAAATGTTAAAAACAAGATAATATCAGCATTAGCAAAGAATAATAACAAGAGAATAATAATAATATGTATGCACATGAACATATTTAAAACATTTTATTATTTTCAAAATTCTCTTTATTATTAAAAAAATATGGGAATTAAAATTAAATACCAATTAAACCAACAAAATCGAGACTTTGATAACACACGACTAATTCTAGGCCTGACTCTCTAATATCCCTAGCTGAGTCGCCAAGCTATCGCAACCTAAAAAGTAACAAGTCTCATCGCGAGACTTTATTACTCGTTAAGCGTGACATTAAAAGAAACCGAGAAAAAGTTGACTTAATTCTTCTTGAAAAATGAAGGTTTTGAAAATGACCTTGAAAAAGACATGGAGTCGCCACCAATCTTTTTTTAGCTAGGTGTGATCGGTCACTTACTAAAATCGGTGTTTTAAAATATTTTAAAATTAATTAAAATATTTTTAAAACCAATTTCAAGTTTGCGTTTTAAACCAGATAAATAAAAAAAGCGGGTTCGAGACTCGGTTACGTGTGGGGAAGGATTAGCACCCCCACAACGCCGGTATAAAACGGTACCTTATTAATCATGTGTTATCTCAAGTCTCGGTAAAAAGTCCGTTTTAAATTTAGTATTTCAAATTAATTCCCAATTCTAAGCAAACTAATTCCATTTTTAATTGAAAATGATCCGGAATTTATTAATTCAAAATTTTCTTACATTCCCCAAAAATTTGGTAAAATATAGAAAATTTTATTTATTTAGAAAATTTTCCGAATCATTCTCGTTTTAAAAAAGATATTCCGTTATTAATGATAATTGATAATATCCTCCCCGGCAACCCGGAAGAGAACACATGAATTATTTTAATTCGGGAATAACTTTGTTTTATTTAAAATCATTATCTTTTAAAAACATTTTAAAAAAATGAATATGAACATGTGTGACATAATATAATCTAAATGATATGAATAACCTAGATATCATAATATATTCTAAATGAAATGAAATATCCTAAGTATCATAAAATATTCTAAGTGAAATATGATAACCTAAGTGACATACTATATTCTAAATGAAATGAAATATCATAAGTAACATGATATATTCTAAATGAAATGAAATATCCTAAGAAACATGATATATTCTAAATGAAATGAAATATCCTAAATAACATGATATATTCTAATGGAATGAAAAATCCTAAGTAACATGATATATTCTAATGAAATGATATGATTTAAATGACATAGCAAATTTAAATGACATGGCATATTTTAAATACTATAATCTATATGATATGGAATATAATCTGAGTGACATGAAATGATATGAAACATAAAATAATGTTATCATGAAATATACATGAAAATAAAAATAATAGTGCATGAACATAGTATATGCTACATGATGTGACAAAAATAAATGACTAAATAAAAAGCATAGGATAGCATGAAATATTCAAAACCATGTGACAAATAATATAACATCATAAAATATAAATCAAAATAATAACAATACCATAGAAATTATCATAGTAAAAATCACATATTATATAATATGCATGAACATGGAAAATGTAATGCATGAAAGTGTATTTTTTCCTTTAAATAAGAAAATCCGTATGCCTAAAAAGATATCCGGCTATCTTAGGAAAAGACATCAAATTAAAATTTCTAAAATCAAAATACTTTGTGATTGTTAGAAAATAATTTTTAAAATCTTGGATGAAAATCAAACCCTAGCCAAATTCCTTTTAAAAATAGCTATAATTTCCTAAGTTTAAAATCCCGAACTTGACCACCCTTGATCCGAACTGTATAAAATCATTTTTTAAGTTTAAAATGGCCTAGAAACCACCCTAAGACAGTAGCTAAATTTCCTAATCAGCCCCCTCTAAGTAACTTAGCCAAAACAGAAAAATAATTTTTCCTCAAGTTCGAATCTGACTCTACTGTCCAGTTTTAAAACACGATTTTTAACCTATTTTTAAAAATTCAAAAAAATCTACAAAAATAATACGGGAGAATCTGAACATGTAAAACTACATGGAAAAAAAATTTGCTTAATTTTCTGATTAAAGGTAACTTCCCAAAAAAACCGAGAAAGTTAGAAAACTGGGTGAAAACTGTTTTGCCAAAACATATTTTTTTGCCTTTGATAAAATCATTTAAGAAAACAAAGTAAAAATATTAGAGACTCTCTTAAGGACCTACAAACAGTAGCTAAAACTTCTAAAAACTTGGACAAAAATTGGCTAAGTAAAAAAACTCACCAAGGTAGAATAATTAATTTGACAACTCTTTAATTTTCCACAAGTATGCTCCAGTGAGAATGACTTTGAGCCATTAATTGGCCTAAGTCACAAATCATGTGGCATGATATGATATGCATAAAAATACAACAAATTGAATGCATGAAATGCTTTATCTAAAACCTAAATGACATGAAAAATGCATGGCATAGAGAATATGGCCTAGACCTAAAATGAACTTGCATGGCAATAAATGCAACCTAGGTCTAAACATGCATGAAATGCAAATGAAATCTAGACCTAAAGAATGCATGGCAATAACACAAACACATAGTATGCTAAATCAAAATACATAAAGTCAAGGCATGGAAATGCAAACCTATCAACTAGCATGATGAAAATGCACATAGGAAGTATAAAAAATTGAAATAGCCGAATAGTCTATGGCTTAAAATAGTCATGGCATTTTCACAAACACATGGCACACTAAATCAAAACACATAAAATCATAGCAATGAAATGCAAACCTATCAACTAGCATGATGAAAATGCATGCAAAGCAAGGAAAATGGAAGTAGCGGAAATGTCATGAGCTCTAAATGATGATATTCTATCATGGCATTTTCACAAATACATGACATACTAAAATGCAAGGCTAAAAAGAAACATGCTAAAACATGCAAATATGAAGTAAAGGCATGAACACAACTAGACATTTTCACAAACACAGAATAGTAAAATGCAAATCATGAACAAGCTCAAATATTTTGAAAACAAAAAATTAAAAACTGTAAACAAGGAAAGTAAACATGAATACAAGATGAAATAATTAAAAAAAAAAGGTAAGTAAGTAGAAAGATCAAAACAAACTCCATGTTTTAGTTATTTTTAGAAAAAAAATATAATATCAAAACATGCTAAGCATCACAAGCAACATGAAATAAAAGCAAACCTCAACCATTTAAAAAAAACAAGGCCATTCGGCCACTTCTAAAAACATGGAGAAAATTTGTTTTTCAAAGTTTTTTTCAAGAAAGTATAAAAGAAGAACTTGAAGAAGAAGCTTAAAAACACTTATTAAAAAACTAAAATCAATAGAAACTCACCAAATATAAAATGAAAACAGCAAATCAAGGATTGAAATGCAAAAAAAGTGCAAGAATATGGTGCTTTTAGCTACCTCTAAAAGCCATATTGCAAACTTTTCCTCTTCTTACTTTCTTTGCCTTTCTAAACTTTCTTTTTGCTTTTCAAAAATGGAGAGAAATCAGCCAATCAAGAGTGAAAAAAATGAAAGAGAGAGCCCTCCCCTTAGTGTGGCCGGTTGGCATATGGAAGAGTGTAGGAGGTTTTAGAATTTTTTTAGCCAAATTTGATCCAATGGTTTTCAATCCAAGATGCTTTCTATGTAGAATTCTCACCCTTATATTGAAATAATCAGCTCCAAAATATGATGTCATGAAGATGATGTCATAAATAGGATCCTAAATATGACATCATCCCTCTCAATCTATTGGTCCATGTGTTGCAAATTCAAAGGCTTGATCACAAAAATAACTACCTTCCTCTTCACTTTTGGCCCTTTGATCTAAAAAATCAGAAAATATCCATCCTCCATGGGCCTTGGCCGACTGCCCCTTCACCTTCTCAGCCTACACTTCACTTTTTAAATTGCAAGAAAAGGCCATTTTTGGTTTTTTCGGTAAAATAACATTTTTGACCCCGAACCTAAATAAATAGCAAACGGACTCCAAATTCAAATTTTATTTTTTCAATACTTTTGAAATTATAAAAAATTGAATTCTGGAAGTTTTCAAAAATTTTCGAGCCCATTTGCTATTTTTTTAGATTTTTTCTTCCAAAATTGCCCTTTTGTGCACCCGAACTTTTACCATTTTGTAAACGAGCTCCAAATCCGGTTTTTTCTTCACCAATCTCTTTAAAATAATTTAAAAGTGAGATCTGCAAATTTTAAAAAAAAATTCGAGCTCGTTTGCCATTTTTTCGGGATTTATCTGCTTGAATTTCTTCATAGTGGGCCTGGGATTTTCCATTTTGCAAACGAACTCCGAATTCATATTTTCTTTCTCCAATATCTTCCAAATAATTTAAGAATGAGATCTGAAAATTTTCAGAATTTTTGGAGCTCATTTGCTTTTTTTTTTTGGGATTTATCTTCTTGAATTTCAGCATAGTAGGTCCGAGATTTGCCATTTTGCAAACGAGCTCCGAATCCGGATTTTTTTCCTCCAATCTCTTCCAAATGATTTATGAATGAGATCTACAAATTTTCAAAAATTTTGGAGCACATTTGGTATTTTCCCTGAATTTTCCAGTTTTGCCCTTTTACCTCCGAAGCCCGGTTTTGCTCAAAACAAGTTCTATTTTCAGATTTTTTTTCTGGGCCTTTGTCATATAATGAATTGGAGTTGGTCTGAAATTGCCCCATTGTTACAATCAAATTCCCCTCCGATTTGATTTTTCCTTTTTTCACTATCGAGAATTTCCTCTTTTTCCGTTTTTTCTCCAATCGGCTCTTTTGTCGGAATTTTTTCAAACTGAGCCTTGGGCTATCCTTGTTTACTCATTCCTCATCAATTAAGGGCTTTAGTTTCACCGAATCAGGCCATTTCTGCAATTTTTCCCAATTTCACCAAAATCCAATAAAAACCCTAATTCTCGGTTTTCTTCCGAATTGACTTTTCCTTCAGTTTTTCTTCCAAGTAGCTTCTTCATTACCCGTAGTTTGTGCTTATCTTTCATTTGGAACCTTCAATTTCGATCAATTTGATCGTTTAAGCACTTTTTCCCAAATTTTCCGAACTAGGGTTTCTTTTCTACTGAATCTCCGTAATCCAACTTCCAAACTCCATATCTTTCATTATAGACCTCGGATTATCAAAATACTTTCACCATTTTTCAATTGAACTTCAAATCTTGATTTTGAAAGTAGGTTGACTTTTTCAGTAGTTGACTTTTTTGGGGTTGACTTTTCTGAGATTGACTTTTTTCAAATTTGACATTTTATGCTTACCTTCTTAGACTAAGTCTCTAGTACCACTTGCAGGATGAGAAAAGTCTTTTTGCATTTTGAAACATCAATTTAGGAAAAAAACATATCCGGACAAAATTAGGTGTCTACAATACTCTTTTGTCATGTCACCTCCAACACATTGCAATTTTTTTATTTTATGGAATATATAATTTTTTTCTTTTTGGAGCCAAAAGATTCAACTCAATCAATCTCATTCTTACTGTAAATTAAAGGGTTAATATGTAAATTGGTCCTTGAAATATACATCTTTTTACAATTTGGTATCTACAAAAATTTTACGATTATATATCCAAACTTTACTTCCGTCACCCACATTAGTTCAGGGTTTAACGGTTTGATGACATGTCATTTTTTTACTAATAAAAATGCGACACGTGACAACTTATTATTGGCTGATCAGGCTACGTTAGCATTTATGTAACGGCGTTAGTCATTTGGAGTAACTTAGCTGGCGGAATATAAATTGAGATACCTAATCGTGAATTTTTTTTCTTTAAGTATCAAACCATAAAAAAGAGTATACTTCAAGGTCAATTTAGATATTATTCCTAAATTAAATTAAGAAAGGATGATACTCCATTCATGCAACAATGTTTAACCAAATGGCAAAAAAAAGCTAGCGAGCTATGTCTGTAAGTAGAATAAGACATAGTCGTCGTCCCAAACAAAAAGAAAATAAAAGAATCTCTCGTCGCCCAAAACGTTGAAGATGTCAGTGACTTGAATATATTACCTAAGATTCCTTTTTGAAGAGAAAATCAAAACATATCCATTTGTCCTATTAAACAATCACTCATTATTATTACTCTATCATATTTAATTAATTAATGGTGATTTTTTTTTTTTTTTTTTAACAACGGAAGCCTCAAATTGAGGACAAGAGTAAGGATTACAGATGTTAAGATTCGATTCTAAATCTGCTGAATGCCACCTTTTAAAAATGACTACATGAACCAACTCGATTAAGTTTCCAGTTCGGTGATTAGTTTGCGTAAGCATATCAATGAAAGATATTCAGTTTACAATGAAGACTGATGCTTCATTTGAACGGCGGTGAGAGCTTTTGTATCCAAAACCAATATATTTAAGCATTCAATTTACAATAATAAAAAATGTATTACCATTTGACCAATTTGTTATGACAATAATTAATAATTTAAAATTTTAATTTTGAAAGAATTTTATTAACAAATGTTTTAATGATATCTTTTAAAATTTTATTTTTAATGGTATAGTTATATAACAAGTAACAACATGTGTTATATTATAATAATTCACTCATTCGATTAAAAAAAAAAATTCCTATCCAACAAGAAAAGAAAAAGAAAAGAAAGCATGATAAGGAAGTGGTTTTTTTCTTTCGTCATTTTTATTTCCTTCCTCTTTTCCTCCCATTAAATATAGTGTTAATTTGGTTTTGTTGTTTTATTAACCTCTGATAGTGGTTAGCTGATTCATCCTAGGTTTAGAAAGTGCTTTGTTTTTTCTTAAAAAAAAAAGTTTTTCTTTAAAAAAAAAAAAAAGACTTTACGGAGCTTAGACCTGTTCAAGGGTTAGGTAGTTCATATAGCTTGTATTCGATCGGACCTAGCAAAGGCTTTTTTCATTTCGGATCGATCTGGTCCAGTCTGAATTATTGTTTATGTAACAAAAAAATGTTTTCAATTTAAATTTAATTATAAAATATTTAAAAAATAATTTTTTAAATATTATTTAAATAGTATCAACTCGGGACAGTTTAAGACCGGACTTAAATAAAGAAAAAAATAATCGGATCACGACTCAATCCATTAATAGGTCTAATGGAACCTGGTCTTTTCATTATTATTTTTATGGAACTCCTTTTTGTATAGTCAATAAATTGAGACAATTAAACAGAAACATGGTGCTTACTTACTTTCAGCTTTATCTTTTATTTCTTTTGATCAATTCCTACAATATAAAATATTAATTCTATATATCATTTATACAGAATAATTTCAAAAGAAGAGAAAATGAAGTCTAACTTTGCCTTTACTTCAAAAAGCTTACATGTGTGCAAGGTTGACGATCGATTAATCCGATTGATTTAATTAAAAAAAATTAAATATTAAATAAATAATTTAAATATTAAATAAATCATAAATATAGTAAATAATTAATAAAAATATACATTTGATTTAATAGTATAGTCTTTAATATAAAATTAAAAGGTAAAACCAAATCATATTACTTACAAAATTTTAAAAAGTTAACCTAAAATTGATTTTTTATCAATTTTATTTAATTTTTCAAATTAATTTTTAATCAATTGAATTGATTTTTTATTGATTCGATAAATCTTCAATTTATGTATCATACCAGATTGGATATGCTTTTGATTTTTGTTGAATCAATCCAACGGATCGATCTGATTTTTTCAACCATGTTTATGTGTATAGATTAAAACCGCTATTGGAAAGTGGAGAAAAATGGGGCTTTTAGTTTTACTTTTCCATTTGCATGTTTTCATTTTCTAAAAAAGAGAAAGCTTTATATAATTGAATAAATTGCATCACATATTCATGATTTTGTATAATATTTTAGTTTTATTCATTATTTTTAAAATTTAAAATTTAATTTTTATATTTTAATCTTTTAAAATATTTCAAATTTATTTATTTCGTAAATTATCATTAAAACTTGACGAAATTTATCATCTCAAAAAAATATTACATATAATTAATGCATTTTACTCTTGAATCAATGTAATATATTTTCTTTTCTTTTTTCTAATGAAAATTGAAAAGAAAAGTATGGTAGAAAAGTATGGTAGAAAAATAGACTAGTATGCCAATCTCCAATCTCCAATCGCCAATCGCCAACCTTCTACCTACTTATTATCTTTTTTGTCTATTCTTTTTAATTTTATTATTCTTCCATTGAAAAGCACAATTATTAGTCCAAAAAAAAAATGTGTGTTTTTGTTATTTTTTCGTATATTTAAAGTATTATAAATTTATATAATTTTTACACGTTAATGATTTATTTTATGTATATTTTTATACGTTCCTGTATTCCTGTTATGTTAATATTATTTTTCGTACTGTGTTTTAATTATTTTTCTTATGTTGTGTTTGTGTCGTGTCTCAATTCATATCGTATTTTGCATAGTTTGTCATTGTGATTCAATTTAGTGAAAAAATTCTGTGTTCGTATCGTGTCTCAATTCATAATATATTTTGCATAATTTTTCATAGTGGTTCAATTTTATAAAAAAAATTGTGTGGTTCGTAACGTGTTCGTGTTAGTTTTTCTGTGCTCAAAGTATTATAAATTTATATAATTTTTTACACGTTAATAATTCGTTTTATGTATATTTTGACATGTTTGTGTATTCGTGTCGCATTCATGTTATTTTTGTGTTGTGTTTTAATTATTTTTCCTATGTTGTGTTCGTGTTGTATCTCAATTTATCTCATATTTTGCATAGTTTGTCATTGTGATTCAATTTAGAGAAAAATTTGTGTGTTTGTATCGTATTTCAATTCATGACATATTTTGCATAATTTGTCATAATAATTCAATTTAGAGAAAATTTGTGTTCGTATTATTATTTTTTTGTTCAAAATATTATAAATATATATAAATGTTTAAACGTTATTAATTCATTTTATATAGATTTTGACAAGTTCGTGTATTCGTGTCGTGTTCATGTTATTTTTTGTACCGTGTCGTGTTTTAATTATTTTTCAATGTTGTGTTTATATCGTATATGAATTTATTCCATATTTTGTATAATTTGTCATAGTGGTTCTATTTTAACTCTAATTTATTTATTTAAAATATTAAAATATAAAAGAATATTTAAATAAATAATTATTATTTAATATAATATAATTTAAATTTATTTATGATTATTAATTTAATTAAAAATTTATAAATATTAAAAAACTCGTCGAGGAAAGAATTCTAGTAATGTTTCAAATGATAAAATTAATTTTACTTTTCATTTAAAATGAATTAATCGAAATATTTCGATCATTTTTAAAAAAAAAGTAATAATTCAATTTGCTAACAAAGTAAAATATAAAAATTCAATTAATGATAATTTGTTGAGTTGTAAATGAATCAAGTTTCAATAAACGAATCTTTATTCGTGTTTAGGGTTTAAGGTTTGGAGCTCGTTTATTTTTGAATTTGTTCGTGTTCTTAAAAAATTTTAAAATTGTGTTCAAACTTTAAATTTTGTTCATTTAAAATTAGATGTGTTTGAGTTCAATTCGTTTAAATTAAATGAATTTATTTAAATAAAAATTAAAAGTTTATTAAATCTAAATTAAAGGTTAAGAGATTATTTGAGTATAATAATAATTTAAAATTTTATTTAAGTAAAATGATAAACTTTAAGAATTTTTTATTATGTCAACCTAAAATAAATAAAGTAAAATATTATAGTAATTAAAAAAAGAAAATAAAAAACTTAATTTTCTGCATGTAAGTTGCGCTGTCTTTTTTTATTAAAGGTTTTGCTAATTAGTGTTCTTAGGGCACTTTTTTAGATTAGTTAATATGTTATTTATAATAATAATATTATATTAAATACAAAAATTGATAACTTTATTAATCATTTTCAATGCATACTATTCTTTATAACAAAATTGACAATTCATTATTAGATATTATTATATCTAATAACCTTAAAGAATACAATGCACTTGTTAACAAAATCTTTTTATTAAATATATACTCTTCCTTCCGAAAATAAAGAGAAACAGAAAGATAAAATATTTCTTCAAGCACCAAATTTTGCATCAATTTCTTGGGAGAGAGAACTCTTCACGATTTTCCTCTTCATTTTTCTCTCTAGCAGTGACGATCGATTTAATTAAATAAAAAAGAAGAAAAATTTATCTTTGCCGTTAGATCTGCGGTTTCAATTTCGATTCAATCAGGTTAAGGTTCAGGTTCCAATCTTTGGTTGTTTTCGTTCTCCTTTAATTTTCTCATTCAGATCTGATTCGTTTTTTTCTTCTTAAATTTGGATTTCTCATGTTATTGATCTAATTTCATTTCTCTAAATATAGCTTAATTTCACCTCATTTTGATTGATTTTTCATTTTTTTTGAATTCATAATTGTTCGAAAATGTTCCTCTTTTTTATTGAATGATTGGAGATTTGTTTCTTATTCTCGTAGATAACATTTATTTGTTCATCAATTGTTTGTCTTTGCTAAAATTCTTAATTGTACGATTTGAATATCTAGGGATCTGTTAAAAATATTTCTTGAAATTATAGAATTTTGATCCAAATTAGCTAGCTTCTTTTAAATTAACTCCTTTTCAATATATACATTAAATTGGAATTTCATGTAATTGCACTTTTATGCAAATTTAATTTCATTATTTTGCCTGTAAATGATCGTGAATTTTTTCTTTTGAATTCTTAGACTTTTTGTTGTAATGTTTCAAACTTTACAGGTTCTGATGCATTTAAATTTATTCCATTATGGTGCCTGGAAATGGTTCAAGATCTAATTTTTCTTTTTGTTTTTACTCTCTGATGTGACAGGCCTGCTTCATTTTGAACGCAGGCAACGATGAAGAAGGTCTTCGGTCAAACTGTTAGAGACCTGTAAGTGTATTATTAGATACTAATGCCCCTATCATGATAACAGCTGAATTGGTTCCGAATATTTAATAGTGTAAAGCAATCTCTTGGTAGCAAAATTATCTATAAAAGATGATGATTGCAAGTTTGGTTGTTTGTGAATCAATTTGTTGTGTCCTGCACCTTGGTATCTGCTATAATCAGTGCTAAATGGTTTTTTGTTCTTCGTTCTTGCAGTAAGAGAGAGGTTAATAAGAAAGTTCTTAAAGTTCCCGGAATAGAGCAGAAGGTAAGAATATTGTTTAGTAAGTTCACTGTCCATTTGAGTATGTAAAAGTCAATAGTTGCATTATTGAAGTATCTATGGCCAGTAGTGTCTAGTAGAATCATGTTTTCCTTTGGCAAGGGGATTTAATAAACTATCTAGATATTGTTTTAGTTGATATGATATGTGAGAAGTGAGATACTAAACTATGAATGTGATTCTGAGTCTCTGACGTTGATCCACGTTTTAGTTGCAAAAAAGTGAGGGCCTTTTAATAGTATTTATTAAAGTGCTATTATGATTCTATAATGCTGCATATACTAGTAATGGAATAGAAATAGAGAGGCCTACAGAGGAAGAACAAGCAATACTTAGGGAGTCTGAGTTTTGTGGAAGGTAAAGAAATGAGATGATAAATGGAATCCATCGTGTGAACATTTGTTAAAGGAGTTTTTAATTGGTAAGTTGCAAGGGTTAATGTTATTTGTCTGCATTACGGAGTGGTGACAATGAGGGGAGCAAATTGATCTTGTTTTTAGAAAAAAGAAACTGGAAAGGAGAAGTGTGAGAACTAAATTAAAGTTAATGAAGTCTTTGGATTAGTAGCTTGATGGATATTTATGCTATATGAGGGGTGGTTCCCTACCAGTCAGAGGCGTACATATGACACTTCTCAACCAAGCACTATAGTGATTGGGTTGGACAATTGGCTAATTTGGTTTGGAAGAAGAGCTTAGTAATATCAGCTGTTGAGCATCCTGTGGCTGCCTGTTGCAGCCCAGTTTGAGCCTTTGAGTGAATGTTGGGAGCTCTTATCGAAAGGGTATCCCATTTTGCAATGTAGATGTCTTTTCAAGTTTGATTAAGTGCCTCTGATGTTGGTTGAGCTGAATCTTGATTGAATACAGTGGTTCCAAACTCTTTTCTTCTTACATTTTTCTTTTGGTAGGGGAGGGGATTGTGCTTGAAAGTATTTAATAGAAATAGTATTCTTGAACAATAACAATCACTAAGCAACAAAGTGACAATATTACTTGTAATACTGTTAAAATTTTATTTATCTGCTTTAAATAATATTTTTTTCTTTCCCTTTTGTCTTTCAGGTTCTTGATGCCACTAGCAATGAGCCCTGGGGTCCTCATGGATCACTTCTGGCAGATATTGCAATGGCTACAAGAAACTAGTAAGCTTGAGAGAAATATTTATGATTTTCATTACTTATTTGTTACATGAAAGTTAATTTTTTAAATATTCATGCAGTCATGAATACCAGATGATCATGGCAGTACTCTGGAAACGTATTAATGACGCTGGAAAGAATTGGCGTCATGTCTATAAGGTCAGCATTATGTTGAGGATTAGTTGCATTATTATCAATTTGTTTTCTGTGCAACTTAAAAAAATGGTCGTCTAGGAAGCACGGACACGCAACACAGGTACGACACGACACGGGAATTTTAAAAAAATTAGGACATGGATACGGCAATAAAATATATTTTTATATCATAAATAAAACAAAAATGTAAAACTGATACTTCAATTAAATATTAACGTCAAATAGCTTTTCAATTTTTTAAAATTATTTTTGAATTTAAAATTTTGAACTTTAAAAAACCCATTAGATCCAAATTGTTCATTGTTGATTCCATATTTGGGAGAAAAACGCAAAAAAAAAAAAGAAAAAAAAGAAACCTCTATCGCGTGTCCGGACGTGTCCAGCCGTGTCTTAACCATGTTTTGACCGTGTCCGATTTTATTTTTATTTTTTTGACGTGTCCTCGCGTATCCGATACGTATTCCGCCAAGTCGGAGCCGTGTCCGACACTTGGACACTCCCCTGACAGAAGTGTCCGTGCTTCATAGGTGGTCGTCTAAAAATCCCATGTAACTGTTAAAATTTATCCTTTCACTAAATCTCCATCTTTAATTTTGCAATTTTCATTGTGTTGTGATGCACATTTTTCTGCGTACTATATTTTGCTTTGCATTTTCTTTGTATATATTTTACTTTTCTCCACTTCCCTCCTATATTAAAATATACCAATGTACTAAGGTATTTGCTTTATTGAGCTCCAGGCTTTGACTGTTTTGGACTATCTTGTCGCCCATGGATCAGAGCGTGTCATAGATGACATAAGAGAACATGCGTATCAAATATCAGTAATTGCTGTTTCTTGATGCTATATAACAACTTTGCAAGCAGTGTTGAAGATACAATCTGCAGCTCACCGTATTTAAACTAATTAAATATTTCTTCTCGTGTTACAGACTTTGTCCAACTTTCAGTATATTGATTCCAGTGGAAGGGACCAAGGTAGCAATGTCCGAAAAAAATCTCAAAGCCTTGTGGTCCTTGTAAATGATAAAGAAAGAATAATTGAAGTAAGAAAAAAGGCTGCAGCTAACAGGGACAAGTGAGTCGGCAAAAATGCCTTTACATTTTAATCTCCTTGCTATGTTCAACCATCCTCCCAATAAGTGTTTCATATCACCAGCATTGACAAAATTGATACTTATTTTAATATTCTATGCAGTTTTCAAAATCATATGTACATGAGCATGCGTACTTTCAACATGGCATTTACATGTGTGTTTGAATACGAGAAGTACATGTCTGCAAGAGCATACGTACTTTCAACATGATAATTATGTGTGCTAGAGCATGCACTTTCTCTCAGCACTTGGACTTCAATAATTTTTTTTTTTTTTTTTTTTTTTTTTTTTTTTTGTGTTATGGAATGGGATAGCCTTTTCCATTGCTCTGGTAGGAAAGTTCAAGTTGTTATTTGGTATATGTTGCTCGCATAGTAGTTCATAGACATCCATGTCAAGGTCCATGAAAAATTGACTTGAGATTGATTAAGGGCTAGTTTAGCATTGCTGTTGGAAAAAGCTTGGGTTGAAAAAAGTGTGTTTAAAAAGTGTGGTGAAAAACTGTAGTTTAAAAACTTTTAAGTGTTTCGCATTGCTGTGAAAAAATGTTGTAGGAAATTGAAATGTCAAAAAAAGATATGTTTAAAATAATAAAAGTGTAGAGATGTGAGGATAATAAAGTCATTTTATCTAAAAGTCAGCTTTTAAAGCCCAAAAGCTATATTTTTTGGCATTTTGGTTTGGCTTTTCAAACCATGGTTTTAACCGCAGAAGCCAAATTCTTTTATCTGTTTAGCATTGCGTTTGCGGTGAAAAGCAGCTTTTGACCTCAAAAGCTGTGCCAGAAGCAATGCTAAACAAGGCCTAACTGTTTTTTTCTTCTAAGGTGCTGGTGCAATTTTCACCATTCTTGCCATTAATAAAGGTCTCTTTCTAAGGTTTATGTTTATTTTGTATCTTTCTGAGATATAGCATGGTGGACTATCTCTCTCTTCCACTTATAATTTTGAATCTATTTTCTGCAGCCGAGGTACGGTATCTCTATTCTAATAGATAATATAGCTGAAATAGGGTATTGAACTTGTATAAATGATATTGTGCCATTTCTATTTGAGTTCCATTTCTGTAAGTTCTGATGATATTTCTTGCTCATGATCATTGGCATATGTATGATTTAATTTTCTTGTCCAATAGGCAATGTGCTCTAAATTTTGCCTCGGAAATTAGTTTTAGATATGAGTATATAAATGAATGGAAATGTAGAATTATTTTCATAATGTATAACGGTTTGTCCTACAGGTTCCGAAACACATCAGCGGGTGGAATATATAGGCCAGGTTCAGGGGGATATGGCGACAGATATGATTATGATCGTAATGGAAGCAGGGAAGAGGATCCGAATGGTTATGGAAAAGACAGGGAATATGGCTATAGAGATGATGATCGGTATGGCAGATATGGGGATTCAAACAGTCGTGATGGAGATCGTTATGGCAGAGATTACGAAGATCGCTACAGCAGAGATGGTTACAGGGATGATGACTACAGAGGTAGAAGTAGAAGTGTTGATGGTGATCAATATGGCACAAGAAGTAGGAGCTCTGATAGAGACCGTGCTTTTGATGATGATGGTGCTTCATCTCGGTATGCATTTATTTACTTTTGAGACCTTTATATTGCTATCTTTTTAAGAAACATATTAATATTGTTGATTCAAGTCATTCAACTATTTTAACTTGTCTTAATTTTTTGTTGAAATAACTTTTTTTTTTTCTTCTTTTGGATATTATGAAAGACATTACAATTTAGACAGTGGAAGGTGTGAATATTAATAAGTTCTTTTGCTCTAGATTAGGATACTTAAATTGTGCATTTACTCTGTAATTTTCCATTTTTTTCTATCACAATGAGCTTTTGGGTGCCAGTTCACTACGTGATATGTCTAGATTTAGTAGTTTTTATGATCCTCCCCTTTGACTTTTAAGTATGGTATGCTCATACCTTCATGGGATGCTTAACATGGAGAATGTAATTAGCATGACCATCTTCTCTGTAGGGGTAGCGGTGCTAGAGCTGATGATCATTCTCAGGATGGAAGGTAACCCTGAGTGGATGCATTCTGAACTTGTCTTAGTTGATGAATTTTTTATTAGACAACAATAATTTCTTTCTTGTTTCTAAAATTTTCTGAAAATCATTTTTGTGCAGGCAGCTTGAACGGAAGTTTTCTGAACAAAATATTGGTGCTCCTCCTAGTTATGAAGAAGCAGTAAGTGAATCTCGGAGTCCTGTCCATAGTGAAAGGTATTGCTTTGTACCTTTTTTCATAGGCATGTTGCTTGCAATTGTGTTTTTCTAGTTGATGGTGCATACTGAAAAGATCTTTGATAATAGAGATGGAGAAACTTCAGTAGCAGCTGCTCCCAGGGCTTCTTCTCCTTCTGCTACCAATAATCCTAACCAAGCACCCTTTGGTTTTGGTAATTTAGCATCTCCTCCAAATCAAAAAGTGGAGGCTGTTGATGAATTTGATCCACATGGTTCAGTTTCAGGTACAAAATTCCTATATAAATTCCATTGTTTGGATGCTCCAATGGCATTGCCTGGATGATCATAGTTGTCTTTCATTTGGAATTTATTACCCTTATTGCTCATCCAATATGAACATTAGTTGATGTGGTGATCTCAACTTGAACAGTCCCTGTAAAATGTAAATTTCTGAGTCGTCCAAGTATTAAGTTTGATATGATCTGTTGCTTCACATTCTGTTTCATTTTTTTTTCTTTCACGTGGTAGGTTTTAGTATGTTTTCTTTTATCTGTAAAATGCATATTTCCTGCAGACTGGATTTAATCATTTATATATTGATAGTAATTTTCTGGGAGCTAAACTTGTGCAGTTGGTTATATATTAGTGAGAATTTTGAATTATTGTACATGACATTATGGTCAGGCAGCCTTAAAACATAAAAGACTGTTTCAGCGACTTCTTATATACAATTCTGAATTTTCTTTACTTAATTTCAATGAAATTACTGGTTGGAGTTTTGTGATTGTGTGGATAGAACTGCTACTTTTGAGGAGCTTAGATTGGATTCTTGTTGATGCTCTTGCATTCATCCATTATAACTGGAACTTATTTTTCATCTTTTGCTCATCTATTACAGCTGCCCCTACTACTGCTCCTAGTGCTACACCCACCCCTGTTACTGCTGTTCCCACTGCTTCGATCAGTGCTGAAATAGACTTACTTGGTGATCTGTCAGATTCATTGGCCATTGTGCTAACTACGCCTACAATCCCTGCTGGTGAGGCTAATGCCCATGCAAACTCTGGTGCTATACCCACCTTTGCTGCTAATCAATCGGCATCTAACTTTGGAAATCAGGTAGACATGATTTGTTTAATTGAGGGACTTCTTTAAGTCCATTTTTCTTGGTTCATATACAAGGATTTCGTTGCACCTTTTTACAATATGCCTATTGATGGAACCATGAATGTGGATATGATGTTCTATTGTTTCCTTAGGTTATGTGTTGTCATTTGTTCAAAGTATCTTTATTTGAAACATCATGTAAAACAGCACGGATAGTTAAAAATGAAGCAATTTTGCAGAACCACTGAGATCATATGCATATTTGCTTAGAAGGGGTAACATAAAAGGTTTTAGAATGAATTTCAAAAAATATAAAGGTGAAATTTTGTTTAGAATTATATCCCTGAATGTTTCCGAGTATTCTTTTCACTAAATGATTATGAATATAACCATCTGCCTTCATTTGCTCTATTTCCTCTTCCTTCTCCCTCTTTCCTATCTCTCCCCCTTGTTTACCCCTCTGAACTTTGATCTTTGTTCTTTAATTCCAGTGGACTTCAATGTTTTATAAATAATTTGTTGGCATCTGTGTTGCTCCGACTCTTCATTTTTCTTGATGTACCCGTGTCCGACACCTGTATCCGACCCATATCCAAACATGGATATTGGGATATGACCCTCCAAATACATGGAAAAACTTAGAAAAAATAGAACATACCCATGTCGGACACATACCCGTATCCAACACCCACACCCGAGTCCGAGTAACATAGGTTGGCATAATTCTGTTGTTATGGGATAAGTTAGTTTTGTTCTTGAGACAGGGTTTTGATGATCCATTTGGTGACGGTCCTTTTAAAGCTTTCCCTTCAACTGATGCTGGCCCAGCTCAGCAACAAATATCAACTTCCATGCCTACTTTCCAGTCTACAATGAATCAAAATGCAGAAGTTCCTCAGCCACCTTCTGCAAAATCCGAGACAGTCACAGACTTCAACTTTGGAGACTCATTTTCTGCCAATGCTTACTCTGGGCCCAGTCTCTCCGGTGTTCAGCCTCCATCAACAAACTCACAGTTTTTTCCTCAAGAGCTGTCAACTCCAAATCAGGAAAGTGATATATTGGCGGATATCCTCCCACCTTCTGGACCTGCAGATGATGTAGCTTCTTATGCAGCATTTTCAGCACCAACCAGCCAATCTGCACCACCAATAGCAACTTATGGCCAATCAGCACAGCCAGGTATCTATGGTCAACAGGCACAGTCAGGTGCTAATATGTACAGCCAACCCACACAGCCAAGTGCTAATCCATATGACCAACCTGCCCAGCCAAGTGCTAATCCATATGGCCAACCCGGGCAGCCAAGTTCTAATGCATATGGCCAATACGCACAGCCAAGTGTTAATCCTTATAGCCAACCAGCACAGCCAAGTGCTAATCCCTATGGCCATCCCGCACAGCCAAATGCTAATCCCTATGGCCAACCTGCACAGCCAAATGGTAATCCATATGGCCAACCCGCACAGCCAAATGGTAATCCATATGGCCAACCTGTACAGCCAAGTGCTAATCCATATGCCCAACCAACGCAACCAAGTTCGAATAATACATATGGTAATTTTAATACACAGACTGTGTCTATGGCCCCTCAAATTCCAGGATCTGTTGCACAGAGCAGCAATGGGAGGAGCTTCATCTCTCAGATAGGTTCTAACACTCCAGTCAGTTCACAGATGGCTGTGCAACCTCAAAATCCTGCTGGACCAGCTGCCCAGTTTAACACTGGAAACTTCCTTCCACAGCAGGGTTCTGTTGTGCCAGTTGCTTCGCAGAGTGCACAAAATAACAATGATGTCGTAGGTGGCTTATTTTCACAACCAGGATCAACCACTTCAATGTTACCACAGACAGCTCCTCCCTTGTCAACAGGAGCACTTGCTATAGTTCCACAACCATCGAATACAAAATTTGAGCCTAAGTCTGCAGTTTGGGCTGATACATTGAGCAGAGGGCTGGTCAATTTCAATATATCTGGACGTAAGTACTCACTTTTCCCTTGGTAAAAAAATGTAATGAAGTATGTCCCTTCCAACAAGAATTAACTTTATTCTATTTTCTTTGTGCAGCTAAAACAAACCCAATGGCTGATATTGGAATCGACTTTGATGCTATTAATAGGAAGGAAAAGAGGATGGAAAAGCCTGCCCCGACCGCAGTAACATCTACTGTTACCATGGGTAAAGCTATGGGATCTGGGTCTGGGATGGGTCGTGCTGGTGCTAGCGTTCTCAGACCTCCAGCAAATCCTATGATGGGTTCTGGCATGGGTATGGGTATGGGTGGTGGTCCTGTTGGAGGCATGGCCATGGGCATGGGAGGCTATGGCGGTATGAATCAACAACCTATGGGCATGGGAATGGGGATGAACAACATGGCCATGAATCCGGGAATGGGGATGAACAACATGGCCATGAATCCGGGAATGGGGATGAATATGGGAATGGGACAAGGAGCCCACATCCAACCACAAACTGGAATGCCTGGCAGTTATAACCCTGTGATGGGTTCCGGTGGCTATTCTCAACAGCCATATGGTGGCGGTTATCGATGAGAACGAGAACGGGTTGCCTCCTCCCCCGACGGGTGAGGAAGTTACCACATGCTTGTGATATAATAGAGTAAAAGAGATTGGAATAGCAAACCCAGGCATTGCCGATGAAACCCCTGATTCAAAACTGTAATTTTGTAGTCGCACATTCTCTTGGCAGTGGCATGATGTGATCCATGTTTATTCATTTCTATTATTTCTCATTCTTGCTTAAGCTATTGCACTATTTGGACCACAATAGTCTTTTGGTTCATTGCTGGTTTGAGCTGTTGTGAATTTGTGTAGCAGTGAGGACAACCTTTCTCAGGTTGCCTTTTTTCTTTTTTTTTTTTTTTTTTTATTTCTTTTGTTTTTTCATTCTTCCATAATATATATATATATATATATATAATTTTTTCACCTGTTGAGTATTTGTAGTATTTTTGGCTACAATATGGAATAATAAATCTAATCATTCATTTTTTCCTTCATTTATTTTCTCATTAGCAACACTAATAATTTCAATATATTTATACGGGTAAATTTAATTCTCTTAAAAGTTTTTTCATATATTTGAAGGATTATATCTTATATTTATGTTCGAATATGTGTTGGATATAAATGTCGAATACAATTACTTTAAAGAAAATGAAGAGTTCAGATAATATAACTTCCATCTAGAGATATATTTAAAGATTTAAAACAGAGACCTTATTGTTATCTTCATAGAAGTGGAAGCACAGGGTCAAATTAAATTAGAAAAAGTTCTAGCCTGAATGATTAAAGGCAATCCAATGCACACAAATTCCAAGCAATTAAGATGGCTGCATTACATTTAAACTTAAAATTGAAAAAAAAAAAAAAAAAACAGAAGTTTCAATAATAAAGACAACAAGCATTACAAAGTAACTAAGTACTGAGTAGAGATCATACTTTGTTTTCCTGGAAAATGGTAGTTTTCAAGTAGCTTTATCAAATAGAGATGACAGTGAGTTGGATATCTGTTTTTTTTATAATATCTGAATCTGAATCCGAATTCGAATCCGCAAATATGTTTTAAAATCCGAATCAGTTTATTATCCGCATTAAATTTGAATATTACTATCCGAATCTCAATTAAATAACATTATCCGTCAGATATCCGAATCCGCTAAATATCTGAATTCAGTAAGTAAAAAAATAATAAGTAAAATATAAAATCAAATAAAAATTAATTTTAAATTCAAATAAATGGATAATGGATTCGGATATCCGAATCTGAATCCGTAAAAATAAGCGGATTCGGATATCCGAATCCATTATCCGCATAAGTAATGTGGATTCTGATAATGGATATCCAAGATTTCATATCCGCATCCGCTCCGAATCCGCTGCAGATAGTAATTATAATATTCGAATCCAAATTTTATCCAAATCCACAAAAAACAGATCGAATAATTATAAATATCCAAATTCGCACTATCCATTACCATCTCTATTACCAAGAACACCTCCATCCTGACATTTCTCAAGAAGTGAAAACTACTATCTTAGATCCAATGGTGCTATACATTTCCAATGCACAATATAGTTGCATTCATCTTTGCACATTCGAGAGCCAAATTTTGACAAGGCTTACCACATTTAATGCATTCGGGGTAACTTGTTTTTTTTTTTGACAATAATTCTTTAACTAAATATTCTGTCTTTACGTAACAGTTTTTATGGGTATTATGTTTTTTTTCTTTTCAGAACAACCATTTTAATGCAATTTATCAAAAAAATAAATTTTTGGTTTAATTATAATTTAATTACTCCAAAAAATTAAAAATGAAAAAATAAAATAAAATAATTACATCACCAAATTTAACACAAGTGTGTCCAACTTTGACATTAACTAAATAGTAATCCACTAAATGAGCTTAGTAGCACTTAATTGTTTAATTTAAAAAGAATGTTTTATTATATATTCTTTATTTGTTGATTTTTTTAAGTAACGTTGGATTAGATTCCACTAACATTGTAAACTACTAACAAGTACTCCATACAGCTAAAACTTGGAGCTGACACCTTCTCCCCTCAGCTTCTTCACTTTCATGGCTGATCTGCCCAAAATCTTATTGCAAGTCCTCCATTTCTTCCCAAGTAGGCGAAAATTAATCAAACCCAAAGACCAAAATGAAGGAGAAACTTGATTTGGAGAGGTAATTTAAAGCAAACGTTTAGAAGCAAAAAAGATGGAAAAAAGTGAAGAAGGATTCTGATTTGTGAAAGGGTAAATTTGAAAAACACTAATGAAAAAAACAAAAATTATTAAATGGTATAATGATTTAAAATATTTTTAAAAAGAAAATAAAATATCTGAAATTGTAAAAAATAATCTTGTAAAGACCATTATACCCATAGTAAAAGAAACAAGTTAAAGAAAGATAGAAGCCCTATTTTTTTTCTTCCAACTTTCTTTCCTCTTTCACATTTTTTTCCCTCTCCTCATTCTTCTCCATTGAAGGTTTTTTTTTTTTTTTTTTACAAATTTCATTCAATTTGCATACATGTTTTAATGTTTGTATATATTTAGATTTTTTAGTAGTAATGATACATGTAGCTAACAAGATGCGATTGTGTTAATTTCTATGTTGTTGTCTAAAGATTACCTCATTCAACAGTTTAATTTCTATGTTGTTGTCTAAAGATTACCTCATTCAACAGTTGAAGGACGCTTGAAGAAAGTGTTTTCACAGTTTGGGTAAGTTAAACAAGGTGAACTTGTTTGACAAAGTTTTTGGATTGTCATAATGTTGAAGCATAAGTAATTTTTTTTCCTACTTAATATGATGTTCATCCATGGAATAGTTCTAAATTATAGTAAATGAGGATTTTTTCAATCTAGATAGGATTATTGGAAGATACTATGAAGAGATTCATGTCCTATTAATATGATATTTGCTTTTAGTAATTGATTTTTTTTTAGGATATTTTTCATATATTTGTTCTAATTGTTTTTAGTTCTAAATGTTTGTTGATCCTATATGTTAGTTTTCTCGCTCCTTTTTTATGTACATATAAACATTTGTGGGTTTTAAGTTTCAGTGGTGTTGATAGTGATAATGTTTTTTATGTAGGATATTATATGGCTGCCTAGGCTATTAAAGTTTTTTCAACGACCATTGACAAAGTTCATATCTATTATTCAGGCTCCCAAAAGCAAAGAAATATATGCTGCCATTGGTGGTGTTCACCTTAGCGTAAAATAACTGATGAATAAGTTTTTCTTGGTATCACCTTAGAGCCCACAAGTTATTCTAATCATTCATTTTAGTTAGTTGCGATATGGATGGCTGCACATTTTAAATGTTTCTATTCTATTTTATTCTATGTGATGTGATTTTTGCTTTCTTTCCTTTGTGGTTGGTATTTGATAATGCTTCAACTGATTTCTTTTTGTATCATGAATCTTAGTGAAGGAAAGAAAATGTTGGAATGAGAAATGCTTAACTGGTTGGATATCTTTGCTTTGAATCTGTGTTTGTATCTCTTATGGGGTTTTGGTGTTGTTTTAATTGACTATTAAGGGCATCGCTTGGTTGCTTCATATGTTAATTTATGGTGGAACATGTAAATATAGCACATAATATTTTAATTGATTGAATTTTGGGAAAGTACATATTATTTGGAAGAATGTACATATAGGTATGCAATATGTACATATTGTTTTGCTATATGTACATATTGTTGGACTATATGTACATATTATTATATTATATTTTTGCTTGATTGGTCGTTTTAAGGAGGGTTAACATGTAAGAGTCTATTGTTGTTTTATACATTGCAGAAACATATTGTTCGATCATTATAAAGTTGAAATGAGTGAATCAAGCCCTAAGAAAAGAGTCTATTGTTATTGTCATATTGATGGTGAGCTCTTGATTGTTAATGGCGACTCTATAGAATATCGAGATGGAAGAACAGTGGGTGTGATGATCGATGAAAATACTATTTTTGAAGAATTAGTGCATCAAGTAGGGGAAAAATTAGGGAAGAATGTTGTTGGTCATGTATTTAGATATACATTGGAGTTTGACAAAACCAAGCTAATTGATTTGGTGAATGATGCCGGTTTGACAGATATGATAAATTTTACTGATCGATTATGCAATTTGTATAAATTTCGAACTGAAGTGATTGAATTCGCCAACAACAATGACAGAAATATAGTGCATCATTCGAACCAAGATCTATTATGGTAAGAAATATAAAGGCTTTTAAACATCAAAGTATATAATTGCGTTATGTCTTAATCATCTTTTTGTTATAATTGCAGTGGGGCTATTGAGAATGAAAACATAAGTGGAAACAATTATGAGAGGGAACGTAATGTAGGTTCTTCCGTTGAATATTCTACTTCGAAGAAATCTGGTATTATTGTTGAATGTACTGCTACGAACAAATATCAGTTTGCAAGCGAAATTTGGAAAGATCACATCATTGGCAGCGGTCAAAAATTCAAAGATGCATATGCCTTTAGGTTGGGTCTTTATCAATTTAGTATTGCGAATGGATTTGTGTATAAGTTTAAGAAGAATAGTAAGTTTTTTATTAGTGTGGACTGTAAGGCTGAAGGCTGTCTTTGAAATTTAACTGCTTCGAAGATGCAGTCTACAGAGTTTATGGTTGTGGGGACATTTATAAATGTGCACAATCACTGTGTGCAAGATACAATAAAAAGTAGACCTTTTTTGAAGTCAAAATTTGTTGCTGCCATCATTTCAGAGAAAATGATTTTGCAACCCGACACAACGCCACATCAAATTCAAGCTACCACCAAGCTTGGGCATGCAAAGAGCAATCCATGAAGTTGCTGCATGGGAAAGTCGAGGACTCGTACAAATTAGCTCCATGGTTGTGTGAGAAAATCAAAGATGCTGACCTCGAAAGTGTCGTAATCTGCACTTATGATAATGGTAATCATTTTAAGCAACTGTTTATCGCTTATGGATGCCCAATTATTGGTTTTTTGAATGGGTGTCGAGAGTTGATTTTTATTGATGGTTGCCATTTGAGTGGACCTTATAAAGAGACGTTATTATCTGCTAGCTCAATAGATGCAAATAATTAGCTTTTCCCGGTTGCATATGCAATTGTTAGCTCAGAAAGTTTAGAGAATTGGATGTGGTTCTTGGAAATTTTAAAGTCAAATGTTACCAGAGATGTTTCGGTAACCATTATTTCTTATAGGAACCATAATATTATCACTAGTGTTGGCAAAATATTTGGATCGGCTTGTCATGCTTATTGTTACAGACATGTTAAGGAAAACTTTAGTGCTGAAGTTAGCAAATTGATGCATGGTGTGAAAATAATGAAGGAGCAAACCCTACAATTGTTGGATGCAGTGGTTTATGCTAGACTTGAAGAGGATTACAATGTTGTATTCACAAATTTGACCATGTACAACAAAGAGCTAGCTGAATGGGTGTTAGATAATCAGCTAGAATATTGGCTCATGTCAAAATTCAGTCATCCTCGTTGGGATCATATTACTAGCAATGTTGCAAAGTCTTTCAATGCATGGTTAGTCAAAGAGAGGCGACACAACATCATTTCCCTCATCAATGATCATAGAGAAAAGTTAGCTCAAAAAATTTATAAAGCTGGAAAAATGGAGTTGGGCACAATGTTGAGAAAAAATTACTAGAGAATATTGGAAGAAGTAAATACTTCCATGTTTCTTGTTATAGCGATTTCACCGCTAAGGTAAGTCACGGCAACAAAGACATTGTTGTCAACTTGAGTACTCGACAATGCACATGTTTAGGATGGCAAATGAGTGGACTTCCTTGTGCCCATGCTTCTGCAGTCATTGAAGCAAAACATGGAGACATTTACCAGTTCGTTGATGATTGTTATAAGTCAACAAAACAGGAGTTGATTTATTCACTTACAATGGCTCTAGTTGAGACTCATAACTTGCCTGATTTCACCGTATCAGATAGCAGTCGACATCATTTATCCTTAAAGCCTCCTTTGACGAAGAGGCCACAAGGTCGACCAAAAGTCAAGCGCATTGAATCACAATTTATCAAGAAACGAGAAATTCATTGCTCTAAATGTAAGCAAATTGGTCACAATCGAGCTTCATGCAGATCGCCAAATCCACTGTAAAGAAATTGTAAGTTTTACATGATTAGTATTTAAATTTACCTTTTTTTCTTTATGGTTACATGCCAAACCTATATAACTTATATCTTCTTCATGTGTTAAATGCAGGTTCATGGTTACATACCTTACCTTTTGTAAAGGAGTTACAACTTTTTGTTAGGATAGTTGATACTTTTTTCAATCCGACAAAAGAATATGAATGTTCGAGGTGCTATATATTTTGTTGATGCACCTAAATTCTCTATGTAGATTAGGGTTTGGAAGGTTCTAGGTGCTATATTTTTTGTTGGAGCATCGAAAATTGTTTGTAGGTGTTGTCGATTTTAATTACGCAAGTGCACGTATCGTTGACAAGTAATATAATGAAAAGTAGAGTGTCGAACCCAGGAGGAATTGCTATTAAAATTGTTAAGTACTAAAATTAAAACAGCTTAATCTTATCTAGACAACTAATTAAAGATGATAATTAAAAGCTAAATTAAAAGAAACTAATATTGAAAGCAAGTAAATTAAAAATGATGAATCAATTAATTATGAAAGCCTAGGATTACAACTTCCCTCAATACTTCGCTTGAATCTTTCTCTACCTCTTGACTTGATTAATGATCCTGAGTTGTTAACCTAGAGTTCTATCTTATTTATAAGTATTTTCCGATGGTCTCATAAAAATATCCTTCTTAACCAATTAACTATATTCCTATGATAATTGAATTAAAGAAGAACTCATTAAGCTTAGGCTCTAACAATGGTTACACATGACAAGTAAGTGTATTCCTACCCTACCTGCAGATTAATTCATCCTAATAAATGAATATGAAACATGTGTCATTCAATCCATGTCTAACATTAAACTCCCTTTTCCAAGTTGTATTTAGGTTAACAAATCAATCTAATTGGTGTCCAATCAACTAGAAGCATTAAGAACAAGAATGAACAAACAACTCAACAAACCATTAAATCAAGCTAGAGAGAGAAAGTAAATTCAAACTATGTGTTGAGTTCCATTGAAATCCTAGTAAAAGAAAATTAGTTCATGATAATTAATGAAAACAAATAATCAAATAGTTTCACTATCATCAACAACACAAGAAAAATAAAGAAAAGAAAAGAGAAAACTAAGAGTTGTCAGTTCTTGAATCTTCAATGTTCAAATCTTCAATCTTCTTGAGAGAGAATTTTATGGTGGCTATCTTCTTGAGAGAGAATTAGGTTTCTAGATATCTAATCCTCTTTAATAGACTTAAAAGAGTCATATTTAAAGTGTCCAAGGCCTCTTGGAGTCCCAAACTTCGTGCCCAAGCAACCAGGTAAGTATAGGCTTTTTTTGCATTTTTTTTAAATTTTTTTCCATGGGTACTGTTCATGAGTCGGCGCCAACTTTCTGCCTCCCCGGCGCCGCGGCCGTAACCTTTTGTTTGCATCCTGCAGGTTCTGACGTCTTCTCGAACTTCTTCAGCTGTTTTGACTGGGCAAATATTATCCAATTTTGACAAGCCTTACACCGTTGGAAAGGTATGGAAGTCAGATTCAAAAGTCAAGAGAGAGTTTTCTCATTTGAAGTCTTTAAGGTCGATTTTTCTTGAAAGAATCTCCGGAGGTCGAATCTGCCTACTCATTGGAATGCATCATTTTTCATCGTTTTGCACCATGAAGCCCCAGATCACCTTGGACCTATAAAAACACATAAACAACAACTAAATAACTATTTTAAACATAAAATGAATAATTAAAATAAATATAAAAATATCTAAAACTAATCAAATCCTAATAAAATCCTCAAGGACTTAGTTGATTCAAAAGCATAAAAGGTGGCAAAATAACTATATTTCCTAGAGTTATCAGTAGGTTAGGAATTGAATGGTTCAACGTGCTTTTTTTTTGTGTGGTGAAAGCACCGAATCGATGTCTAATTCGTCGAACCTGCTCATATGTCGTATTTTGCAAGCCTTATATTTTGTACAGCTATGTATAGACCATTTTTTGTATAATCGGTCTGTTAGATTTAGGTTGAGAAGCTTTTGGGTTTAGGTGTGACTATTGCTTAGTCTAGTCTTTTCTTCTTATTTCTGGTGTATGTAGGTTTCTTTGTGTACTCTGGTTGTAGGAAAATATTGATGTTGATAGGACCATTGCACTTTTTAATTTTCTGTGTTGTTTAGAACATCCTATGTTTGGAATGTATGAAACAAAATATCAAGTATCCAATTCTGTGTTTATGATATTAGTTGGATTTCTTATAGTGTAGTGCTATGGACATGGCCACAAGACAATATGTATATTCCTGCTTACTTATATGTACATTTAGGTAAAACAATATGTACATTTTTAGTTTCTCCTAAGTTCAACCCTAAATCAACTGGGAATTAATCCCCAATGCATTTAAATGACGTATACAACATCAATTTTAGTGAAAAAAATTTAATAAAAAATTTCACTTATATGTACATGGCCACAAGACAATATGTACATTCATGCATACTTATATGTACATTTAGGTAAAACAATATGTACATTTTTAGTTTCTCCTAAATTCAACCCTAAATCAACTAGGAATTAATCCCCAATGCATTTAAATGACGTATAGAACATCAAATTTAGTAAAAAAAAAATTAATAAAAAATTCCACTTATATGTACATAGCCACAAGATAATATATACATTCCTGTATACTTATATGTACATTTAGGTAAAACAATATGTACATTTTTAGTTTCTCCTAAATTCAACCCTAAATCAATTGAGAATTAATCCCCAATGCATTTAAATGACGTATAGAACATCAATTTTAGTAAAAACAATTTAATAAAAAATTCCACTTATATGTACATGGCCACAAGACAATATGTATATTCCTGCATACTTATATGTACATGTAGGCAAAACATTATGTACATTTTTAGTTTCTCCTAAATTCAACCCTAAATCAACTGAGAATTAATCCCAATGAATTTTTAGTTTGATTAGTTAGTATTTATGTGTTTTTATAGGTCCAAAGTGAGAAGGAGCTTCGAGGTGCAAAATGACGAAAAATGGTGCAAAGCAACGTGCAGGCAGATTCGACCTCCGGAGCTTGTTTCTAAGAAAACATGATCTTAAAGTCTTCATATAAGAAAATTTTCTCATGACTTTTGAAGCTGACTTCCATATCTTTCCAACGGTAGTTTACTCGTCAAAATCGGACGAGATTTGCCTATCCAAATCAGTTGAAGAAATGCGAAAAATGGAAAAAAATTGGGCAGCCAACCAAAATGGTCGGCACCGCGGCACCAAAATCCAGCGTCGCTGCACCACCTATTCTGCCTGTACTAATTTCACCCCAAAAACCAGCTTTCACAGCCTTTCACCCCTAGAAACCAACTTTCTCTTATGCACTTATTTCAATATTATCTTTCAACTTACTACATATATATAATTTCAATATTATCTTTCAGTTTTCTCTTATGCACTCATTTCAAGATTAAGATTAAGATTTGTATATACATGTATTCCAAAAAGGAACTGAAAGCTATACAATAGAAGATCCAACGTGCCGATATCCAAAATTAGAAATTGAGAGCGAAAACAACCTCAAGGCTTCCACCCTTGATGATAACTAAAACTGGATCTCGAAACAAACCCATGCCATAGATAAAATCAAGACAAGAAAAAAAAACAAAACAAAACCCAATTAATGATATTTGATAGAAAGTCAAAGATGTAGATAGTTGTAGTTGTATAATGACACAACTAAACTAAACCATAAAGGATTCCATTTTTGATTTTCTTGCTCTGCTCTTTGACACAAACATGGCCTAAGAGCTGCAATCTCCAAACTTGTATTCTACCTTGGTGGAAGATTCCAACCAGGAGTAATAAATGAATCCTTTTGTTCATGTAGACACCTAATTTTGTCCGGGTCTTTTAAAACCAATTTTGATTTGTCCCCCTCTCGGGTTTAATATTTTTGTAAAAGTCACGGTCGCGATTTTAGATTTTTAAAATGTTCTAAATTATATATATCCTTTTTAGCTTTAATTGTTCAAATAAAATCGGACCGTAAAATTATCAATTTTAAAATTCAATTTAAACCCGAGGTGAAAAAGTTTAATCTTGAGTGTTATTAGATTTTTAAAATAAATTTTTTAATTGAAAATATTTGAAAAAAAAAAAGACTTGAAAAAATAAAGGAGGGAGATAATTTAGACATTATACATTTTTAGGTTAGAAATTGGCTATAAAGAGGCCCGGTTAAAAAGTGTCAAAGGGGGGCCGATTTTGAGAAAAAATGAGAAAAGAGCATGGCGGCAAAAAAAAAAAAAAAAAGAGAAAGAATGGTGAGAGTTAGAGCCTACAAGAAAGAAAGAAGGCTAGGAAGAAAGATAAAAAGAAAAAGTAAGGAAGGAGAGGGCCAGTTATTTTCTTTGGGGAGGTTGGCGGCTACTGTTAGGAATGATGGAAAAGAGGAATAGAAGAAATGATAAAAAAAAATGGAGATAATGGGAACGGGCACTGCTTTGAGGAATATGAGTAGAACACTGGGTCTGCCCATTTGTCTTTGTAGACCATTTTCGCTTGCTACTTGCGATGTTGAGAATCAACACAGCGCTAAATCCATCAACCTTTACTCTGCCATCAACCAAGCCCTTCATATCGCTCTTGAAACTGATTCTCGCGCGTTTGTTTTTGGAGAAGATGTGAGCTTTGGTGGGGTTTTTCGCTGCACAACAGGACTCACTGACCGATTTGGTAAAAATTGCAAATAAAGCTTCCAAGTTTAGATACCGGAGTGGAAATCAATTTAATTGTGGTGGTTTGACGGTAAGAGCCCCTTACGGTGTTGTGGGTCATGGTGGACATTACCACTCGCAATCACCTGAAGCTTTCTTTTGCCATGTTCTTGGTATCAAAGTAGTCATTCCTCGTAGCCCATGGCAAGCAAAAGGATTACTGTTGTCATGCATTCGTGACCCAAACCCTGTTGTCTATTTTGAACCAAAGTTCAGTAGTTTTAACGTTTGGTAGTGCAAGAAGTTCCTGAGCATGATTATATGTTGCCACTATCTGAGAGTTGGTTGTTGGGGAAGGGACAAGCAACTTTGGAGGAGCAGTGTGAGCGCAGGAGTAGAGGTTGAAGGAGCAGCTAAACAGCATGAGCAAGGAAAGAAAGAAGTAATTGGGTCCCACGCAAAAGCAATCGCGAGTTGCAAACGTGGAATGAAGGTATTGGAAGGCCAACCGCAGCGATAGGAACCGTAGGGAAAGGTCTTCAAGCAGAGGGAGAGGGACTGATCACTGATGTCCCCAACCATTTTGGCGGAGCTTTCAATCTAATACTTCCCTCGTTTCCATCGACAACTTCTTCTTCTTCATCTCTCTCTCTCTCTCTCTCTCTCACTACATTGTCTGATTCTTGTTCACGTCAAACTTGAACTTGGCCATTTATTTTATTTTATTTTATTTATTTATTTATTTATTATTATTATTATTATTTTTTTATTTATTTTTTTTTTTGCAATGGCAATGGATGCGTCAATGACTATGTGCAGATCTGTCACCTCACCTCCTGTAACTGGCTTATTCTTGGGGAGAAGTAGAGGTATTAGGAGTTCCCAATGTACCTTTATGGTGGAAAGCAATATCAACTTTCCTAGGCTGAAAGCTTAGTCAACCCAAGTTAGATGTAAATCTAGTAAATTTGGAGGAGCTCTTGGTGCTACATGTCGTGCTGAGAAAATTCTAGTGGCAAATAGAGGAGAAATAGCTGTTCGTGTAATCTGAATAGCTCATGAGATGGGAATACCCTGTGTTGCTGTTTAATCAACAATAGATAAGGATGCACTCCATATGAACTTGGCTGATGAATCAGTTTGCATAGGTGAAGCACCTAGCAGTCAATTTGTTTGTAGAAATGTCCAGAGATCACAGAATCAACTTTATTGGGCCTAATCCTGATAGTATCCGTGTTATGGGTGACAAATCTATTGCCCGACAAACAATGAAGAATGCAGGTGTTCCTACTATCTCAAGAAGCGATAGATTGTTACAGCACAGAGGAAGAAATCAAGCTTGCCCATGAGATTGGCTTTCCTGTGATGATCAAGGCCACAGCCGGTGGTGGAGGCCGGTGGTGGAGGGCGTGGAATGCGTCTTGCTAAAGAGCCTGATGAGTTTGTGAAGTTACTGCAGCAAGCCAAAAGTGAAGCTGCAGCTGCATTTGCATTTGGGAATGGTGGAGTATATTTGGAGAAGTACATTCAAAATCCAAGAGGGGAATACAGGTGGCCTGCTGACAAAAATCGAGGGTTTGCGAGCTTTATTTTCCGAAAGCTGAGTTGATGAAGAGAGTAAAACATTTCGAGTTGAAAGAATATTAAAGTTGCATAGCTCGGTGATGAAGATATTGTATTGCAGAGGTCTATTCTGATCGTATGCCTACCTGCATTTTATCCAACAACATTCTGTAAGTATTTTGGAAACTAGTGTCCATTCGGTCCTTTTGTATTTAGTGTTGCCTCATGTTTGCATTTTTTATTATGAATATGTGATTATCATGTTTATTCATGCTTTGCCTCTTCATGTCATATGATTGTGTATTGATTATGCCATGTTCATGCATTAGTATTGTGTTCATTTGGTCATTTTTGTTCATGTTGTTTCCCATGCATTTTCATATGACATATTAGATCTTAGGTCATTTTGTATTATCATGCATTTCCGTGCCCATTAAGTCTGGGTCATCTTGGTATGCCATACACATTTCCAAGTTCATGCTAGGCATTAGGACATCTCTATATTTCCATGCATTTTCATGACACTTTAGGTCTAGGTTACATTTATTTGCCATGCATGATCATGCATTTTAGGTCTAGGTTGCATTAAATGCCATGCAAGTTCATTTAGGACTAGGTCACTTTTTGAATGCCATGCATTTTTTCATGACATTTAGGTTTAAATTCATGCATTAGGTTTGCTGCATTGTTTCATGCATTTCATGTTCATGCCACTTGAATAATGACTTGAGCCAATTAATGGTTCAAAGTCATGCTCTCTTGAGCACACTTGGGGAAAATTAAGTTTGTCAAGTTGATTATTCTACCTTTGTGATTTTTTACTTAGCCAATTTTTATCTAACTTTCAAAACGTCCTAGCTACTGTTTTCAAGTCATTTTATGAGTTTCAAATATTTTTACTTTGGTTTTTAAATGATTTTATCAAAGGCAAAAATGTGTTGGCAAAGCAGTTTTTTTCTTCTCCAAAAACTCGTACATCTCTGATTTTTCTGGGAATTCATCTTTGATCAGAAAATTAAGCAGATTTTTTATTGTGTATTTTTACATGTCTTGAGTCTCCAGTATGTTTTTCATAATTTTTGGAATTTTTCAAAATAGGGTAAAAAGTCGTGGATTAAAACTGGATAGTGGAGTCAGAATCGATTTTAAAGAAAAACCATTTTTCTGTTTTGGTTAATTTACTTAGAGTGGGCTGATTAGGAGGGTTAGCTACTGACTTAGTGTAATTTCTAAGCCTTTTTAAACTCTAAAAAGGGTTTTTCAAGTCCCGGGTTAAGGGTAGTCAAGTCCGGATTTTTTTAAACTTAGGAAATTAGAGCCATTTAAAAAAAAAGTTTAGCCCAGTTTTTATTTTTAATTCAAGCTTTTCAAAGTTGTTTTCAAACAATCACAAAGTATTTTGGTTTTAGAATATTTAATTTGACATATTTTCCTAAGGTAGCCGGATATCTTTTTAGATATACGGATTTCCTTAATTAAAGGAAAAAATATATTTCATGCATTGCATTTTTATATTCATGCATTTTATATAATATGTGATTCTTGCCATAATAATTTCTATGATATTGTTGTTATTTTGATTTATATTTTTTGATGTTACATGGTTTATTATATGGTTTTGAATATTTCATGATATCCTATGCTTTTATTTAGTTATTTTTATTTAGCATATACTATGTTAATGCATTATTTATTTTCATGCATATTATATGATAAGCATTATTTTATTCCATGTCATTTAATTTATATGCCATATCATTCATGTTTGCCATGTCATTTAAATTATTTCATTTCATATAGAATATGTTATGTTACTTAGGTTATTTTATTTTATTTAGAATATATCATATGACTTAGGATATTGCATCTCATATAGAATATACTATGTTACCTAGGTCATTTCATTTTATTCATAATATGTCATATAACTTAGGATATTGTATTTCATTTAGAATATGCTAAGGCATTTATTTCATTTCATTTAGAATATGCTAAGGCATTTACATTATATCATATCATTTAGGAAGTATTATATTATTTAGATTTTGCCATGTCATTTTATTTATGCCATGCATATACATATTCATATCTTTTAAAATGTTTTCAAAAGGATAATGATTTTTCAATAAAAAATAAAGATATTCTCGAGTTAAAATAATTCATGAGTTCTCTACCGGGTTTGCTGGAGGGAATATCATCAATTATCATTAATAAAGGAATATCTTTCTTTCAAAAAGGAGAATGATTCGGAAAGTTTTCTAAAACTAATAAAAATTTCTATATTTTGCCACGTTTGTTGGGGAATATAGGAAAATTTTGAATTTATAAATTCCGGATCATTTTTAATTAAAAATGGAATTATTTTTCTTTAAATTGAGAATTAACTTGAAATACTAAATTTAAAACCAATTTTCTACAAAGACTTGAGATAACACACGATTAATAAGGTACCGATTTATACGGGCGTTGTGGGGGTGCTAATCCTTCCCCACACGTAACCGACTCCCGAACCCGCTTCTTTGATTTCTCTGGTTTAAAACGCAGATTTGAAATTTGTTTCTAAAATATTTTAATTAATTTTTAAAATATTTTATAAAACCGGTTTTAATAGGTGGCCGATCACACCTAGCTAAAAAAGATTGGTGGCGACTCCATGTCTTTTTTAAGGTCATTTTCAAAACCTTCATTTTTCTAGAGGAATTAAGTCGACTTTTTCTCGGTTTTTTTTAATGACACGCTTAACGAATAATAAAGTCTTGCGATGAGACTCGTTATTTTTTAGGTTGCGACAGGTTGGCGACTCCACTGGGGACTATTAGAGAGTCAGGCCTAGAATTTGTCGTGTGTTATCAAAGTCTCGGTTTTGTTGGTTTAATTGGTATTTAATTTTAATTTCCACATTTTTTAATAAGGAGAATTTTGAAAATAATAAAATATTTTTAAATATGTTCATACTCATGTGCATGCATTTTATTGTTGTTCTCTAGTTATTTAAGGTTGTATATTATAATTGCTTGTTGGTTAATGCGTTACACTATTCTTGAATCTTTTAATTGCTAGGGCATTTAATATTAAGGTTTGTAGAATAGGTAGTGAAAGGTTTGTTTTGTTCCTCCGCACACACTGTATTTGCATTTGCATAACATGAATCCTCTACCCGGGTTCCGTCCTTTTAAGTGGAAGTAAAGTAACTACGCCTTCGTGATTGATCCTCCGTATGGGCTAGTGAAACACTTCCGGAGTATAAAGTACCTAATGCCGTCGTGATAATCCTCCGTACGGGCATAGGAAAATATACTCTAACGAATTGAACCCGCTTTTATCGGGGTGCCTTACTAGCCTTCACCGGCGACAGTGAGGAACAATTCGGGGCCTTAGAACCGATTCACCCTCATATAGTGAACCTAGGCGAAGCCATGCTGGATTTCCGTTAGATATACCGAAAATAGGAACACATGGAGGGACATTTCTAAACTTTTTGTTACCTATTTTACACTCCGAATAAGTGTGGTAGATCGGGCAACGATGTACGTACATCGCCCGTAATAAATGTGATACTCCGCCTCGAAGGCATCGTGATGCCTAAATAAGTAGATATTGTTGGGGCAGATGTTCATTAGCTGTTTTTAAAAATAAAAAAAAAAAATCATTTTTCAAGCATTTTTGCATGTTGCACATTTCATTCATGTGTGAATAGAGCATGTACATTTTTGGTTGTGTTATTGATCTCATTCTTTGCAATAAACAGTTGGTAATTTCATTTGATGATTTCATAAAATCGGCAGTGTCACATGAACATTTGCATACTGTATCATAGTAGGATTCACCCTGAAATTCTTTTGAAAATAATGTGATTGGTTTTTCATAAAATAAAAAAAAAAACAAAAAAATGTTTCAAAAAATCATAAATTTGGAGGCAAATCTTGCATAATGAGAGTTTTGAATAATCAAGATTTAGGTCCCACCAATTTCGTGTAATCATTGATTTCTTTGTATATACCTTTGTGTTAATTCATTTATTTTTTGCATGTATCATTTTGACATCATGTTATAGTCATAGCATGCATGGTCATTCATTGTAAGATACGTTGATGACATGCATGGTCATTATTTGTATATACTTATGTATCAATTTATGCTTATTCTTTACATGCATCATGTTGGCATCAGGTTGCATTCATGGCATACGTAGTCATCATGATATGCTCATACATTAATTCGTCATATTGGCATCAGGTTGCATTCATGACACACATTATTAGCATGATTTTCTTTGTATATACTCTGTGTCAGTCATTTATTCTTCACATGCATCATAATTGACATTGTGTGGCATTCATAGTGTATATGATCATTCATTGGGAAATGCATTTGGAACATACATAGTCATTCATTGCATATATCCATGCATTGATTTTTCTTAGTCTTTAAATGTATCATGTTGGCATCGTGTTGCATTTATAACATACATGGTCAACATGTTTTCACTGTATATGACCACACATAACTTTGTTTATCCTTCATATGCATCAAATTGCACTCATGACATTCATAGCTCATTCATCATGAAACACATTAATAAGATGAAATAGAAATTGGCTTAGCTTTGAAGAGTTTTCTTCGTCAGCTAAAAGCTATGACCCCAACAGCAAGTGCGAGTATCATATTGGGGCAATTGGGCATTCGACTAAAAAATGCAGAAAACTGAAGGAAAGAATTGAGAGTCTTGTCCACGATGGCATTTGGATTCCAGAGCTTATCGAACATTTGAAATCTGTTTTACCATAGATTGATTTCCTCTTAAAGAATTTTGAGGATAAGAATTGTTATTTTTGAAAGCATGTCAATAGGAGCATTCTGATGCATATATTTCTATACACTTTGATGATGAAAGCTCTTGTCTCATGATGACATCTACATAAAATAAATAAATTTTGAATTTAAATATTTTGTGTTCATGTTATTTTAGCAATAAATTTGAATTTGCAAAAACAAATGAAACTTTGAAAAATTTGTGGTAAACAATAAATAAGTGGTTTTCACATGAAATAATGAACAATATCAAGAAGATTGATGATTAGTGTTACAAATGACCCAATACCTTCTCCCTTCTCTTTTAGGCTTTCTTAAGCCTAAATCTTTTGAACCGAGACCACTTGAAAGACCTAATGCTTCAAGGAAAAATGAATTTGAAAAAAAAAAGAAGCATTGTCATTGCAGAATAAGCAAGGATGTAAATCCTAGTCTAGGCTATGAACAAAGGAATGAACTTTTTGAAATTTTTCGAATCCCTTGAAATCCAAACAAATGAGACATTCTTTCAAGAGTCTAGATTTTGATAATTTGGTGTGTGTCAAGATTGTGCTAAAACCATTCATGACCTTTCCCAATGACCACAAAACACTAATTGCCCAGACATCACTTCATGTTTGACACCCTGGGGCACAATGATTAAAATAGATTATCCCTTGTCCCAGAGAAAACCCGTTTTTTGGGTCATATTTTCCTTGTCTCTTCAAAGAACTCAGATTTGGAATTCAGCCTTTTTAGTACAGACCTAGACTTGCTATGTTTCTCGTTGATACAAATTCTCATTGGTTAATCAAATTGGGGCATCATATGTGGAAATGATGGATACATGGTGAATAAGGATGGACTAAACGCATAAATCATTGGGGCATGCGACGGAAAAAAACAAAAAAAGAAAAAAGAAAAAGAAAAATCGTGATATCATGCATATGAGAATTCGGATGATTCCAAAGTGCAAAATGAAATTTTGAATATATATTTCCCCTGGGGATTGCTTTTCAATGTGAATATTTGTGCTTAACATGAGAAATGGCCATCTTTCATATCCCTTTCACACAAAAAGAAATTATCCATAGTCACCCCTTTTGAGCCAAAAGAATTTTTTCTTCTTTGAACCCTGATCAAGGTTCACCCTATACACTGGGGGCAAATGCGAGGAAAGATCTTTTCAAAGATCATTGAGAAATGAGTAACAGCTCAGGGACAAACACAAAGCAAATGGAGCCCCGAATAAATACGGGCGCACTCTGTCAAAGAAAAAAGAAGAGGAAAAGATGGCGAAATGAAAGCCAAGAAAACAAAAGAGAAACAAAAAGAAAAAAAATGTGTGTAAGACATGGCAATTTGAAAGCCAAAAGCAAAAAAGAAAAAGAAGCAAACTCAAAAGGAATGAAAAGTCCAAAAGGGACAAATGCTTCAAAAAAAAAAGAATCCTCCTCAAGAAATGATCCTTGATCTGATTACCCTTAAACACATATTTTGGGCCTATTTATCCTTTCTTTCTGAACCCTGAGCCATGGCCTACATTACGTGCTTTAAAAGTCCATTTTGATCAAGCATGGATATTTAATTTGAAGGGTTTTCCTCAGATTTTATCCCATCTCATCAATTTCTCATTTCACTAAGGAAGAATTTAGAATTCTCAAGTACATGGTAAAACAATGAAAAAAGAAAAATTGGAGAGAAAAGGGACTCTAGGGTGAAACCCAAAAAAGGGCGGTCTAGAGTAAAATGGAAATTTTTGATGCCATCTATGATAGTGCTGATACCACAAAAGAGAAGATCATCATAAAGAAGTGGTCATCGAGGAACATCTAGGAATTCCTGAACCTCCCAAAGTGTCAACTCTCATTCGGATGATTGATTTCAAAAACTAAAACTTTTTTCCTCCAAAATCAACTTTCCAGTTTAAACATCCCAGCCAATCTTGACGCTTGTCAAAATACCTTGATATTGGAAACTAAAAGAATGTTGAATTTGTTTGGTTCTCAATGAATTCATGATTTATAAAACCTGTTCCATTTGTGAGCCTAGAAGGGACATATATTTTTGTTGTGAAGTTTTTCTGGAAAAACCAAAATCTTGTTGTATCGAGCCTTGTCAATTCAAATTGAAAAACCCAAATTAATACTTAGGGAAATTTCTAACAATGATCATCAGTCTTCAAAAGATTTGTACATCACACAATGTGGGGTTAATATTTTTTGTTCAGAACTTTTCAAAATAAGAAAACAAATAAAGATATTTTTTGAAATACCCATTTTGATGTTGACATGAGACAAGGATTTTTCTAACTTAAAGGTGTAGAACTGCCAGGGTAGGTCCTGACTTCCAGATATGAGAAGAAGAAATAGAACTCGGTTCAGATCTCTGTTGATGAAAGTTTGAAAACTGTTGGGGCAAAGAGAATAGCCAAAATGAATTGAAGATATACTCTGATTTGAAAAGGAAAATGACTTTGAAAGGCTAAGCCAAAGTCTAGAAAAACAACCGGGGGCATTTGCATCACTCATGAGCATTCATCTCTTTATCGAGCTTTTGCATCTGCACAGTGTCAGCAAGCATTTGCATCATTCATGGGTATTTGCATTGGCATTATTCCATAAGCATCTGCATTTTACCTTTACATTTACATTCTTCATGAAATTCGCATTTGTGTCATCTCAAGCAATTGCATCATTTCTAGAATCATTGCATTTTCATTAATGTGTGGTAATTGTAGTTACACCATTCATAAACCAGTTACATGAACACAATTAGTAGGGGCATCTGCATCATGAAACATGGGCATCAATCCAGGCCATTTGCATTTGCACTAAGAAATATTTTACATTTGCACCATGAAGTATGAGCACCTTGTTAAAAGACATGTGCATCTGCATCATTTCTCAAAGCTTCTGGTGGGGATATCCAGAATTTTACAGTTTTAAAAGTGAACAAGTCTTCGGTGGTGATAGCTGAAGCCTCTGGTGGAGATATCCAGGGTCTTATAATTTTGAAAAATGAGAAATCTTCTTTTGGAGGAGTTATCCAGAATTTTATTCAACATGTGCATCTAAATCAAGAAGCATTTGCATCAATCTAAGTTAGTTGAGTCTGCATCAAGAAAGTTTGCATCAAATCAAGTCATTTACATTTGCATCAAAGACATTTGCACCAGTTTAAGTCATTTCGTATCTTATTCAATATCTGCATCAAAAAGCATTCGCATCTTCTCAAAATCATTAGGTTAATTTTCAACAATTCTTCAAATACTAATTTTAAAGACCTCCGGGCACCATTTTAAAGACCTCCGGGCACCAGTTTTTTAAAGACCTTCGGGCACCAATTTTTTTTTTTTTTTTAAAAAAAAAGACCTCCGGGCACAATTTTCAATTTTAAAGACCTCCGGGCATCATTTTAAAGACCTTCGGGCACCAGTTTTTAAAGACCTCCGGGCAACATTTTAAAGACCTCCGGGCATCATTTTAAAGACCTTCGGGCACCAGTTTTTTTGAAAAGACCTTCGGGCACCAGTTTTTTAAAAAAAGACCTCCGGGCACAATTTTCCATTTTAAAGACCTTCGGGCACCATTTTTTTAAAGACCTTCGAGCACCAGTTTTTTAAAAAGACCTCCGGGCACCAGTTTTTTAAGACCTCCGGGCACCAATTTTAAAGACCTTCGGGCACCAAGTTTTTTAAAAAGACCTCCGGGCACAATTTTCAATTTTAAAGACCTCCGGGCACCATTTTAAAGACCTTCGGGCACCAGTTTTTTAAAGACCTCCGGGCACCATTTTAAAGACCTTCGAGCACCAGTTTTTTTTAAGACCTCCGGGCACCATTTTAAAGACCTCCGGGCATTAATTTTTTAAAGACCTCCGGGCTCCAATTTTAAAGACCTTCGAGCATAAATTTTTCTTTTGAAAATCGAATTCGTTTCCTTAAGACGAATCGAGCCTTGTTTAGGCAGGGAATTCAATTTAAGGACAAAATCTTCAATTTATTTTTTTTTTTATAAAAAAAAATGAAAAAATGAGAAAGAAAGAAAAAAGAAGAAGAAAAAAAAGAAGAAAAAAAGAAGAAAATGAAAAATGCAAAAATGAATGAAGAAATGAAAAAGAAAACCCCATTCCTTTCCTTCACATGTGATTTCACAGACCGGACAAAATTGTTGTCTATTTTATCTTTGCCTGATTCCTGATTCTCAGCAATAGCCAAAGAGGGGCAGCTGTAGACACCTAATTTTGTCCGGGTCTTTTAAAACCAATTTTGATTTGTCCCCCTCTCGGGTTTAATATTTTTGTAAAAGTCACGGTCGCGATTTTAGATTTTTAAAATGTTCTAAATTATATATATCCTTTTTAGCTTTAATTGTTCAAATAAAATCGGACCGTAAAATTACCAATTTTAAAATTCAATTTAAACCCGAGGTGAAAAAGTTTAATCTTGAGTGTTATTAGATTTTTAAAATAAATTTTTCAATTGAAAATATTTGAAAAAAAAAAGACTTGAAAAAATAAAGGAATGGGGTAATTTAGACATTATACATTTTTAGGTTAGAAATTGGCTATAAAGAGGCCCGGTTAAAAAGTGTCAAGGGGGGCCAATTTTGAGAAAAAAGGAGAAAGGAGCATGGCGGCAAAAGAAAAAAAAAAAAAAAAAAAAGAGAAAGAATGGTGAGAGCTAGAGCCTACAAGAAAGAAAGAAGGCTAGGAAGAAAGATAAAAAGAAAAAGTAAGGAAGGAGAGGGCCAGTTATTTTCTTTGGGGAGGTTGGCGGCTACTGTTAGGAATGATGGAAAAGAGGAATAGAAGAAATGATAAAAAAAAATGGAGATAATGGGAACGGGCACTGCTTTGAGGAATATGAGTAGAACACTGGGTCTGCCCATTTGTCTTTGTAGACCATTTTCGCTTGCTACTTGCGATGTTGAGAATCAACATAGCGCTAAATCCATCAACCTTTACTCTGCCATCAACCAAGCCCTTCATATCGCTCTTGAAACTGATTCTCGCGCGTTTGTTTTTGGAGAAGATGTGAGCTTTGGTGGGGTTTTTCGCTGCACAACAGGACTCACTGACCGATTTGGTAAAAATTGCAAATAAAGCTTCCAAGTTTAGATACCGGAGTGGAAATCAATTTAATTGTGGTGGTTTGACGGTAAGAGCCCCTTACGGTGTTGTGGGTCATGGTGGACATTACCACTCGCAATCACCTGAAGCTTTCTTTTGCCATGTTCTTGGTATCAAAGTAGTCATTCCTCGTAGCCCATGGCAAGCAAAAGGATTACTGTTGTCATGCATTCGTGACCCAAACCCTGTTGTCTATTTTGAACCAAAGTTCAGTAGTTTTAACGTTTGGTAGTGCAAGAAGTTCCTGAGCATGATTATATGTTGCCACTATCTGAGAGTTGGTTGTTGGGGAAGGGACAAGCAACTTTGGAGGAGCAGTGTGAGCGCAGGAGCAGAGGTTGAAGGAGCAGCTAAACAGCATGAGCAAGGAAAGAAAGAAGTAATTGGGTCCCACGCAAAAGCAATCGCGAGTTGCAAACGTGGAATGAAGGTATTGGAAGGCCAACCGCAGCGATAGGAACCGTAGGGAAAGGTCTTCAAGCAGAGGGAGAGGGACTGATCACTGATGTCCCCAACCATTTTGGCGGAGCTTTCAATCTAATACTTCCCTCGTTTCCATCGACAACTTCTTCTTCTTCATCTCTCTCTCTCTCTCTCTCTCTCACTACATTGTCTGATTCTTGTTCACGTCAAACTTGAACTTGGCCATTTATTTTATTTTATTTATTTATTTATTATTATTATTATTATTATTTATTTTATTTTTTTGCAATGGCAATGGATGCGTCAATGACTATGTGCAGATCTGTCACCTCACCTCCTGTAACTGGCTTATTCTTGGGGAGAAGTAGAGGTATTAGGAGTTCCCAATGTACCTTTATGGTGGAAAGCAAGATCAACTTTCCTAGGCTGAAAGCTTAGTCAACCCAAGTTAGATGTAAATCTAGTAAATTTGGAGGAGCTCTTGGTGCTACATGTCGTGCTGAGAAAATTCTAGTGGCAAATAGAGGAGAAATAGCTGTTCTTGTAATCTGAACAGCTCATGAGATGGGAATACCCTGTGTTGCTGTTTACTCAACAATAGATAAGGATGCAGTCCATATGAACTTGGTTGATGAATCAGTTTGCATAGGTGAAGCACCTAGCAGTCAATTTGTTTGTAGAAATGTCCAGAGATCACAGAATCAACTTTATTGGGCCTAATCCTGACAGTATCCGTGTTATGGGTGACAAATCTATTGCCCGAGAAACAATGAAGAATGCAGGTGTTCCTACTATCCCAAGAAGCGATAGATTGTTACAGCACAGAGGAAGAAATCAAGCTTGCCCATGAGATTGGCTTTCCTGTGATGATCAAGGCCACAGCCGGTGGTGGAGGCCGGTGGTGGAGGGCGTGGAATGCGTCTTGCTAAAGAGCCTGATGAGTTTGTGAAGTTACTGCAGCAAGCCAAAAGTGAAGCTGCAGCTGCATTTGCATTTGGGAATGGTGGAGTTTATTTGGAGAAGTACATTCAAAATCCAAGAGGGGAATACAGGTGGCCTGCTGACAAAAATCGAGGGTTTGCGAGCTTTATTTTCCGAAAGCTGAGTTGATGAAGAGAGTAAAACATTTCGAGTTGAAAGAATATTAAAGTTGCATAGCTCGGTGATGAAGATATTGTATTGCAGAGGTCTATTTTGATCGTATGCCCACCTGCATTTTATCCAACAACATTCTGTAAGTATTTTGGAAACTAGTGTCCATTCGGTCCTTTTGTATTTAGTGTTGCCTCATGTTTGCATTTTTTATTATGAATATGTGATTATCATGTTTATTCATGCTTTGCCTCTTCATGTCATATGATTGTGTATTGATTATGCCATGTTCATGCATTAGTATTGTGTTCATTTGGTCATTTTTATTCATGTTGTTTCCCATGCATTTTCATATGACATATTAGATCTTAGGTCATTTTGTATTATCATGCATTTCCGTGCCCATTAAGTCTGGGTCATCTTGGTATGCCATACACATTTCCAAGTTCATGCTAGGCATTAGGACATCTCTATATTTCCATGCATTTTCATGACACTTTAGGTCTAGGTTACATTTATTTGCCATGCATGATCATGCATTTTAGGTCTAGGTTGCATTAAATGCCATGCAAGTTCATTTAGGACTAGGTCACTTTTTGAATGCCATGCATTTTTTCATGACATTTAGGTTTAAATTCATGCATTTCATGCATTAGGTTTGCTGCATTGTTTCATGCATTTCATGTTCATGCCACTTGAATAATGACTTGAGCCAATTAATGATTCAAAGTCATGCTCTCTTGAGCACACTTGTCGAAAATTAAGTTTGTCAAGTTGATTATTCTACCTTTGTGATTTTTTACTTAGCCAATTTTTATCTAAATTTCAAAAAGTCCTAGCTACTGTTTTCAAGTCATTTTATGAGTTTCAAATATTTTTACTTTGGTTTTTAAATGATTTTATCAAAGGCAAAAATGTGTTGGCAAAGCCGTCTTTTTCTTCTCCAAAGACTCGTACATCTCTGATTTTTCTGGGAATTCATCTTTGATCAGAAAATTAAGCCGGTTTTTTCTCGTGTAGTTTTACATGTCTTGAGTCTCCAGTATTTTTTTCAGAATTTTTGGAATTTTTAAAAATAGGGTAAAAAATCGTGGATTAAAACTGGACAGTGGAGTCAGAATTGAATTTAAAGAAAAACCATTTTTCTGTTTTGGTTAATTTACTTAGAGTGGGCTGATTAGGAGGGTTAGCTACTGACTTAGTGTAATTTCTAAGCCTTTTTAAACTCTAAAAAGGGTTTTTCAAGTCCCGGGTTAAGGGTAGTCAAGTCCGGATTTTTTTAAACTTAGGAAATTAGAGCCATTTTAAAAAAAAGTTTAGCCCAGTTTTTATTTTTAATTCAAGCTTTTCAAAGTTGTTTTCAAACAATCACAAAGTATTTTGGTTTTAGAATATTTAATTTGACATATTTTCCTAAGGTAGCCGGATATCTTTTTAGATATACGGATTTCCTTAATTAAAGGAAAAAATACATTTCATGCATTGCATTTTTATATTCATGCATTTTATATAATATGTGATTCTTGCCATAATAATTTCTATGATATTGTTGTTATTTTGATTTATATTTTTTGATGTTACATGGTTTATTATATGGTTTTGAATATTTCATGATATCCTATGCTTTTATTTAGTTATTTTTATTTAGCATATACTATGTTAATGCATTATTTATTTTCATGCATATTATATGATAAGCATTATTTTATTCCATGTCATTTAATTTATATGCCATATCATTCATGTTTGCCATGTCATTTAAATTATTTCATTTCATATAGAATATGTTATGTTACTTAGGTTATTTTATTTTATTTAGAATATAGCATATGACTTAAGATATTGCATCTCATATAGAATATATATGTTACCTAGGTCATTTCATTTTACTCATAATATGTCATATAACTTAGGATATTGTATTTCATTTAGAATATGCTAAGGCATTTATTTCATTTCATTTAGAATATGCTAAGGCATTTACATTATATCATATCATTTAGGAAGCATTATATTATTTAGATTTTGCCATGTCATTTTATTTTATTTATGCCATGCATATACATATTCATATCTTTTAAAATGTTTTCAAAAGGATAATGATTTTTCAATAAAAAATAAAGATATTCCCGAGTTAAAATAATTCATGAGTTCTCTACCGGGTTTGCTGGAGGGAATATCATCAATTATCATTAATAAAGTAATATCTTTATTTCAAAAAGGAGAATGATTCGGAAAGTTTTCTAAAACTAATAAAAATTTATATATTTTGCCACGTTTGTTGGGGAATATAGGAAAATTTTGAATTTATAATTTCCGGATCATTTTTAATTAAAAATGGAATTATTTTTCTTTAAATTGGGAATTAACTTGAAATACTAAATTTAAAACCAATTTTCTACCGAGACTTGAGATAACACACGATTAATAAGGTACCGATTTATACGGGCGTTGTGGGGGTGCTAATCCTTCCCCACACGTAACCGACTCCCGAACCCGCTTCTTTGATTTCTCTGGTTTAAAACGCAGATTTGAAATTGGTTTTTAAAATATTTTAATTAATTTTTAAAATATTTTATAAAACCGGTTTTAATAGGTGGCCGATCACACCTAGCTAAAAAAGATTGGTGGCGACTCCATGTCTTTTTTAAGGTCATTTTCAAAACCTTCATTTTTCTAGAGGAATTAAGTCAACTTTTCCTCGATTTTTTTTAATGTCACGCTTAACGAATAATAAAGTCTTGCGATGAGACTCGTTATTTTTTAGGTTGCGACAGTTCAAACATACAAACCATAAAAATAACAAAAAGAGAGAGAGTGAGAAAGAGAGAGAGAGAGAGAGAGAGAGATGACCCCTTTCTTTGGTTAATCTTACACAAATGTTAATCAAAGTACAAGCAAATTTAACATTAACCATATCTCACTTACAACCAATAGAAGGTTACAAGAAAAATCACAACCTAAGGGAAAAGGAATTGGAGAGTCTTAAGTATTCATAAAATCTTTTGCTGCTTCAATCAGCTCATCGACCAAGAAATGAGCCAAAGAGGGCCTTTCTAAAAGAAAACAGCATCTGCAAATTGAAACTGCCATGTGACCCTGCTGAATATCACAAAGAGAAAAAAAAAACGAATACAAAAACTTTATATTGCAGGAACTCCTCCACAGCTCATTTGAGAACTACATACATGGTCAAAACTCAAAGGACACAATGAACAAACCAATTCTCCCCATATAACATTTTAAGGATTTTTAGCTGTGACTGTTGACACAGTAAAGAATGTTTAAAATGTTCCTCCACATTTTTTTGCAGGAAAGAAACATGCAGAATGCCACAAAATTAAGGTTGTGAGAGAATCTGTAACCTTTTTGCTACAAGATATTGTGCATGATACAAGTTCAACTATACATGTACAAGTTTCTGGCATGTCGCCAAGCTACTGAACCATCAACACTAGCATAAAACTAAGTATGAGCATACCACTAACATGAAACCCAAACGAAGTTAAATAAGCAGTCCAACAAGGTTAACTCCGCAATCTTTTTCTTTGACTACTGTCCTCAGAATTTCCCTGCAAGTAACGAAGAGAAGAAAATGTAAGATAAAAGAACAAGATATATATTCGGAATCCACTCAGCATTTAGAGAAGCAAGAAAATAATTGTGTTCAAAACAAATATATAATTGCAGGAAACAAGATACATGCAGTTAGAATCTTAACGTATTTCAGTTACATCTACACATCATGGTAAATTTCTGACATTCCTGAGCCCAAAAAATCCATGTTTAGAATCCACAAAGGCTGCACTTGCTCAGAACTTGCTCTTTTTTTGTATTCCTTGTATCCAAAATCAACTGGGCAGCGAGCTGCAGACGGTACTTCTTCGCATCATCCTAAAAAAATTATGTACATCAATTAAAATTCTTCGCATTAGTCTTACAGAAAATACAAATAATTTCTATGACAATCACCCGATTAAGCGGTGGACTGATTCGGCCAAACCAGGATTGTAAGTGCTTAATTAAAAAAAAAAAACCCACAATCAGATGAACTATAAGATAAATGGCAAAATATAGTGCATCAATAGTATTGATAACTAAAGAAACATGTATAACTGTTAAATGAATTAAAACTACTCGTCATCTGATTGCCAATCAAATTGTAGACGTTTCTCCTTGTACTGTTTCATTGCATCTGCAGCAGGATGATTCCAAGCACGTAACAATGGTGGAAAAACTTTTAGCTGAAAGGACGATTTGAAGCATGTCAGTCAAATATTCCACTATGAACAAACTAGTTGAGAATATGAGTTAAAGATTATCAAACGTTTCGGGAAAGCAACATGCAGACGTCCAAAAGGCGATCTTCTTGAGTCAATGATTTCAATCTCACGAGACACCGTATTCACGCAATATGCAACCCAATAATTATTTGCACATAAGGGTAAACAAATCTAAACCAATGAAGTGAATATTAATGACAAATCATAAATAACAACTTCAATAATATATACATATATATATATTTACATCTTATACTAATGTGAATATCCATAAAAACTTGCATATATGTACGCATCCAGTTGAGCTTGTATAATATCAGCATTATACGGTTCATTTGCAAGATAATTAGCAAAATAAGTGGCCACTTCATCAGCTGTCTTTCCCGCAAATTTCTAATTATGTTACTCTACATTGAAAGAAAATTTGATTATTAACTTATGCTATATACTTATAATCTTAATCAACATACACATTTTTATAGAGATGTATTTAGGAGGGATTCATACATAAAAATATTGACTCAGAACAACACGAGTTCCAATAGATTTCCTACCCATATAGATTTTGGTGGCATTAACTACATGAACATACATGTCTACAACCTGCCATACTCCAAAGAAAAATGAATTAGGATATCTTACGATAAAAGCGTTTATGCAAATGTTAAATTAACGAACTTGATTATACCATGTTATTCACCCAATTCGAACCCGCTAAAGACTGTATGTCGGACATCGTTAATGACCAACCATGCATTGCGGACAAGATTTCCCTACATCATTAACAAACATTGTTCAAATATCGCATTGTTCGTCACAATAGTTATGTAAAAAGTGGAGAGTCAATTGGAATGTGTAACTTACATATGATTAGCATTTTAATCCCAAGCATAATTAACCACAACTTTTTCTACTTTCTTCAACGTCGCGAGTGGCCAATTAACATAGAATGGTGATCGGAGATTAACAGAAGTCCTAATTGTTCTAGGAATTTGTGGAGATCTCCTAATAACAGGGAAATCATGTATTTCCCTGTTACGATTTCCAGGATTTTCCTCTACAAATTTCACCCCTTCTTCAAATTCAACATTGGAAGGAACGTTAGATTCTTCCACTTGAACATCTGATAGAGAGGTAGTTGTTTGTGAAGTGGACTCTTTTGCAAATGGCCTAAACATAGATGATGGAGAAGCTTTAGTGTCCACCTTCTCCATCCTTCTATTGAAATCATCGAACTGATTTCCTATTTCAGCATTCGCATGTGTTGAAGACAACTTCGCCAATGCCATGAAATCAAGAACATTGTCTTTATGAAACTGGATCATTTCCTTATTCCACTGAATCATCTTATCCGTACGGCCTTTGATCATTTCAAATAAAGCCTAAACACATAATTATAAAATTTAAATATTTATGGAGAGTGTTGCAACGATTTTAAAGGTTATGAAAGGTATTACTATGTTAGATGAATTTCAATGACAAAATTTAGACATACCATCGTCTCTGGATCAAGTTGCATTGTTGAAACATCTCCAAAACACTCATCCATAGGGGGGTTAATGTCACTTACAACCTATATACATAAGTAGATTTCAATAACTTTTTATAACTAATATTCTATTTATAAATTGGAATGCGCATCAATCAAACATTACTTACCTCCCCTAACCCATACCCTCTAACTTTTCCTCAACTTGTAGGCGCTTCTTCACAGACGCATCATCCCATCCCATTAATCGGGGCATTGCACGGAGAACAAAACATTTGGATGGGATAACTCTATCCAAATAAAACATCTATCCAGAATGTTGTATATTAACAATAGGAGAATAAATATAATATTTTTTTACTTATTAGTAAAAGACATTGAAAATAGAATCATAAAAGATAATACATATATACTTGAAGGAATAGTAAGGAGCCAGTAATATATGTTGTGTCTTGCCTTCCATTATACCTTCTAACGCCCTTCATCAATTGCTTCAGTGTAAACCCACCCCAATTGTAGGAACGAATTTGGGATGAATCATAAATCGTGTTAACCAACTTTGTATTTACTTCAGGCCTACTAGAAGGCGACATGACAGTACCGATAACAAACAAGATGAACAACCTTTTCCAATCATCTATATCTGTTACATTATGTAACAAATTCTCTACTTCCTTCAATGAAGGAACCCTCAAAAATCTATCACACCAACCTTTTATCTCATCATTTTCATTTATAACATCTACTCTAACCTCTTCTCCCATACATGGAATGCCAAACACTAGACCTACATCTGTATCTTTCATTGCTAAGATATGGTTAGACCATCTTAAAACATAATTTAATGGGTCACATTGTTTAATAAGCCACTCACATAGATGGTGATGCAAAATTGTACACCTCAAACTTAGAAACCCACCAAAACCTATCTCTCGCACTGCATTTTCCTTCATAACATCACCCCTAACAACTTGGTTCATAACCCTAACCAATTTACCAGGGCTACATCTTGTGCGCAATTCAACATCACACTGCAATTTCATTATGAATAGATTATGTTCAATCTAGCAAAAATTTATATTATCAATAACAAAATGTTCAATCAAAGAAAAATAATTTACCTCAAGACCTTTATTTTTTTCTTGCTAAATGCCTTGAACTATGACGTCGTTCCATTTTTTCTTCTCTCAAATTTGTATGTGTCACAAATAAAGCTGATAATACAAAAAATATAGCTAAAGAGAGAAAATTCTGCTATAAAGAAAAGAAAAAGCCAAAAATGTGCTTGTAATTGAATTGCTTGATTTATGTGTAAGTGTAGCTGAATCCTACTGAACTATTGAGCATTGACTGCAAATAAGCGTATCTTTACAGTAAAGGTCCAATTTGTATTGCCTCCCTTAAATAACTTCTAAATCAGAAGTCATACTTTTTTTTCCCATGTCCAGAGTAAAAACAAAATGGATACCAGAACAGCTGCTGCCATTGAGATGAGGAATGATGGAGACTCAATTAAGAGTTGTAAACCCAAGTGCAGGTTATGTTCAAGTAATAAATTCTCGGGTGTCCGAGGTCGAACCACAGGGAAGCGTATTAATAAGTATAAGTTTATAAATATATAAGACAAAGAAAGTAAACAAGATATTAGGGAATCAACAACAAAATAAGATAAACAAGATATTAGAGAACAAAATAAACAAAATAACATAAAAACAATTAAACAAGATATAAAAAACAATAAGAAAGGATGTTGAGGTTAGAGAATCCACTCTTGGTGTTATGCTAAGATTAATCTTGTTTTATTACACAATTGAAATCCACACATAAGGGAGGTTCCAATCGGAAGGTTTAGCAATTCAGTCCAACGTCCATAGCATATGATATTATGTTCATTTGGTGTCCTCAAAACTCATAAAAAGAGTCCAAGCATTCCTTATGCCAAGGTATATGTCTACAACAAATCAAGGTTATGAAACCAAGCATTTACTGTGCCATTTTCATTGTCAATAATGAATCAAGATCTCTACTTTGCAAGTATGATTTTAAACCAAAAGAAAATATTATCTATACTAGTGTTTATAAATGATGATTCATTTTAGCTCATGTTTAAGAGACTAACCTTAGCATTTACCAAGAGCTTCACCTCATCACCTCAACAATATGATTAGCAACACATACTAGATATGAATAAAATGAAAAGAAATGTAAGAAGCATAAGTAAATAAAAAAGAAAACTAGAGAAAGGAAAGAAGAAGAAAACTTAGAGAATTTTACTACAAAGACTAATATCCTACCAATGCATCAATGTATCCCAATACTCATCCAAGGCCCTCTATTTATACACATTTTGGAGGGCTAAATGACAAGAGACAAGCTTTACAAATTTCAAAGGTAGGTATAATAGGTGGGTGCATTTTTCTAACAATTTTCGTCATATTGTATGACAATTCTGATCAGCCAGCTTGATGGTCGATTTTGTCAATGTTGGAGGCTCGATCTGATCAAATGGTCTTCTAGAAAAATATACCCCTATCAGTTACGGATCCATAGCCGTTCGAATCAGATCATTTGCGCACGTGGATCGGGAGATATGGTCAAAATACCAAAACGGTGCAGAACAGACGTCATTGCACATCAGCCAACTTGATGGTCGATTTCGCTAGGGAAAACGACTCCGTTTCAAGAAGTGTAAAACATGAAAAAGATAGATATGCCTCTTAGCTTTGCAGGGATACAAAGTTCAGCCTTATTGCTTCAGTGAAACTCGAGATATAGCTGATATGGCAAAAGGTGTCGGAACTGGAACTGAACTGGATTTGCCCTTAATTCTAGTAATCTGAAATCACTCAAATAAACTTGTGAAAAACACCAAATTACATAAAAATATAAAAGATCATAAACACAATTAGACTAAACAATAATAACTCGTATTTGACACAAAACAATAATAAAACATAACTAAAAACTATATAATTATACGAGTTATCACACCCCCACACTTAGATTGTTGCTAGTCCCTAGCAACGACTCAATAAAAATAAAATAAGAAAATCTAATCTAATCCATTTTCGTAGGAAATCACGGTGGCACTTAGCATGTGACACAAGCCTTTAAACCCCTAGGTGTCCCTAGTGGACGAGTTTAGTCTCGTGAGGGTTTACTAGGACGATACCCACAAACATTGAAGACATAAGAAAAACTAAAAATAATAATTATAACTAATCCTTCCAATATAAATTAGAGATAATCATTGGACGAGTCTTAAAAACTAATCAATAGCTTAAAGAAATTCACAAAAAATCTTGCTTGAATGTATATAAATGAGTTAAGCCAATATTAACATAACATATTTCAATCAAAATAGTGCATATTCAACTTAATCTCAACCTCTCACATGGGATACTCTCTTGATTTTCACTCTTTAAAGTAGTGGTAAAGTGTTTACACTCAATCAATCTCATGAAAACACTTCTACCATATGCTTGCTTGTCCACCTATTCTCCACTATTTAGATCATACAACTTCATAAATCAAGAGGTCTTTATTCAAGGTTGTAATGGGGCCAAAGGGTTATAATGTGGTTAAAGAACAAAAGGATAAAGATATCACAAAGGTTCCAAAGAGTTCATAGATTTTAGAGACATAATAAGATCATACAAATAAAACTTCTCAAAACTCTTATAAAGCACATAATAACATAGGCTAAATATTCATGTTGAGCCTTTGCATCATTCTAACCAACTTTGTAACATCTTTTTCTAGAAGTTCAAGAGAAGTTTTTTTTTTTTTTTTTTTAATATGGGAATGTATTTGACAATGATCCCTTTCTTTTTCTCTTGACTTTTTCTTTTCTTTTCTTCCCCCACACTTATCTTTTGTTTCTAACCCAAATTTTCAACTAAAAATATCCCTTGTTTTTTTGCAATATGTCTCAAAATATAAAATCCATCTTTAGAACAAGGGTAAGGATATAAGTATATTTAGGCTAGGTGTAAGTTGTGGTTACCAATAAAACAGCATATTTAATGTAGGCTCAAATTGGCTCACTAGTGGGGATGTTCTCTTAGAACATTAATAAGGGATGGCTGTTTGGCTCTGGTTATAATCCTAATGCCTCTATCATATTCATGTTGTCACATGTATCAATATAGTCTCAAACGGTTTAAAGCAAGTTCTAGAGAATCATGTAATCATAAGAGCACTCAAGAAAGAAATTAGATTGATTTGTATAATGCATCAATCATTATAGGCTCAAAATCTCACAAGGATGATTATACAAGTCAGATTAAGTCTAAACATGCTTCTTTCTCAATCAACATATCATATTAACATTGGCTCATAAAAAGGTTGACATCAAGCTCAATTCTCATGAAAATCTTCTCACTAATAAATCTGTTTTAGACTTATGCAATTCATATCTCATCATTGTATTGAAAGTAACTAAAAAAAAACACACTAAGTCTAAACATGCTTTTTTTTTTTGTTTTTTTTTGTTTTTTTTTTTGTTTTTTTTGTTTTTTTTGTTTTTTGTTTTTTTGAAGAAGAAGATTAAATCAAACTGACAAGGTATGTCTCAAGTCTCCCTTACTCAGACCTTGTTCAGGATGAATACTTCTAAATGTCTTAAAACACAACAAATTTTTTTTTTTTTTTTTTAGCAAAATATGTCCCTTACCCCCTACTAAAATATGACATTGTCCCCAATGTCAAATTTTAAAGGTAGAATTTAGGAGATATTACCTGCAGAGGTTGCTAACCACTTATTATAACTGAGACACAACAAACAAAATGTTAGATAATGTCGCCGAAAGTGTATTTGACCTGTCAGAAGAAAATGTTAACCTAACAAAAGATTTTTGCGTGATTTCAGGAAGAAAATCAAAAAGAGAAGAAAAATCAACCGTAAAAGACCAATGCAAAAAATACGAGAATAATTACACAAATCGAACAACACGTAAATTAAACCGAAATGAAATTATTGCAAATCAAACCAAAAGCTGAGAAGTCATTTATTGTAGTTGTGATTGTGGCTCACATCTTCCTCTGGTTTTACGTCCAGAAACGGCTTAAACGCCTTCTATGAGTCGAGGATATGCTTCCCATCCAGTTTTCTTACAAGCTGGCAAACAGGGTCTTTTAACATCAGATTCCCAAGATGTTGCCATTCCCTTTGGAATTGCGGCCATAAATCAAGAATTTCTCTTTGTACGTCTCCACTAGGATGCGTCTCAAGAGAAAGTTGGATATTACCAAAATTCTCCTTACTCAGTCCATCCTTAATGAATTCAATTTTATCATCTCGATTAGAGGACGGAATCCCAATAGAACGACATTTACCGTTACACGTCCATCGTGCACACTTGTGGCAATTTGAACTCATGCGCTTTGCTCGTCGCTTCTTTGCATAAGTGCTTCTACCTGTACCTGGTAAATGCAAAACAGGAAGATATTCATCTTCACGTACCTTGGCTTCAATTATCCAACGTATGTCTTCAGGAATCCCTTTGTTCATAAGCATTCTTAATCTTTCAAATCGAACTTGGTAAAGCTTCAGTAAAATATTTCGAGGAAAAGGAGGAAATCGTTTCTGCAATGTTTTGAGAATATCATCCATCCTGAAAAAAAAAATGAAAAAGAGATTGAAAGAGAAATTTATATACAATATCAGTTTTGTGGGTAGCTGATGGAACCGACTTAAATAATCACGGAGTACCGTTATCCGCCATTTAACCGGGAAAAAAATGATTTTTTTTTTTTTGAAGATTAGTAAAAATTATATTTACATCTAGTTATTTTCAAAACAAGGATCAGAAAGAAAAACAACCTCTTCTTGAGTAACATGATTTTCCAAAAAGAGTTTGAGTCTTTGTCCATTTACCTTGAATACGTTACCATTTTGAGGATTCTCAATGTCAACTGCTCTATAATGATACACATGCTTAACCACAAATGGGCCAGTCCATCTTGATCTCAACTTACCAGGAAATATGTGAAGTCTAGAATTATAAAGTAGAACTTTTTGCCCAACATCAAATGTTTTTCTTGAAATTAACTTGTCATGAAAGGCTTTAGTTCTTTCTTTATGAATTTTAGAATTCTCATATGCATCTTTGAATAAAGTTGGCCAGTAAAATCCACACTGTAAAATTTTTGCAGCAGTTTTCTTTGATGAAAAATGACCACCACATGCCTCGGAATGACAAAACTTAATTACACTACTTACCTCATTGTCGGGAATGCATCTTCGAAAAATTTGATCAGGACAATATTTGAACAAGTAAGGGTCATCCCAGTAGAACTTCTTTACCTCATTCAGAAACTTCCTTTTATCTTGGGGGCTCCATTGAGAAGGAATTTTTCCCAAAAAGGAATATTTTAGCTCGGATGGCAATGGTTTTAAATCCAGCTTGGGTGGTTCAATAGTTGATGGTACAGTGACATTTTTGAGTGATGGGAGTTCCTCAAACTTTTGTTTCCAACGATGCTTATCCTGAAAAGAATTTAACAAAGAATCAGTGTGTGAAATTTCTGAAGCATTATCAAACTCACATTCAATTAAATAAGCTTCTAAAGGATCATGGAATGTGGTAGTGGTGAGATGTTCATGAACAAGTTCTTCAATGAAATCCACTTCATGTACTTCTGAATCATCACCAGGTTGCTTGCAAGTGTTGAACACATTTAATTCTAAAGTCATATTTCCAAAAGAAATGTTCAACATACCATTCCTGCAATTTATCAGAGCATTAGAAGTTGCAAGAAATGGACGGCCTAATATAACAGGAATTTGAACATTTGGATTTGAAACAGGATGTGTGTCCAAAACAATAAAATCAACAGGGAAGTAAAAATTATCAATTTGAACCAAAACATCTTCAACTATCCCTCGAGGAATTTTTACAGAACGATCAGCTAGTTGAAGTGTAACAGGTGTTTCCTTGAGTTCACCTAAACCTAACTGTTGATAAACAGAAAAAGGCAAAAGATTAACACTAGCACCAAGATCAAGCAATGCACGTTCTATTCTAGTGTTTCCAATGATGCATGAGATTGTTGGACATCCAGGATCTTTGAATTTTGGTGGAGTAAGGTGCTGAATGATTGAGCTCACACTTTCCGTCAAAAATGCTTTCTTTTGTACATTATGTTTCCTTTTAACTGTGCACATGTCCTTCAAAAATTTAGCATAAGATGGAACTTGTTTGATTGCATCCAATAAAGGAATGTTAATCTTAACTTGTTTGAAAAGTTCATAAATTTCTGCATTTTGATTCAAATTCTTTATTGTTTGCAACCTTTGAGGAAAAGGAGCAGGATGCATACCTTTTTCTTTGTCCAAATTTTCAAGAAGTTCAGACTTACCATCATCCTTACCATTACTTTTCGAAGGGGAAAGAGGATCTTGGTCTTTTGATGGAATCTTTTTGTCAATTGCCTTTCCACTTCGAAGAGTTGTGATAGAACTGGCATTTTCCTGTTGAGTTTCATTGGAGCAAGAAACAAGACATTGAGTAGAAGGGTTAGGCTGAGGTTGAGCAGGAAACTTACCTTTTTCTTGGGTGCGTAATGAAGCTGTCAATGTGGACAAGGTGTTTTTGATCTCATTGATGTCCTGTGAAGTCCGGCTATTCACATTTGCTTGTGTTTGCATGAATGCTTGCAATGTCTCTTCCAAGGTTTGTACACGTGAAGGTTGATAGGAAAAAGTGTTGCCCGGCTTTTGAGATTGTGGTACCTGAACATGATTATTATTCCGCCAACGGAAGTTGGGATGATTTCTCCATTCAGGGTTATACGTTTCAGAGTAAGGAGAAGGAAAAGGTTTTTTAAATGTGTTTATGGAATTTACTTGATCATGCAACGCTTCTTTAAGAATGGGAATGTTTGGACATTCAGAAGTGGGGTGTCCCATGATTTCACAAATTCCACAACTTTCTTCATTTTTAACCGTTTTGACTTCTTTTACTTCTCTAAGTTCCATGGCTTCAATCTTTCTAGCCAAATTAGCTACTTTAGCTTTTATCTCATCTTCTTGACTAAAATGATATTTTCCTCTGTTAGAAACAACATTAGATCTATTGGAACTTTCAGAGGAATTATCTGTGTGCCAGGCTTGAGAGTTATCTGCCAAATGGTCTAGGTAGTCAAAGGCTTCTTCAGGTTCTTTTTCTAGAAACTCACCGTTACACATTGTTTCAACAAATTGTTTAGTTTTGGGAGTTAAACTTTCATAAAAGAAACTAATAAGACGCCATTTTTCAAAACCATGATGTGGACAAGAACTTAACAAATCTTTAAAACGCTCCCAGCACTGAAAAAATGCTTCATTTTGATTTTGATTGAAATTTTGAATCTGTCTTTTCAAAGCAGTAGTTTTATGTGCTGGGAAAAATTTCTTTAGAAACTCAGTTTGTAATTCTTGCCATGTGCCAATTGACCTTGGTTTTAAATTATGAAGCCAAATTTTTGCTTTATCTTTTAAAGAAAAAGGAAATAATTTTAGCTTGACAATTTCATTTGTACATTGTTGGTCATTAAAGGTGACACATACATCTTCGAAGTCTTTTAGAAACGAGTAAGCACTTTCCGATTCTAACCCATGGAAATTTGGAAGCAAAGCTATCATACCTGGTTTGAAACAAAAGTTGTTTGCATTGAGAGGAAAAATAAAACAAGAGGGTGATGAGCTTCGAGTTGGTTGCAAGTAGTCACGCATGGTGCGTACTTGCCTGTTCTCATCTTCAGCATGAACACTTTCATTGTCAGCCATGGTCGGAGTTGTATTAGAAAGATTACCTGAAAAAGTTTCACAATAAAATCTAACTAAACGACGAGATCTAAAATCACGTCGCCAAACAAGCATAAAACAAAGTTAATAAACAGATTAGGCGGTATAACCAGCCAATAAAAATAAATATAGGCGGTATAACCAGCCAATAAAGCAAAGTTAATATACAAATTAGGCGGTATAACCAGCCAATAAAAATAAATATACTTATAAACTTATATACTTAGTATTGCTTCCCCGGCAACGGCGCCAAAAACTTGATGGAAACTCAATTAAGAGTTGTAAACCCAAGTGCAGGTTATGTTCAAGTAATAAATTCTCGGGTGTCCGAGGTCGAACCACAGGGAAGCGTATTAATAAGTATAAGTTTATAAATATATAAGACAAAGAAAGTAAACAAGATATTAGGGAATCAACAACAAAATAAGATAAACAAGATATTAGAGAACAAAATAAACAAAATAACATAAAAACAATTAAACAAGATATAAAAAACAATAAGAAAGGATGTTGAGGTTAGAGAATCCACTCTTGGTGTTATGCTAAGATTAATCTTGTTTTATTACACAATTGAAATCCACACATAAGGGAGGTTCCAATCGGAAGGTTTAGCAATTCAGTCCAACGTCCATAGCATATGATATTATGTTCATTTGGTGTCCTCAAAACTCATAAAAAGAGTCCAAGCATTCCTTATGCCAAGGTATATGTCTACAACAAATCAAGGTTATGAAACCAAGCATTTACTGTGCCATTTTCATTGTCAATAATGAATCAAGATCTCTACTTTGCAAGTATGATTTTAAACCAAAAGAAAATATTATCTATACTAGTGTTTATAAATGATGATTCATTTTAGCTCATGTTTAAGAGACTAACCTTAGCATTTACCAAGAGCTTCACCTCATCACCTCAACAATATGATTAGCAACACATACTAGATATGAATAAAATGAAAAGAAATGTAAGAAGCATAAGTAAATAAAAAAGAAAACTAGAGAAAGGAAAGAAGAAGAAAACTTAGAGAATTTTACTACAAAGACTAATATCCTACCAATGCATCAATGTATCCCAATACTCATCCAAGGCCCTCTATTTATACACATTTTGGAGGGCTAAATGACAAGAGACAAGCTTTACAAATTTCAAAGGTAGGTATAATAGGTGGGTGCATTTTTCTAACAATTTTCGTCATATTGTATGACAATTCTGATCAGCCAGCTTGATGGTCGATTTTGTCAATGTTGGAGGCTCGATCTGATCAAATGGTCTTCTAGAAAAATATACCCCTATCAGTTACGGATCCATAGCCGTTCGAATCAGATCATTTGCGCACGTGGATCGGGAGATATGGTCAAAATACCAAAACGGTGCAGAACAGACGTCATTGCACATCAGCCAACTTGATGGTCGATTTCGCTAGGGAAAACGACTCCGTTTCAAGAAGTGTAAAACATGAAAAAGATAGATATGCCTCTTAGCTTTGCAGGGATACAAAGTTCAGCCTTATTGCTTCAGTGAAACTCGAGATATAGCTGATATGGCAAAAGGTGTCGGAACTGGAACTGAACTGGATTTGCCCTTAATTCTAGTAATCTGAAATCACTCAAATAAACTTGTGAAAAACACCAAATTACATAAAAATATAAAAGATCATAAACACAATTAGACTAAACAATAATAACTCGTATTTGACACAAAACAATAATAAAACATAACTAAAAACTATATAATTATACGAGTTATCAAGGAAATAGTTTGTTAAACATTCTAAATGGACAACAGGCAAGTAACTTCCTCCAAAGAATCATAAATAACAGCTACAAGCTACACAGCAGGGTCACCACATAAAGTTAATTAAAGAGCCAATAATACAAAATCTCTAGCAAGTTTTCACATCTTTTATGGCCTATGAAGACAGATTAAGAGAATCTTCAAAGGGAAATTGTGGACATAAGCAAAAAAAAAACAAGCACCTGTTAAAAGAAAAAGTTAAAATATAGATAAAAGGCTTACTTTCACATGGGATGGGGATTGGGGTGGACATGTGATGTGAATGTACACTTACATATCTGTCTACCATGTGGATTCATCTCTATATTTATCTGGCACCAGCTCAGCCAAAGCAACCACCAATTTTAAATTTTTTCCCTTCTTCTCAAAATTACAAGTCTAAATGTTTTTTGTAAGTTATATAAGGATTTTACAGTAGTAAAAAAAAGCTAATTTTATTTTTCAATTTTCTTACATAATACTAACTTTGCTTGTGAAGTTTTTTTTTTTTTTGCTAAATCAAGATATTTTATTAGAAATATTATAAATCCAATAAGGAAATACACGCATACAGAGCAACCCCAAACAACCATCAAAACTCAAAAATCTCCTCACCCCACCAAAAGAACAAGCAGTAGAAGAAACCAGAACTAAATCAACATAAGCAGCCACCTATCCCGTTTTAGCTTGAACATTAGTCTTGGAATTTGCATCACGGAGGCCATTAACCAAATTCAGCTCACTAGCTTCAATCATCCGAGAATCAATATGATTAAAAATATCCCATAATCCCCAAGACCGAGTCTCCACATTTTTGCATCAGTTGACAGTCGAATCTAGTGATTAAAAACCAGCCTGCCATGCCCTGCTTTGCCTAGAGCCGATGCATTAATATAAAATTTATAGAAACCACATTTAGGAGGAGACCAACCTGGATCCACTCTACTCTTATTTGAATACAAGACAAAACACACACAGCTTCATTACACAGACCAAAAAAAGAAATCATCTTTTCATACAGAAAAAAAAAAAAAAAAAAAAAAAAAAACACATCTTAAGCTTCAGCATAACAGATCAGAATTTCATAATGACCATGGTCCCACTTCCACAATCTTAATCCCCTCCAAATAAAACCAAAAATCAACCACATCAATAACACCAAACTATAAGAAGCGAACTCAACTGTACTCATTGAGTCACCAAAAATACCAAGGCTCAACCCAATATACACCACCTAATCCTTAAGGGCAATGAAAACCTTCTGCACACAACTCCGATACAAATTACTAAACCAACAAAGACAGACGAGATGACCATGAAAGTACCCATGTCCCAAGTTCCACAAACATTCAGGCCAAAAATTCTTACACAATAGATCTGATAATTTTCTTACACAATGATCTTCAAATGAATTCTCTAAAAATAGAGTTAAAATTATCAAATTAATATAAACTTTAATTTCTTTTGGGGAGAGGTTGAAGAAGAAAAAGTAAATAATTGAAGGATATTGTAAATTGTTACTTCGAACACTGATAATGATGAACTTTAAGCATATGTTTTATGTGTTTAACCAAAATAAGGTTGTATTAAGTGCTAATCCCAATGAAGACAGTCAAGAATCTTTCACAGTTCATCATGTAAATTTCCCTCTAGCGAATGAAGTTTGGGTTCTGCTGCGAGGAGATACCTAGCAGCCAATGATGCATGAAGTGCAACACCATAATGGTAATAGAATAGAAATAAGTAGATTTAAGGAGATACCTAGAACCCAATTATAAGTTATAATAAAAATAAGTAGATTTATTTGTTGTCAGTCATAACAAGGAATAAGAAAAGAGCAAAATTCACCATCATCAAGGTACTAGATAAACAATAGTTCAAAATCCACCTCTAAGCCTACCAGTAACGATTTTTGACAGAATAAAAAATAAACAAAAAGATAAATAATAGTTCCTTAACCTTGGTGTCTTCAAAGCTTTAGAAGCACCGAGAAGGGACGGCAAAATGAAGAAGAAGAGGGGCGACGAAATGAAGAAGCAAAATGAAGAAGAAGAGGGGCAACGGCAGAATGAAGAAGCAAAATGAAATGAAGAAGAAAAATGAGGCAAAAGAGAATAGAAGAACAAAATTCAATCCATTATAAAATTTTAGGGTTTCAGGGAAGGAATATGAGTTTTTAATGAGGGGTAATTAAGTTTTTACCATCTCTTTAATACAAATTTTAAATTTCTTCATTTTTTTTATTATAAATAATTGTAACATATTATATTATTTATGAATAATTTTTTTTTTATGAGTGTTTTTCAAATTAACCATTTGTGAAATGGGAGAGGATTGATAGAGAAGTTCCTTTGAGGATTCCAAGGAATCAAGGTCAAGTCTCATATGTTGTTGTACTTCCCAAGATTTTACTACTTTTTCTAATGAATTTTTAACTTGGTTCTATGCATGCATGAGCTTTTTTTTTATGTCCTTAACTGCTTGGCTATATTATTTGTTTTTGTATATATATATATATATATATATATATAATATTTGGAAAGGCAGAACCAAAAAAAAAAAAAAAAACAGGGATTTAATTTGTGATTTATTTTATTTTTTTGATTTTTTTTTTTTTATGTCTATAATAATTAAGGCATGAATGATTAACAACCCGTAACGATTAAACTCACAGTTTTATAAGTTGAGCTAATATTTGGATTACAAAATTTTTTATTTAAATTTAGTTTAAGGGTTTTTGCTAACGAGTGTTTTTAGGGTATTTTTTAAGATTTGTTAATATACTATTTATAAGAAGAACATTGTATTAAATGCAGTATTTAATAACTTTATTTATCGTTTTTAATACATTGGATGAAGATATTACTATATATATACTAATCTTAAAAAGTACCCTTAAGATAGCAAAATCCTTAGTTTAATTTGAGTCGAACTTAATAATCGAGCAGATAATCCGATTCGTGAATGTATCTAAATGTAAAGCTTAAGACTTCATATAAATAAAGTAAAAATGTTAGAATCATATGTACCTCGAACTTGTAATAGAATTTTATATTAGTAAAAAATTATTTAAACTCTACAAAAAAATTTAATAAAACCATATATATTTTTAAAATATATATGATAATTTTATAATTTTATTTATTAAATTAAAAAATTTTATTGTCAATATTTAACAAACGAACTCTATATTATTTATCACATAATTAAAATTTTAAAATATTTTTGTATTCATTCAGCAATTAATTCCATTGACTTAACAGTTGAATTATCATCGGACAATAACCCAACGCCTTAATAAGGGGAGTTCTACCGTAAGTTTCTTACGGTAAGCTTGTGGTAAGCTCCAAATTTTGAAACCTGAGTAGCAGGTTACCAGGTCACAATTTTTTACATATGCACTTGATAAATTACATATCAACTTGGACGAATTACATATAAAACATGAAAAATTACATATCAACTTGAGAAATTGAAAAATTACATATGGACTTGATAAATTACATATGAACTTGAAAAATTACATATGGACATGGGAAATTACATATGAACTTGGAGAATTACATATGGACTTGATAAATTACATATGAACTTGAGAAATTCCCGAATTACATATGGACATGGAAAATTACATATGAACTTGGAGAATTACATATGGACTTGATAAATTACATATGAACTTGAGAAATTCCCGAATTACATATGGACATGGGAAATTACATATGAACTTGGAGAATTACATATGGACTTGATAAATTACATATGAACTTGAGAAATTCCCGAATTACATATGGACATGGAAAATTACATATGAACTTGGCGAATTACATATGGACTTGATAAATTACATATGAACTTGAGAAATTCCCGAATTACATATGGACATGGAAAATTACATATGAACTTGGAGAATTACATATGGACTTGATAAATTACATATGAACTTGAGAAATTCCGGAATTACATATGGACATGGACAATTACATATGAACTTGGAGAATTACGTATGGACTTGATAAATTACATATGAACTTGAGAAATTCCCGAATTACATATGGACATGGGAAATTACATATGAACTTGGAGAATTACATATGGACTTGATAAATTACATATGAACTTGAGAAATTCCGGAATTACATAACATATGGACATGGACAATTACATATGAACTTGGAGAATTACATATGGACTTGATAAATTACATATGAACTTGAGAAGTTCCCGAATTACATATGGACATGGAAAATTACATATGAACTTGGAGAATTACATATGGACTTGATAAATTACATATGAACGTGAGAAATTCCCGAATTACATATGGACATGGAAAATTACATATGAACTTGGAGAATTACATATGGACTTGATAAATTACATATGAACTTGAGAAATTCAGGAATTACATATGGACATGGACAATTACATATGAACTTGGAGAATTACATATGGACTTGATAAATTACATATGAACTTGAGAAATTCCCGAATTACATATGGACATGGAAAATTACATATGAACTTGGAGAATTACGTATGGACTTGATAAATTACATATGAACTTGAGAAATTCCGGAATTACATATGGACATGGAAAATTACATATGAACTTGGAGAATTACATATAGACTTGATAAATTACATATGAACTTGAGAAATTCCGGAATTACATATGGACATGGACAATTACATATGAACTTGGAGAATTACGTATGGACTTGATAAATTACATATGAACTTGAGAAGTTCCCGAATTACATATGGACATGGAAAATTACATATGAACTTGGAGAATTACATATGGACTTGATAAATTACATATGAACTTGAAAAATTTCGGAATTACATATGGACATGGACAATTACATATGAACTTGGAGAATTACATATGGACTTGATAAATTACATATGAACTTGAGAAGTTCCCGAATTACATATGGACATGGAAAATTACATATGAACTTGGAGAATTACATATGGACTTGATAAATTACATATGAACTTGAAAAATTCCGGAATTACATATGGACATGGACAATTACATATGAACTTGGAGAATTACATATGGACTTGATAAATTACATATGAACTTGAGAAGTTCCCGAATTACATATGGACATGGAAAATTACATATGAACTTGGAGAATTACATATGGACTTGATAAATTACATATGAACTTGAGAAATTCCCGAATTACATATGGACATGGGAAATTACATATGAACTTGGAGAATTACATATGGACTTGATAAATTACATATGAACTTGAGAAATTCCCGAATTACATATGGACATGGAAAATTACATATGAACTTGGCGAATTACATATGGACTTGATAAATTACATATGAACTTGAGAAATTCCCGAATTACATATGGACATGTTAAATTACATATGAACTTGGAGAATTACATATGGACTTGATAAATTACATATGAACTTGAGAAATTCCGGAATTACATATGGACATGGACAATTACATATGAACTTGGAGAATTACGTATGGACTTGATAAATTACATATGAACTTGAGAAATTCCCGAATTACATATGGACATGGAAAATTACATATGAACTTGGAGAATTACATATGGACTTGATAAATTACATATGAACTTGAAAAATTCCGGAATTACATATGGACATGGACAATTACATATGAACTTGGAGAATTACGTATGGACTTGATAAATTACATATGAACTTGAGAAGTTCCCGAATTACATATGGACATGGAAAATTACATATGAACTTGGAGAATTACATATGGACTTGATAAATTACATATGAACTTGAGAAATTCCCGAATTACATATGGACATGGAAAATTACATATGAACTTGGAGAATTACATATGGACTTGATAAATTACATATGAACTTGAAAAATTCCGGAATTACATATGGACATGGACAATTACATATGAACTTGGAGAATTACATATGGACTTGATAAATTACATATGAACTTGAGAAGTTCCCGAATTACATATGGACATGGAAAATTACATATGAACTTAGAGAATTACATATGGACTTGATAAATTACATATGAACTTGAAAAATTCCGGAATTACATATGGACATGGACAATTACATTTGAACTTGGAGAATTACATATGGACTTGATAAATTACATATGAACTTGAGAAGTTCCCGAATTACATATGGACATGGAAAATTACATATGAACTTGGAGAATTACATATGGACTTGATAAATTACATATGAACTTGAAAAATTCCGAAATTACATATGGACATGGACAATTACATATGAACTTGGAGAATTACATATGGACTTGATAAATTACATATGAACTTGAGAAGTTCCCGAATTACATATGGACATGGAAAATTACATATGAACTTGGAGAATTACATATGGACTTGATAAATTACATATGAACTTGAAAAATTCCGGAATTACATATGGACATGGACAATTACATATGAACTTGGAGAATTACATATGGACTTGATAAATTACATATGAACTTGAGAAGTTTCCGAATTACATATGGACATGGAAAATTACATATGAACTTGGAGAATTACATATGGACTTGATAAATTACATATGAACTTGAGAAATTCCCGAATTACATATGGACATGGAAAATTACATATGAACGTTAGGAATTACATATGGACTTGATAAATTACATATCAACTTAAGAAATTCCCGAATTACATATGAACATGATAAATTACATATGAACTTGACAAATTACATATAAATATAAAAATTACATCTAAATATAACAAATCATTACAAATTTGATTACTTAACATATAAACGTGCTAAATAAAATATAAATATAATAAATTACATTAAAAATAAAAAAATATTTATATGTTTAGAAATTATGTTTTTATCACTTAACATTAATAAAAATAATTATTGATTTAGTTACAGATAAAATAACATTATTTTAACTTGCATAGACATATTTAATTGGATAATATTGCTTCACCCACTTCTTTAAATTGTTAACAGACAATTACATATGGTAGGTCAACATAATTAATGACATTGTTTAAATAACTACATCTCTATATTAAATGCATTCCTTATTACTCACCTACTTTAGTTGCTGAGATATGGGTTTTGTTTGCTTATTTGCTCAGTTTTAGCTGAGACAAGTTTAGGCTTCTACGAAAGCGCAACAGACGTGGTTTCTGTTCTACGAAAGCGCAACAGCATTGCTATTCAAGCACATTATTCAACCAAATATTCCATACAAAAGGTTAGTATACAATGTTTAAGTTATATAATTTTCATGGAATCAGCTTTTTTACTTCTTATAAAATGTGTAATATTCAAAAATATTTTCATGGGTTAGTGAATAGAATGTTTAACTAATACAATTCTCATGAAACCGGTTATTTTAGTGGTTATAAATTATATAATATTCATAATTGCATATTTTCATGGGTAGTGATTTTGATGGGTTACTTAATAGAATGTTTAAGTTATAGCATTTACATGTTAATTTTACTTGTTTAGGGAATATCTAAATTTTAAGTAATACAATTTAATGTATTGCCGAAGAAAGATATATGTTTTTTTTGTTTTTTTTTCTTCAGAATTATAATGGATTCTAGAACACAAGATTTTCATGAGGATCGTCCTTCGAATTCAGAATCTCCTAATGCTGTTGAATGTGAAGGTTCAATTTCTCATAATAATAAGGATTTCAGTATATTATGTAGAGAATATATAATAGGTATGAGTTTTGATTCATTGGATGCTGCAGGGGAATTTTACAAGGCATACGCTTTTCAGAAGGGTTTTGGTGTTCGTCGGGGAAGTACAAGACGTAATGATACTGGTGATCTTGTAGGTCAACAATTTTGTTGTACAAAAGAAGAATTCAAGATTAACAAAATAGAACACTGCAATCGTAAAAGAAATGCTAGACCGTTGTCTAGAACCGGATGTAAGGCTAGTGTACGTGTCAACATGCAGTGTTTTGGGAAGTGGGTAATCACATACTGTGAGGACGTTCATAATCATGATATGTGTGATTCATCTCATAAACATTTTATTCGGTCACATCGAGAAATTAAAGATTCAGATTTAGCTGAAGCTAAAGCTATGAAATCTATTGGGGTCTGTACATCACAGATCATGAACTACCTTGTTCAAGAAGCTGGTGGATTCCAAAATGTTGGTTTTGTTGCAAAAGACCTGTACAACGCGCTACATGCCTGCAGTAAAGCTGAAATAGCGGATGGCGATGTGAATGCTGTTATTTCTTACTTTGAAATGAAGAAGGAATTGGATATTGGTTTTTATATGAAATATAGCACTGATGATGATACGCGATTGCATAATCTCTTTTGGGCAGATGCTACTTCACGGTCGGATTATGCATGCTTTGGGGATGTTATAGCGTTCGACACCACGTATAAGAAGAATGCTTATGATAGGCCTCTGATGCCTATAGTTGGTGTCAATCACCATCATCAAACAATTGTTTTTGGAGTTGTTGTACTTGCTGATGAGACAACTGATAGCTTTGTGTGGGTTTTGAGAACTTTCCTAGAAGCAATGCATAACAAACGTCCTATTTCAGTTGTTACTGACGGGGATAGGGCAATGCAAAGAGCAATTAGAACTGTTTTTCCCGATGCTAGACACAGACTTTGTACGTGGCACCTAGCTCGCAATGCACAGGCAAATATCAGTGATCCATTATTTGCTAAGGCATTTTGTAGATGCATGACTTCATGGTGGACACCGAATGATTTTGAACGTGAGTGGACTGTAATGATCAGACAATTTAATGTTGAAAAGCACCCTTGGGTAGTCGAAAAAGATAGAACTAGGGACATGTGGGCACAAGCATATATTACAGGACAATTTTTTGGGACATTACGAACCACACAAAGGTGTGAGTCCTTGAACGCTTCGCTTGCTATATACTTGAAGTCCAAAAAAACATATCTTGACTTTGTTCGTTCAATTGATCAAGGGGTTAGTAGAATGCGGACCAAGGAATTGGAGGCTGATTACTTCAGTAAGGAAACAAGGCCAACCCATTTGAGCAAGTTAGATGACATTGAAGGTCATGCGGCAACTATGTACACAAGGGAATCATTCTCTCTTTTCCAAGACGAGCTTCAGCAGGAGACGTTGTATCGTATCCGTGAACCAATTGTAGAAAATGAATTAACGCGGACCTATTATTTAGCGAAGTACAGGGAACCTGACCGAAGGGTTGTAGTTGTCTTTGATGCAGCTGCGCAAACTATTGAGTGTTCTTGCCAAAAATTTGAGACAGTTGGGTTGCCTTGTAGGCATCAAATTCATGTGATGAAGCTTGAAGATATGTCTGATATTCCTGCATCTTTGATTATGCATCGATAGACGAAAAATGCCAAACTGTGTGCCCCATCGTTTGTGCAGAATGATGTTGCACCCGAGATGATGCAAATGGTGCGGTATGCATCGCTAAGTTCTAGTTGTAACCGAATGTGCTATGTAGCATCCAAAACAGGTGAGTCGTTTAATAGAGCAAGAAGTGAAATTAATAGATTGAATGTTGAAATGGAGGAATTGTGTGAGCTGAATGATCCCGTAGCTGAGATCTCAAAGATGGGAAAAGTACTAGACCCTATAACGAGACGGAGTAAAGGGAAAGAAGTTGGGAAAAAGCAAACACCGTCCAAAGTCAAAAAGTGTGGGTACTGCAGAATGGAGAGACATAGTAAAGTTACTTGCCCACTTTTGAAACTTGGAATGCAAAGTGCTGGTCTCGACAACCTTACTTCTAATAGTGACAATGAGTTCCAATATTCAGTACAACATGTGAGATTTACATTACTTATAATTTCTGTTTTTAAAGTTTTAACAGTATGATGTTCGGTGAGTAATTACTTTAAATCCTCATAGGGAGAATGTGAAGTGGAGACGGAAGCCTTTTTCACAACTATGCATGCTGAAGAGAACGAGAAGATGCAGGTAATGTTTAATTTTATTTCTTCTACGCTTTTATTGGTTTCGGGTACTGCGCTCAATGAAATAATTAATTGTTCAGCATATGACTAACGTTATATTTAATACTTTTAGGACGACTCTTTTTCATTCAGCAATTACCCAGAAAGATATAATGAAGCTAAACAATCAGACTTCTCTACCTGGTTTAGATCACCAAGTTAGTAGGTGAAGTCTAAAATACAATTGTGAGAGTTCAATATGCACTTGTTTCCATAATGAGAGTGTAAAATTAATATATCATCATTCACTCTTTTTCTTTCTTTTTTTTCTATTTGGGTTAACTTTGCTGTAAAATTTTCCTTCAACATCAGCACCACATCTTCATCTTTCTGGAGCAACAAGAAAATGAGCAAAATACAGACAATACAGGAATGGAAAAGCTTGAATCAGTTAAAGAACTTGAACATGTGTAGTTTAGTTCTTTTTTGTTGTTGTTGTTGTGTTTATTATAACTGTTTAGATAAGTAAGTAATTTGGTGGTCTGGCCAGTGACCATTAACTTTATTGCTTATTTTCACCACAGCATATCTCATGAGGAACCAATAGCATTTACATTGTATATTTTTCTGCTGAGAAACAAAGCAAAGGCGATGCCACATCACAATCTATAACACTGTCCAACTCAGCCATATAAAATACATATTGTTATGAGAGCAAAAAATACATATTTCTGAACTGATTCTTCTGCTGAAACAAAATTAAAATACTAGGAAGATATTATAACCACCTCCACCACAACCCAAGTAGCCATATTTTCAATACTCCAGAACAACAGAAACAACAAATTTTCGACCTACCAAAACATTCGTACACTAATATGAAGATGTTCATAGTACAAATTTAATAACCAAAAACAACAGAAATTTCAGTTGTCATAAACCTTTTAAATCAGTTGTCATCATCTCATTGTCCTCTTCAGAAATTTCAGGTGTTGGTCTCTGCATTTTGACATTGTTACTGAGTCGATGGCCAAGTTCCCCCCTTCTTGTCTACCACTCACGTGCCTCTTTGCTCTAACACTTTCTCGACTAGAGCTGCTTCCAGATCTTAACTCTTCAATCTGTCTCATAGCAGTCTCTAGTTTGGAATTGAGATTTAAGTTTTCCAGCATTGCAAGCTTTTCCATTTCCAGCACCGCTTTTTCAGTAGCATTAATTCGCATATGGATACCCTGAAAGTCAGAAAAACCATCTGGAACTGAGGCAATTCGATCTTCACTTGTTTGTATGAACTTTTCAGCACGCAAACAGAACTAGCTTACACTTTCACAAAGTTCTGACATGCATATAGTATTGCAATAACTAGGCCTTGCAGAAGTAAAACAAAACCAGAAAGCACATATTTACATTAACACAGAGATCAAGAAAACAAGATGTTGAAAAAACACATTAAATTTACTATATGGTAACAGCTAATATGGCCCCTAAAAGGTCATAGAAACAACAGTGCCGAATATTAATTCAACACATTAAATTATTTGATCCATCATTTATTTGTTGCTTTCTATATGAAACTGTTTCTAGTAACCCAACTCCATCAAACTCTTCAATCCACTCCTGGACTCTTGAAAATCAGTTGAAAAGTGCATAAAACATTAGTTTTACATTCACATTCATCTTTCACACCATTCTCAGTCCTTGTCACATGCATCATACTTCATATAATTTTCTTGTTTGACTGTCAAATTCTACTATGATTTAAACATTTTATTTTTTGGTTTTTGAAGCTGCAAGAAAAACTAAGAATCTAATAATTTAAGCATATTTTGAAAATCAGTTGGCATGATTTAAGCATATTTTGTCAATAAAACATGAAAATCATTAGACTGTTGGCCATACTATTTCAATGAGGCATGTCCATTCTTAAATTGTTGGCATGCCTTATTGATCTTCTGAAATATAATGAAAATCTCTTTTGGGGTGTTTAAAACAGTTTTAAGAATCAAACTGTGATATCTAACTAATTGGTTCTAAGATTAAGCAAGGAATTCAAATCTGTTTTAAACACCCCAAAAGAGATTTTCATATCTACCCAAACTCATTTCATAATCATCCCCTACCCAAAAAAAGAAATTAAAAGTAAAATCCTGACAGCTAACATATTTGAACAATTTTCAACTTGGACTAGGGCACATGTACTTTATTTAAAAAAAAAAAAAAAAAACCATGGCTAGCCAAATTGCTCTTAAGGAAGAAAAAATAGTTGGAATATCAAAGGCAAAGAGTTGAGTTGAAGGGGAAAAGTAGTAGCAGAATATATAAAATTTATAAAAGTAAAACAGGATAAATGCTGCAGGGAGATAAAAACACGTGGATGAGAGTTGTTTTTCTCGTGGATAATTACATATAAACACATATAACAGTGTCTATATACTGAGAACGAAACATGACAAATTATATGATTTATTGAAATAAATTACCTACTTCACAGCTTCAACTTGCCAACTGACTTCTGCAATAGCTTTGTACGAGGAGATATCCTAGCTTTATGGAGGGTTAGAGCAGCATCACATACCATTTTCCGTAAAGTGTTCTCCTCATGGTTTATCAGCTCAGAGACTAATATAAATCTGTCCCACACATTTAACCGCTACATACGAATACATACAAAGGGAATCAAATTTCGCACACGACCCAACATATGACAAAATATTGAAATAACTAACACCAATGAGAATAGCATACCACAAATTTATAGTCAGTATTATGTAGATTTTGCATGAAAGCAGCAACCCACATTCCGCAATCATAACTGTATGCAATTTCAAGAATATTAGCTTTTATAATTTAGTTACATTATGGAAAACAAGGTTTTCAAATAGTGAGAGAGTTATGTTACCCGTTGCTTTGCAGAGGAACCCTCTCTGGATTCACAATTTTCAACTCATGAAATGGCACCATTGGACTACCAACCAATGATGTCATCAGAGGGTCAGTAAACAATTTCGCACACGCGGATATCTGTTCGAAGTGAAATTAGAATAAATTATAAATGTCTCGTCGTAAACCAAAATCATGAATTACAATATGTTCGCAAGTGCGAACAAATATAATTTACTACAACATGTATTTATCTTACCACACGAGTCACATCCGCAACTCTTTGTTTATTTGCAACATTGCGCGGCAAGGTATCCAACACTTTTGCTTCCTTCTCTACCATATCTATCACACACAAATACCAATGCGTGTTCATCTCATTCATTGGTATAAAGATCTGCAACGAAATTACATAATCATTGTTAGCAGGTTATTACGTTATATAACATAATTTCGATCGTACGCACATAAAAAGATTTCCATGTCCTCACCTTGTAACAGTCACTCAAGGATCCCATATGAATGAATTGTCTTTTAAAAAAGTTAATCAGCTCTTTCGCATTGCATTCGGTTGACAAGATATGAGTCTGCAAAGAATAAACATAAGGTTCATGTTTCTTGAAAAAAGTTAAACTATATGCAAAAAACAAACAATGAGAAATATACTCACAGAAAATGCGGCCGGAAAATACCATCTCTTTGTTGACAAAGTCGAAGCTTTACAATAGTAGGCCATTGACTCACCGACAAGGTCAATAATCTAGGGCAGGAACAACTCATTAAACACATTTCACTACTACAAAGACAATCATGAAGTTCGATGAAACAATATATTACACTTACCACTGAAGTTACCCATTGTTTTGGGCGCAAGGAGCCAAATTCCTCGATTGATGCAAATGTTGCACCGAATTGGACTACAACTTCACTACAATATAAACTCATATAAAGAATAAATAAAATATCGAAATCCATATCAACTTAAAATCAACAAATTTTTTTAATAAAAAAATATCATCAACATACCTTGGATCGACATTACTGTTCCACACATAATTGCAAATTGCAGAATCAAGTTCATCTAATTCTTTCGGAATTTTGACAGCGGCCCTCTTCGCGGTAACCTTTAAATATTTATTTGTAAAAACATACGGCATATGGTACTGCTAATTAGTAATTATACATATCAGACTTATGTAATAAATGTATATACTTAAACATATATAAATTGAATTACATATCAATATATATTCAGTGTATGCATTCACAAAGATTGCAATGAAAGACGGAAAAAATAAATGTTGTATAAGCATATCATGCCTACATGCATGATTGGTCTATTCAAACAAACATAAACAGTCCTGCGGACGGGAGTGCAAATATCACAAGAAAGTTGATCTCGCTCGCGTAACTATCCCACTAACACCAGAAGCAAATGTTGACCTTGACCTAACAATTTGGTTTTTCTTGCCAGATTGACCCTATAATATGTAATCATATAAAATGCCATAAACAAATTAGTTATTTTATAGCATATCTAAGTATTATTGAATTATAAATAAGTTAATATATATACCTTTTTTTTCCGTGGGGCAGGACAACTTGAGCTTGGATTGTTGATATCAGTTCTCACTGGTGTAGTTAAATCTCCATCTCCATCTCCCTCTTCCGCTTTGCGCTCAATGATCTCGATGGAGGACTCCAACTCACCACCTGTTGTTTTCAACTCCGTGCTCTGCCCACCGACCTCAACGATGCCTCCTTCCTTATCCTTTTTTTGCAAACTGGTTTCACCGCCAGTTTTCACCTCAACAGATCTCGATAAAAGAGCATTAATTTTTTCCTGCATCGACTTCATGTCTTCCGACATTCTATTCAGTTGTTCTGTCACACTGGCTTCCAGACTTTTCATGGACTCTCTTAAAGCCTGAAAAATAATTAAAAATAAACATACTACATACACTTAATGCAATCCGTGAAGTATATACATAATTTATAGATTTCTTGCAATCTCTATGAATTAGACATGAAGATCTAATTAACCGACTTACCTGTAAGTCAGTATGATACAGCTTCTGCTCCTCTTGTATCGGCCGCTCAGCGTGATGTTCTTCGGTGATATGAATACCCTTATTTTCATGAAATCATAAGTTAATCAAACTACATAATTCATATATAAGTTTTAGTCACTAACAATAAATTAATACAACTTAGATAACTAATGTCACCTTGAATTTCAAGCCAACACGGAAGTCTCTTGAATGGGAAATTGAAGAGACTACCTCATTCGTTCCCCATGCACTAATGCGAGGAACAAAAGTGGACGTTGCCTCTTTCGTACTCCGAACTCCGGAAATATGGTCATAGAACCTTATCTACTCAAATTATTACAATTTAGTCAATATAACTTATACTTCTAATTTAATTCCATTCCAAATTAATTCAAATCAAGATTGCATTAGGAAAAACGAAGATTTAAAATATTATACTTACCACCAATAAGAGCAGGCAACCGGTTAAGTACACTTTTGATGATTTCATCTTCCTAGCATGAAAACTTCTAATACCAAGAAGAAGCTTCTCATGAACATGTTTTGCCCAGTTCAATTTTCCATTCAGGCCATCCTCCGTCAAACAATAATAATACTCTTTCGATGGCCCCCCTTCAGTCGTTGGACACAAAAACCGTCCAACTATATATAAGAGGAGCCTGGCCTTTAGCTCTTCACAGTCGGCCTCGAACTCCAAAATTTCTTGCTCTAGCCTAACAAAACTCATCTTTCGATGAGTTGGAATATTAAACTTATTACACAAGACTTCAGCGTCTTCTCTTTCCATTACAGTTAAAACCTCTACTCCCTCGTTTGCTAAACCTAGAATACCTTCCACATCCTCCACTGTGAAAGGGATACTTTCGCCATCCACTTCTATGGAGCTGGTTGCAACATTAAAGTTCTGAACCAAATTTTCACACAGCTCTCTTGGAAGCTTTCCATCTTTCAACAGTAGCAAGGGACCGAACCCTATGCTTTCCACTGCACCTTCAATATGTTTTTCCTTCAATTGCTTAAAGAGCTTGCACAAATTAAATGGGCTACAGCGTGTCGCAACAAAGCCCTACACATAAAGTACATTCATTAAAAATACATAGCAATATAACATCATACTTCAGTTGTAACTATTATTTCTTCAATATAACATTTTCTTATTTAATTATTACCTTTTTTTTTTCATCATCTAATTTCTGTCTTTTTAACTGTTGCACTTCATTTTTGTACTGCTCTTGTTGTGCAACAGTCTGCTCTATAAACGACAGCTTCTCCTGTGTAGGCAGCACTTTCCATTTTGCTGCCAGCTTACGAACCTATGAAAAAAACAATTCCAATTAATTCACATACACATCAAAAAACCATGATTTTAGTAACACTTTATAACTTAGTGTCCACACAAACGATACATAAAATATTACTCACCTTCAATGACATTTTCCCTTTGTCTTCTCCATCTCCTTTGCATTCATTTATGCTGTATAAAGCGATTAACATAAAATATGTAACTCGCACTCTTTAAATCCAAATATAACAACATACAATGTCTAATGAGTTCAACTTAAAACCACCAAGTATAGTTACTTACTAGTAATTCAAAAATGCACCCCTCGGTTTTACAACCTTCATGCTGGATTCAGTCTGCTGAAGCTGCACATTTTCATCAACTTTGTCCATCTCTTTGAATCTTTAATAAAATCAAACAAACGTTTGCAAATTTCTCAACTTTAGACATACAATAAATTATAATTTATAATACAAAACAAGTACATCAGGATAACTAATTCTGCATAAAAAGTTAATAAAATTTTCTCTGCCTAGAGGCATAATCTTATCCGTATTAAAAGTTCATATTCATTAAAAGTTCATATTCAATTATCTTAAAAAGACAAAATTTAAAAATGACATGACTATTTAAAACCAAAATAAGAAAGGAGGTAAAACTATTACTATCTTATTATTATTGCATTAGGAAAAAAAATTATCTTAAAAAGTATATATATACATAAAATAAATTTGTTTAAACCTAAGGTACGTAAAAACTATATACTACAAATTTTGCATTGATTTTTCAAGGAAAGTACCATTTATTTGGCCTAAAAGGTAAGTACCAATTAATAATAACATTTTCTATTGTAATTGTTTAATTTCTACTCTACTTATGCACATAAGGTTAATTACAGTATATTCATTTTCTCTATTTTTTTTATACTATGGGTGGGATGATTTAAATTTTAAACCTTTGGATATATATAAAATTCCACACCCCATACTCAAGATACTATTTTATATATAAAATTTGATAAAATTGTCAACAAAAGATTATAGTAAATGTTATCTCACTGTTATTACAAGAATGCAGCAGCAACACCATAAGTTACATATATACCAGACAAAACCACAAGTGAAATCATAACTTTTAAAACGGTTCAAGACAAAATCACAACGAGTCAAACACTGTCCCATTCAGAAAATCATGTACTAACACTATTTTATAAGAACAATCTTACTAAACCAGAGCCAAAGTGAAGAATTTCCAAAAACTAAGCATGCTAAAATCACAAAATTAAATCCATATGACAATCAATATTGAATTTTGACAATATTACGAACCAACAGGGAGAGCACAACACCCTAAAAAGTGACAAGTTTACCACAAGTTTATGCATTCAAGGAACAAAACCCAATTCCAAAATATCTCAGTCTCTCAACAAAACAAAAACCAAATTACCAAATACCCAAATTACCAAAATTAAATCCAGATTGTAAAAGAAGTACATTTGAAATCGACAGATTACAAAAATCAGATGAAAGATTATGCAGTAATAGATGCCATGCCAATCAAACTAATTGTCAGGGTTGTGGTTTGGAGCCATGAGAGCGAAAAAAGCTTAAACAATATAGGCATATCAAATGCTCGATAGCAGAATCATAATAGGCATATTTTTTAAGCATCATGACATGTTTTCCACTTCCATGCATCTAATTAGGACGAAACAGATACACATTATAGCGAAACCGACACTGGCTCAATTGACACGCAGATAAACCAGAACGCATCCAGTTATCCTTCCTTTTTTTCCTGTCCAACAACCAAACAAAGCAAACATGTTTCCAAGCTGATTCAAGAACTTATGCTTACCAATTATCTTCTTGCAGCCACTCAGAATTTATGCTGATATTTCTGCCAAAAAAACAAAAAAACAACCCCAAACCAAAAATAATTAGAATAATCCACAAAAAATATAAAAAAAATTGCTGAAATACCAACAAAGAAACAAAATACCAGATGACCAAACAAAAATATGTCTGGGTTCGATGATTTTCAGAGGAAGAGAGTCGGGTGTGGGTTTGATATTTGGGGTTTCGGTTGTGCAAAAACACAAGGGTTAGGGTTTTTTAATCTGGGGTTTCGATTCTTTACAATGGGAGAAGCCAAATTTCGAAACTGATTACAATGGGAGAAGCCAAATTTCAAAAAAGAAATGGGAGAAGCAAATATCGAAACAGAAAAGGGAGAAGAAAATTTAGGGTTCTAACAATATTTGAGAAACACCATAGAAAGGGAAAACGAACTGATTAGAAAGGGGGAACCAAATTTTCGAAACAGATTACAAAGGGAGAAGCAAATTTTCGAAACACAAAAGGGGAAGAAATTTTAGGGTTCTAGAGAAATTTTTCTATCAGAGGGGGGAAGGGTTTTTCGAAACACAATAGAAAGGGAAAACGAACTGATTAGAAAGGGGGAACTAAATTTTCGAATCAGATTACAAAGGGAGAAACAGATTTTCGAAACACAAAAGGGGAAGAAATTTTAGGGTTCTATATCAGAGGGGGAAGGGATTTTCGAAACAGAAAAGCTCGGGGGGAAAGATGTATTAGGGGGAAGGGTTTTTTCGAAGGGGTCAACCGGTTTCCCAATTTTTTTTATTTCAACGGTTCAGATCTTACATTTATGATCTGACGGATACGATTCATCTAAGCTGATGGGAAGCTTACCGTAAGAAACTTATGTTAATAAACAACGATTGAGGGCCAAAAATTAAAAATACAAAACAACGATTTTTTGTCGGATTACAGCAGCCGTATCCTAGTCCCAAAGTAACAGACACGTGTGAAACTGCTGTCTTATTTGATTTGATGCTGATTTTGATGATTTTTTTTTAAAGTCTTCTCTCAATCTCTGCTCTGAACGCAGTTTCTGACAACAGATTTTGATGGATCAATCATATTCTTATTGCCTTCTCTGATCCCTTCCCGATCTCTCTTCCTCTCTCTCATTTCATGGCGATCGCAGTTGCTTCTTCGTTCTCCGTCGGTAAGTCACAGTCAACACCATCTTTTTTTACTATAATTTATTTATGTATATGGATTGATTGGTAATAGACAAATGAAGGATAGAGATTTTCTTTTGTTAATTTTCTTAAAGTACCCATTTCGATTTCCATGTTTTAAAGCAACCCTTTTTGGTTATTTGTAATTTTCAATGCCTAATTTTCTGTTTTAAAGCCTAAATGAGATGATTTTATTATCTTAAATAGGTGTGCCCACATGCATGTAAGGGTTTTTTTTTTAGTCAAGCTGATTTTGGTTGATTTGATGATAAGATGATGCAAAAGAGTGTTAAAAGTTCAAATTATATAAGTAAATTTTTTCATCATTTTTTCCTTCACTTTCTTTTTTTATTCGTGCTCAAATTCTGGATATAAGATTAGCAATAAAGATTTAAAATGGGGCGTTCCCAAAATGTCAATTTTTAGGTTTGTGTTTAATAGGAAACACAATTTTTTTGGCTTTTGAATGAATAAAATAACTTTAAAAAGCCCTCACTTGGAACAGTTTATTAGATTCATGTACCCTTTCCATGGATATCATCAGAATACCTACATACAAATGGGCACACTTCATGTTCTGGAATTTAGTTGATTTTCTGTTATTCACTTATATGGTTGCCAGGAAATTTTCCTTTTTTATATTATTTTTAAATTTATGAAATGGGATTGGGAGAGCAATTTGCTTTGTCAAATAGTTAACCAATTATAAATTTCATTTTCCCAAGAACTGAACCTCTTGAAAGGTAATTGGTATCAGCTTTGGGTTCTGTACTCGATTTCCTCTGTCAAGGAGGGTGCTTAAAAATGTATAGAGCGTATGATTTTGGCGTATAATACTAGGTTTTATACTCATATTCTTCCTTGGTACCTACATAAAATTCTAAAGGAATGCACATTTAGTGAATTTTTGTTCCTACATTTTACTTATTTTATTTAGTGTGGCTAATTTTAATGTTTGCATTTGCATTTTCATGACATCTTTTGGTAACTCTTTCTTGTTGAAACAATGCTATCAGGTCCTTCCCAGTGTCATTTATGTCAAGTAGATGGGGTTTATTACTCACCATTACATGGGGTCAACAACAGTTGGGTCAAACCTACATTTGATGGCTGCAAAGCTACTGACCTGCCTGGCATAAGGTGCAAAATAGTTGTATATGTCTAAGCTGATATGGAAAAGAGAAAACCATTTCTGGATTGTGTAAAATTGATCCAGTTTTTCTTTATTGATTTTTTATGATTTTGTTAGCAGTTTCATTCCATTTCTTTGGGAAGCCATATATTTTTGAAAGATTAGATTTTATTGAGCATGTGTCTTGATTGTTGAATACAATCACAAATTAAATAGTGATTGATATTTTGGCTCACTGCATTTGTTTTGTTATGGTTGTTTCTCGTGAGAGTTTTATGTATTAGTGTAATGTTGTCTGTGAGAAGGTCAAGTCTGTATTATACGTTTTAGCTTGTTGTACAAATTGGTGACTAACAGATATTTGTTTGCCCACCTAAATAGGAAAGCAATAATATTGTCAAGGTATCTCTTGTGGATTCTTCCATTTGTTGAACTAGGGGTCTTGGTATTAGCTTGGCTACTGCAGTGATAATGTTTCGGGTACCACCGTAACACTTCCATTGTTGCTGGAAGTGCTTGTTTGTTTTGTGGTCAATAAGAAAAACATGCTAGTTTGGTTAAATTGCCTCTACTTCAATGTTGTTTGGATTCAAGGCAACTATACACCAAAAATATGGTAATGCAGTCATGTCTGGTTTTATAATATTAAAAATGGAATGAATGAAGTGTGGGTTATTTGGGAAATGGACATGGGTCTTAAGTCTCAAAAAAGAAAGAAAGAAAGAAAGGAGGTAACATGTGAAGCATGGTCCTATCTAGCCACATCAACCATGACTCTACTGCTTTCTCAGTTCCCATTTTTGACATTTTTATAAATAAGTTGAATATCTGCTAAATACTAATATAGAGTACATTTGACTATCTGGTCTTCTCAGCTGTTTTGTCTTTTGATCCTTTGGTTAAGATGCAGTTTTCCATTTCAGTTTCAGATGCAGGAATCCATTTTTCAGATCAACACAATTTCATTGGTTGTCTGTGGGACGTGATCTTTGCCTTTCAAAAGTTTCAGTTGCTGCAGATTATTCTGATTCTGTTCCTAATTCATCTGGTTATGCAAATAACCAAGGTTATCACCCTCTTGAAGAACTGAAAGTTTGCAAAAGGATCCGGGAAACAAAACTATCATCAGCTGAAATGGCAAGGACGACCGTTGAGGTGCATCTCTTAAAATCTTTTAATTACAGAACTGGCAAAAAGAATTTAGAGTTTAGATTATTTGAAATGAGTTGAACATTTTGATAGCATCATCAGTGTGTTTGTTACTTCCATGACATAAACATAATTTCCTCTGCAACAAGAATTCATGGTTATACTTTTCCTGTTTTGCTTGCCTTAGGCTAACAGCAGTGCTTTGCTAGTCTTTCCTGGGACAGTACATTCTGAACCTCATGAACAGATTTCATGGGCTGAATTTCAATATGTTGTTGATGATTATGGAGGTAATTTGATGGAGGACCACTTTTGGGCTCTATTAGGCTTTATTTCCTCATTAGTTTTTTATTTATGAATTGTCATTTTCGTTTTCGTTCAGAATTTCTTATTTCCACCAAGGCTTTAGGATTTCTCTCTAAATTTATACGTTCTGGTCTGCTTAATTTATTCTTCTTTTGGAATATTGAATACTGAAATTAGTGTTTCTCTCCATCCTTTTCCTTCCCTCTGTTTCTCCTTTTTTATTTATATTTGCTTCCACTTCTCTTGGTTTCTTGCTTTTATCTCTCTCCCTACTCTTCTCTCCTAAATATATATTTCTCCATCTTAAATCATCAGTACTCTTCTTTCAATAATTTTCTGTGGAGCGTGTTATATTATATTATCTTAACTTGATTTATGTGTTGTTACCTTTTTGTTTTAAATTCAGATATCTTTTTTGAAATTTTTGATGATGAGAACATCTTACAAGATCGTGGAGCAAGTAACCTTGTGGTGAGGATATGATTGCTTTTTAAATGTTGTTTCCATGTTGTAGCTTAAATTAAGTTTGGTACCACTGTATATTTACTTCAAAGTTGGGTGTCATTGATTTATCATTTAGAAGTGTGCATTTTGTAGCTGAAGACTATGGTCAACAATGATGTATAGCTTTCAGATTTTGATATCATAGGTTCCAAAGCTGCTGAGGGATTTTGATAAGCCTTTCATCAATCTGTAATCAAAGAATAAATGGCTTATGAAATTACAAAAATCTGTAATAAATTGCGAATGTTGTAAAAAGGCTTTGGAAATGTTCAAACATGTACACATGCTATATTTTGTTCTGTGCTTAGTGATGGTATGTTTCATTGTCTTCTGACATGGTAAAAGAGAGCCTACTGGTTGGAGAATTAAGAAACTGTACTAGTCATGAAGACATCTATATTGCATAAGAATCCAACAGAATGGTGATTAGTTATGCTTGTTGAGATATTATTACTACAACAAATGTTCATAATGGAAATGTTAGCTGTCAAAAGATTGATGGACTTATGTTTTCTAAGCAGTTCTACATTCTCCCCTTGACTTTAATTACTAGGTATTGTATGCCATAAAGAGTTGTAGCATTTCCCCTCTTTCTATTCAATGAATGCCACATTCTAAAGTTTGTGATGATTTCTTTTCTTTCAGAACGCTCTAATTGGGATGGACATTCCCGTACATGAGAATAATAGGGCAGTTGGTGACTATAACATTTCAGACATTGGGAACAATGACGAAATTCCTTTTGATGATGAATATTTTGAGGTTAGAAACCACTGATTGTTGATTTCTGAAGTGAATTTGTGATATTCTTTTTTCGTTAGTTTGGCCACTCAAGTCACATTTACATCAAATAGTTCATGGATTCTGAAGTATCTGAGGCTCCAGTTTATTGGGGGATGCCAGATTCTGCTACTACCAGCTGGGTTCATCCTATTTATTTTGCCAAGTGCTTGATGAAGGTGATGACAGCTTAGTTTCCTATAATTACAAGTTGTACATGAATTGAAGATGGCATAACTATAAGATCATATGCACTGGTGATTCCTGAATGATCGCTATTAACAACTGACCTATTTATATTTGAAGTTTTAATTGTATTCAATGATATTACGAGTTTTTTTATTCCCTGTATCTCTTCCAAAAGGCCGCTAAGAGTATAGTTCTTCAATGAATTGGTTTCATTAGTTTGATAAGTCAAAGTCTTCATTGAATTGAAGAGAATTCATGCGTGATGAGTAGATCTACCCTGCCATTTCTATTTTCATGGTTAACTCCGTAACACTTAGTTTCTGCATTCATGCAGGCTGTTCATGTGGAACGTGACAGAAAAATGGACCATCCCTCTAATGGTGTTTCGATTGTGGGTTGCCTCAGACCAGCCTTTGCTGATGAAGAATCATATCTAAGAAGGCTATTCCATTTTGAAGATAATGAAGGATACACCTCAGACTGGAAAGGTTCTTTATATTTCCACACTAATTTCACAATCAGCTTAATAGACCTCTCTATCACTGAGTCAAATTACTGGGAATTATAGGGATCGTCAGACCAGATAGGCAGTGCTAGAAAATATGTTTGTTGTAGGTGTGATCAAACATGCATATGCACGTTCTTTGACGACCCAGTATCAAATTTGTTGACACAGCTCATTTTGGAATGAGTATCCCAAGATTTAATCTCTTAACAAGATTTTTATAACTTCATATAAACCAGGAATGAAATTCCTTACATTCAGAATTTCTCCAAGCTGTTTTGAGACCTCCCTAGCTATTTTCTTGTACTTATCAGCCTGTGGAAGCTTGCAAACACTACCATTTGGTGTTTCTTTTTGGTCTTTCAGAACTGGAAAATATAACTTTTTCTTTGGACTTTTTTTTTTTTTTTACATTCTACATTACTTGCCTTTAAAAACTTATTTGGTTATGCAAATTACATATTGGTGAAATTTGCAATTTGTCTCTAATCTTCTTGATTTTGCCCTTGTCTAGATGGCGAAGCTTCCAAATCTAGTTCCAAATATGGTGGATGTAAAAGTGGCTCGACTATTTATAGATTGGAGATAATGAGAATGGAATTATTCTCTATATATGGTGTTCAGGCATGTAATTTACTCTCTCAATCACCATATTTGTAAGTTTTTGATTCGCAATGGTGGTAAATCAAACATATTTATTTTAGATGAATAGAAACAAGGAAGAAAGATTATCATCTTGTTTTCATAAAGAGATTGCCTTCAAAAATGCTGCAATCCTAAAGTAGATGATTACTCAGAGTGTTGTCAAGGCGTGCGCCTAGGCGCTCCTACACCTTGCGCCTTAGCTCTAGACAACAAAAACGCCTCAGACTCTTTCAGGCGAGGCGCATTTGATCAGGCTAGACGCGCTTTTTTGTAAGGCGATAGGCGTAAAAAAGGCCTGCTTAAAAAAGGCCTGCTTGATTAAAGTTTTCTTTAATTTTTAACTTTTTCCATTAGATGTATCTTTACTAGTAAAAAGGGGGATAGTATCAAATTTTCTACTTCTCAACATTTGAGTATTCAACAACAAACATGGGACCATAAGAAAATCATGCATATTGGCCAACAAAAAAAAATTGCATGTTTTGTAGATAAACTGGACCACTCTTTAGATTTTATTATCATAATCATATATCTTAAGCTTATTTTATATATATATATATATATATATATATATATATATATATATATATATATATACACAAACACACATACAAAAACACACACATATGCATATTGCGCCTTATTTCACTCAGGCGAGCGTTTTTTTTGCGTCTTGCGCCTGAGGCAATATAAGGGTTCTAGCGCCTAGAGTGCGCATTGCGCCCTTGACAACTCTGCTCAGAACACAACCAAATTTTCTTTTCTTTTCTACAGTGGTTTCTTTCTGTGAGATGCTATAACTTGAATTGTAATTCTGCATCTCTCTGTATATTTGCAGTCCTTAATTAGCTTGCAAGATTTTCAAGATGCTGAGCCTGATGTCCTTGTACACTCTACTTCAGCAATTTTGGAGCATTTTAGTGTGAAAGGAATCAGATGCAATGATGCTCTAAAAGCCCTATGCAAGAAGAAGGGTTTCCAAATAGAGGTAATAAGCAATATCTTATATGTTTTTGACCCTTTTTTTTTCTTTTCTAATCTGAAACTTGTCTTGCATTTCTTTTAGCTGTTTCTAGATTTTGACACCCATAGTGGGTGGAAAAGAAGAAAATTGTAATTCGAAAAAAAAAAAATGTTACGTGATAATAGTTGGTAGTTTTTTTTCTTTCAAATGCATGTGTAACAGAAGTTTGTTTTATTAAATAATAAAAGGACATAAATACCCTAACTTTATATTATTATTGTTACTTTGTTTTGGCCTTTACATAGATTCATCGAGTTGGTGTCACTTGACTCATAACACCAAACTCAGTCATACACATTTTATATAGTATAATTAGAAAGCACTTATCTTTTTCTCTAACTAGCATGTGATTTACCTGATATCTAAATTTAGTATTCTGTCTAGAGATGTCCAAACCAGAAGTGGTCTTTAGTAATTTCAAAAAACGAAGCTGTAATAAACTTGTTACTTCCTCTGTAATCTGTGTATAAGGTGACTAGCAAAGTCAGATATACAAATATGTAAATATTCAATATGGTTAATACATTTCTAGTTCTTGATTTCCAACTGTCAAAATTTGAAGCCCTTGCTGTTTTTGCGCATCAACAAGATACATGTGCCTATGGTGAAGAAGCATAGGGATTAAGGTCTGATTGATACCATTTTTACTGTCATAAATACATTTTAGGTTATAGCATGATGAATCAACATGCAATATTTCTGTTTTGATGAAAATAAACTAATTCTGCATTCCTTGATTTAACATTTTTTTAGACATAGGATCTGGTGTCTAACTTATTTTCCATTTCCAAACATGCAAACTTATAAAGTTATAAGGAACTTGTATGTCATCCATAAGTTTGAAATAGTGTTATCTTGTTTACAAGTGTGATACAGATATGCATGCTCTCCAAGACTTGAGATTCCTTGTGTTTGCCACATTTATATCATCATCTATTTGAGCAGCAATCTGAAGCACTGATCTTTACTGTACTATATAGGGAGCTAATTTGATTGGAGTTGATAGTCTCGGCATTGATGTAAGAATTTTCTCTGGAATGGAAGTACGGACTCATCGTTTTCCATTCAAAATTCGGGTAAGTAACTTATAAAACAGCTGAAGATATTGAATAGAAGAAAATGTTCTTTTTCATTCCATAATAGTTAGTTAATTTCCGAGATGATATGATATTATACTACTATCTAAAGTGTTAGTTGGTAAGAATTAAGAAAACAAATGTTAAATGGTTTGAGATAAAAGCTTGTGCATCATAGCTTGCTATCATCTTTATGCTTTAATGGCTAGTGACCAAGACTAACAGAGTATGCCTGTACGTTTTTTGGTTGCATCATTTTAAGCGATAAAAGTGCATTTAACTGCACAGTTAGTCGTGTTCTCTCTGCATTCACCTATGTTACTCGGACTCGGGAGTGAGTGTCAGATACGGGTATGTGTCCAACACGGTATGTTCAATTTTTTCTAAATTTTTCCATGTATTTGGAGGGTCCTTGGAAGGTCCCATGTCCGAATATGTGTCGGACATGAGTGTCGGACACGGGTACTTCAAGAAAAATGAAGAGTCGGAGCAACATAGGCATTCACTGCTTTTCTGTTCTATATGGTATCCATGCCAATTAATATTCTTTTCAAGCTTGCATTCAAAGAAGTAGCATTTTCATCATAGTTAGGTGATGACTAGATAACTACTTGTACAGTTAATGCTTGAATCAAGATCACCAACTTAAACCAATGCTACTTAATTATTTATTGGTGCCAAGTTCTCCACCTATATCAAGAGGCGAAACCATTCTGAATATAGTACCAACAAAAATGAAAAAAATAAAAACTGTATAGTTTCTTTAAGAAACTGATGGGAAGTATTTGCTCAATTTTGTTTAAATTGTGAGTAATAAGTTTTCATCATATTTTTTTTGGTCTGTAGTGATGCATAAGCCATTCAAAATAAAACTTTTCATGTGTTAAATTGACAGTTGTAGCTGAATTGCAGGCTATGTCTGAAACTGCAGCTGAAAAGCAAATCCAACAACTACTCTTCCCCCTTCTCGCCGAAAGAAATTCAGGTCTCATGGAGATGGACTTAAGAACCCAGGCTCTTTTTAGTTTTCCCTTTGTAATCAAATCAAAGATTGTCCAAGACTTGGAAGGTTCTTTTAACCAACTTTTTTGCAACAAAAGAGAATGAAGCTAGGTTTTCCAGGAGTTGATTCCAATGCAGGCATGGAAGAACTTGGTCCTCAATAATGGCTGAGCTGTTTGAAACCTGAGCAATGGCCCTACATGAAAAAAGCAGAAAAGGAAACTGTTCCTCCAGGTAGGTGAGCTGTTAAACAGAAAAATATAACTTTTGATGAGGTCTCATCTGAAGCATTTTTTTTTTGGGGTTGCTATTATGACTGTTAGCTAGCTTGCTTGATGTAGTAATAAATGGGTGGCTAAATGTGCATATATTTCCAGTTGATGCCTGCCCTGCCCCAAAAACCTGTTTTTTTTTTTTAGTGGCCATTGAAGATGAGTTTAAATAATATAGGAGAGGACATTGATACCTAGCTTTGTAACTCAAATGCCTTTGGAATGTTGCTGATTCAAATTTGCTTATCAACTCTGCAATGGTAACCGTGCTAGCAACCACTGCGTTTTGGCATATATGTCAATGGAGCAATTAACCAGTTGCAAAATATGTACTAAAATGATATTTCAGTATACCGGTTCAAGGATCGAGTTATTCGTCTAAGTTCGAAAGTTCATTTGATATTTGAGAGGGTTTGGACAAAAATATTAGGTCTTAAATACGGATTTGGACAAAGAAATGAGGTCCGTTTAAAAAATGGGTCGGATCTTGACTCCAACAATCAACGCTGGAGTCTGGTTTAGCTCGGTTTGTTTTTCATTTATATAATATATTATTTTCATTTATATATATATATATATTATGTAATTTATATCATATAAAAAATAAATATATATAATATTATAGTGTAAACATTTAAAAATATGTTAAGTTATCCATGTTTTAGAACTTAATAAAAAAAAAAAGATAAAATTATTAAAAATTAAAAAAAAAAAAACATATTTGTTTAAATTTATTTAGAAAAAAAATAATATGAGCGGGTTTAAGCGGGTTTGGATTAGGGCAGAATTTGAGGTTTATATTTCAGGTCGGGTTAGATTTGGACAAGTATATGTGATGTTGATATCATATTTAAACTCGGTTCGGCCATGAACACCTGGACTTCGTATTTAGCTTTTCTCTTAGTTTCTTTCGTTTTATACATGGACTCAGCAAGCAGCATGGTAAAATAGAGCTTATAAATGAAATAGTGAATCAAAATTAATCAACTTTTCTCAACCAAGGATCCTATCATCTGATAAAAAAGTATTTCCTCAGATGTAACAATGAAACCCTCCGTTTGCCTTCAATTTTCTAAACAATGATTGCTTTTGCCTCAAAATCATGAGGAAAACGCCTCTTCAATAGATTTTCAAAGTGTTATTACCTACTAATACTTAAGCCGGAGGTTTAAGAGTCCAAACACGTAAAACAGACGCCCGTTACTCCTTATATAATAGATACCTATTTACATTTATCAGTGAGACAGTTACATAAAAAATTTAAAAGGTTAGATAAGGCACAAACTCCATTATCCGGATATTCTCTCCGACATTAAATTCAACTCATTCTTTTTACTTACTTTCTGAATGATTTAAATATTGAAACGCATTTTTAATTTTTCACTCCAATATTTTTCTGATCATTTTCTATAATCAACAGATTAATTTACCTTACCTCTGGCAACTCTTCCGAACTAATCAGCTTCGACCCCAAACATACCTCGACACAAAAAGCATGCAATATTTGGAATAGAAGCCATTGACCTAAATCTTTTTCTCCAAGTGAAAGATGGATGAAAAGGGTGCGAGCACTAAAAATGAAACACAAAAACAGCCATAAACTCATTTACGAATAAGCCTGTTCAAAGATCCGGCTACCTGTCCAAACTCGAAGGCCTGTTCGATTTTTAGGAGGGTTTGAACAAAATATTAGGCCGAAATATGGGTTTGGGCAAAACAAATGAGGCCCGTTTAGAAAATGGATCGGACCTTGGCTCCAACAATAAGACCCGAGCCCAGCCCGACCCATTTTTTATTTATATAATTTATATCATATAAAAAAATAAATATATATAATATTATAGTGTAAACATTTAAAAATATGTTAAGTTATCCATATTTTAGAACTTAGTAATAATAAAAAAATAAAATTACTAAAATTAAATAAAAAAAACATATTTATTTAAATTTTCTTAGAAAAAAATAATATGGACTGGTCTAAACGGGTTTGGACTATCCATTTACAATTATGGATAGGCATGGGCATAATTTGATACTCATATTCCAGGTCGAGCCAAGCTTGAGCAAATATATGTGATGTTGATATCATACTTAGACCCGACCCGAACCGACCCATGAATACCTCTATTTACAAATTACAATTTGTTTTTAAGGCTCAAAACTTTTAATCATTCAATTTCTTTTAATAACACAATCAACCCAAATTTAATGTTTTTTTGTGTTGCGTGATCCTTTTTACATGTCCTATAATACAGTAAACCCCTATAAAATAATATTGTTGAGATTAAAAAATATATTATTTTTAAAAAATTATTTAATTATCTGTAAATGAATAAATTATTTATTGATAAATTTATTTTATTAATTAATTTATTAAAAAAAATTATGTTGAGATTCGAACTTTGACATGCAAAATTTTATTAACAAGAATTCGAATATTTAACGAATTTGGATATTCGACGAATATTATTATCTAATTTGAATTTAAATTCGAATAATAATATTAAAATAATAAATAAATTCAAATATCATATAAATTAAATAAATTTAAATTTAAATATTTTAAAAATTATATATATATATATATATATATATCTACCTAAATTTTTATCCTCCTTTGTCATCCATATTTTTTATCATCTTCTTTCTTATTTGAAGAAAAAAAAAACTAAAGTTTTTTCATACCATCGGTTTATAAGTTGAATCAGATAGCGATTCAAATTTTTTTATTTTTATTATTAGATTCGAATTGAGTTCAATCAAGACAAATTCGAAAATCTATATTATTATAAAAAAAATATAAAAAAATATTAAATATATATTAATATTTATAATTAAGTTTAAATATAAAATATTTTTTATTTTTATATAAAAATAAAAATACATTTTTATTGATCGAATCTACTCGAATTGAAAAATCTGTATTTAATTTCGACTCAATACAAATCGGGCTTTTCGAGCGGACAAGCAGGTGCCGATAGGGGTGTTCATTCAGTTAATTCGGTTAATAATCGAACCGAATTACCCATAACCGAATTAACCAAAATTATTTTTTTATTAACCGTTAACCGAACCGAATAGTTAGTTCGGTTAATTAACCGAACCGAAATTATTTCGGTTAATTCGGTCGGTTTCCGAATTAACCGAAATAAATAAGAAATTTATTTTGCTAACCTATTTTTTTACATGATTTTGTATCCAAATTATCCATCCAAGTCCAACCAATAAAAAAAAAAAAAAACTTTTTAATATATAAATTAATTTTAAAAAAAAATTATCTAAACGCATAAAATAATGTGGTTTTGAAGAATTTCGGTTAATTCGTGTAATTCGGTTATTTTCGTTTAACCGAACCGAATTAACCGAAAACCGAAATTCTTCAAAACCTTTAACCGTTAATCGAACCGAACTTTATTCGATTAACCGATTAACCGAATCGAATTAAATTTCGGTCGATTAATTCGGTTAAAACCTAATAATGAACAGCCTAAATGCTAAGATTAAAAATGATGACGTGACCATCTTTAATAGAATCACTATGTTAGACTCATTCGAGTCTTGAGTCTTCCTTTTCACATTTCTCCATTTTTTTTTCTTTCTGTTTTTAAGATTTCTTCCTAAAATTCCATTTCTTCTTCTTTCAAAGGTATGTCCTATTCTTTTAATTTTAATTAATCCTTGGCTTTGATTCCTTCCCCAAATAAATAAAAAAATCACCAGTATTTTTTTTCCCGTATATTTTCAAACGTTTTAATTAATTTATGGTTTTTTACAGTCAGTGTGTTCTTTTTTAGGGTTTAAAAAAAATAATGGATATTTCAATTTTTTTCTGGAATGATATTTATTTACTAGTGCATATGAAAATGTATACTTGAAGATTTGCGAGAATCCAATTGAAGAGAGAGAGAGAGAGAGAGAGAGAGAGAGAGAGAGAGAGAGAGAAGTATGAGTAAGATCGAAGTAAAAGAAATTTAAATGCAAATTTTAAGTTTTGAAATCTAATTGTGTAAAACAGATGGAAAGGTCCGAATCTCTGTCATCTCTTACATACAAAGGTTCAATTCCTGAAGCAATTCTTGAAGCAAAAATCCAGAAGAAGCTTTTCGTGGTCTACATTTCAGGTAGCTTTTTCTTCTTTATTTGATCCGTTTTTGCAAGTGTTTGATTTAGGTACTGTGATCGGTAAATACTGATTTTGTCGTTTTATTGTAATTATGATTAATAATTTTTATGCTTAATTGGAATTTCAGGTGAAGATGCTGAGTCGAAAAACCTGGAGGATTCTACATGGATTGACCTGAAAGTATATATATATATATATTTTTTTTATATTGATTTTAAGGTTTTTTCGCCTCAAATTAATCCGTTTTTTCTTATATTTGTGCTCTATATCTTAACATGGTGGAATCAGGTGAAAGAGTCATTGTCAAAGTATTGCATTCTATTGCATATCCGTGGAGGAAGCACCGATGCTGCAAATTTTTCTGTCATATGTATCCTGATTCTTGAGTATTAATTATATTATTCTCTTATATAGTTCCTTTAAAAGCTATGTTTTAGGTTACTCGGACTCGGGTGTGAGTGTCGGACACATATCCGTGTCCGACACGGGTATGTTCAATTTTTTTTAAGTTTTCCATGTATTTGGAGGGTCTTTGGAGGATCATATCCTCATGCTCATGTCCAGATATGCATCGGACATTGGTGTCGTACACGTGTACTTCAAGAAAAATGAAGTCGGAGCAACATTGGTTTTAGGAGTTTTAGCCTTTTGCTATTGATGCTAAGGAAATTTCTGTGATAATTCTGCGTCAAGCTGTGACTAAAGTATTTGGCGTTGAACTGGTCTTATTACTCTTCCTTATATGCATTTATAAACAGTTGTCGAAGTTACTAACAGCCTTAAATGCTCTATTAATTGCTGATAGCTAATTTTCCTTGTGATGAACTTTTTGCATTAAGTGGTGGACTTACCTAATGCTTATTGCACCATTTACCTACAAAGAATTAACTATATGTACTCTTGGATCTTTTCGTCACCAATATATGAGAAGAAGAATTTATTGGCTGTGCTCGACCTTTATATTCTCTTGTTTGAAAGTATGTTGCCTCATGGGTACCGTGTGATTACCATTTTTGGTTTCTTGTTGTATATCCTACAGGCCTAGTTATCCTTTTTTGTATGAGTCATGAGTCTGTTGAAGATAATTAAATCTACTTTGTGTAATTGCTGACTAATATCTAGTGGCAATGAGGAATAATTCTGATAGTTGTTATTTTGGCTCTCTTAAGCTATGCTTGGTAGGAAAGAATAGTTGGAAGATGGAAAGTGGTGGGTGGGGAAAGGGAAAGAAAGCTTTTTTATCTTTCCATATATTTTTCAAACTGTCCTTCCCAACACAATAGTTTTTTTTTTTTTTCCTTTGATTTCTCTATCTTTCCAGACTTTATATCACTGCACTTTTCCATAGCAGTTCCTAGCTAATACAGCACATTAACCTTCCCACACTTAAAATAGGGGGCACCATGATTCTTCTTTCCTTTGTATACAGAACCTATAGCTGTTATTTGGTATGAGGTTGAGTTCCCATATCCACCATTTCAATGGCCACTTATAATGTGCATGCTAAATCACACTTGTTTGAGTTGATATTTCTTGTTTCCTATTGTAAGCATCTGTTATTAGTTTTAATGAGAGAATAAATCCTTTCATCAACCTGATACAGACCCACAGAAATCTGTCCCATGCATAACAGCAATTGGATATAATGGTGTACAAGTTTGGCAAAGTGGTATTAGAGTTTTCTTCTTATGTAAAACCGTTTTTTTTCTTTCTCTTTTTATTTTTGATCAAGCATGTAATGTGTACGGAAAAATGTTCTAAAGTAGTTGATTATTTTCTTTTGGTGGAACTCTTCCAGAAGGGTTTGTCAGTGCTGAAGTTCTGGCATCCAGTTTAGAGAAGGCATGGTTGAGTCTTCATATCCAGGTATGCTAGTGATAATTGAATTTAGGACCATTATCTAGTTAGTGAAGAGATGCTCAATGCTCATTTACCACATTCAGTTTATGATTTTTGGATTTCTTAACATTCTTAGTTTTCTGGTCAAAACTGTAGGAAACAACGGCAACAGTCCTTACTGCTGCACTTGCTTCAAAGAAATATGAATCGCCTAGTTCTGGGGCATCTACTGTTAGCCGGTCTGAGCAAGGAAGTTCTTCAAGTGCTTCTGTTCCATCAACCCCAATGGACGAGGTTGTCCGGTCCTTGGAGTCTAAACCAGCAGTTACTTCTGGGGTGATAGAGGAAAAGAGTGATGGTGAAAACACAGTTAAGGTAAATTTAAATTCTGGCTGTCTTGATAAGTGCTTTCTAATTTTTATTTGACCATGGGAGTTTTGGGGGAAGGAGGGCACTTGGACTTGATCCCAGGCTGTGGTGCCAAATTAAGAGGCCTGTTACCACCAGGTAAAAGGGGAAGTACTTTGGAAGTTTAAAAACTTGGCTTGATATAAGATTTTTGTGTCCCGACATGGCAGGAGAAAAATCCTGAATTGGTTGACAAAGGTAGTTCGGAATCATTTAGCGCTGACAAGTTAGCTAATGTTGTGGACGAACAATGTGATGTTTCCAATGAAGCAACGAGGACAGTTGTTAGTTCTGTTACTTTAAGTCCAGCAGTTCATGTATCTGAGAATGCATCCTCTCATCCTGGAGATGATTGTCTCATCCCAGTAAAGGGCATTGATCATCAGTCAAGTTGTCCCAGTGGAAGTTCACCAGTGAGTGCTGCAGAAGCAGAGAAAGCCATGCAACATGTAAAGGATAAAGGCATAGATGACAGGCAAGATGGTGCATCAGAAAATACTGCAACTGCAAATATACCAACTGATGTTCATTTAAATATCCGATTACCTGACAGTAGTAGCCTACAGGAGAAGTTTCCTGTGGCATACACTTTGAGAATGATTGAAGACTATGTGGATAGAAACCAATCAAGTGTCATGGGCTCCTACAATCTTGCCATTCCTTATCCTCGCAAGTTATTTGGTGATCTAGGTATGACTATGTGCTTGCATCGTACATCTTTAAAATCAATGTGGCTTGTTTAGTTTTGTCTCAGTATATGATATTGCATTACTTTAGCTGAACTTTGCCCATCCTCAAATTGGTGTTTAGAAGCTTGTTGCACATTGGTGTTATGCATTGTATTTCGGTAGTTCATGTGTGTTCCATGTCTATTTGTTGATGTTTATGTTGCTTACATATTATGTTTAAAAGAGGTTGGACAAGGCTTGCCGTTGTGGCTCTCCCTCTCTCTCTACATATATATAGCAATAATTTCTGACAATTTTTTTTTGCTGTACAAAAGATTATGTTTTGAATTTGTTAGTCATTGAATATCTGGGCAGATTATTGGATGTTGGATGCTACTCAGGTGCTTTATTAGAGATTGAATGTCATTCTTTTAGTACTACGATTGATGATCGCTTTCTTTTTTTTCTAGATGCGAACTCTGTTATGTGGTGACCTCATTTTAGCATTTATTTATAGATGATAGACTTTTGTTAAATCTCATTGCATTGAAGATGTTTTAGACTTGGCCGAAGTGTTCTTAAAGTTTTGACATTGCATTGCCTTTGCATATGAAGAGTGTACCCTGTCTTTAAAATATGATCATGAAAAGGAGCATTACTTCTGAAATGTCAGCCATTTACCACTATTGCTTTCCTCTTGCCTGCAGATTTGAGTAAATCTTTATTGGACTTGGGTCTGCTTAATAGACAAGCATTGATAGTGGTTCCACATCAGAGAACCACTGGTTTCCAAGGGCAAAGATCATCTGATGACCAAAGAAATTAGACACCTACTGAAGCTTCTGCAGGAAGCAATGGGGGATATTTTGCATACATCAAAAGCTTTTTGTCTTATGTAAATCCATTTTCATATCTTGGTGGTGGTGCCAACTCATCAACTACTGCACAGGAATCTCAAAGTGGCATCTGGGAATACAGTGAGTCGCTCTGCTGTTAATGTCAATTTTTTTATTCTGCTAGGCCTAAGACCTTGAGTTAAAATGTTTATTCTATGACCCATTTAATATTTTATAAACTTATTTAAGCAAATTATATACGTGTGTGCCTTATACATAGTCACGTACATATACCACACTCCACACATGTTGTGTGTGGAGAGAGAGAGAGAGAGCAAGCAAGTATCTATATACACTGGATTTACTTAGAAAGATAGATCATTTGGTTAGTGGAATGACGACTAGAACATAGAATGCCACCTATAATGGAAGGTGGTATAATGGGGTATTACTCTTTTTTTCCTTATTTTAAGTGGAATCATCTATAATTGTATATTAATTAAGATTTTAAGAATCTTAATTGTAGTCTTAATAAGGTAGCTGCTATCTTATTACACAAGAACACCATTCCTAGGTAAAATTCTTCTTTTTTACATCTTGAGGAGTAATTGTATTTCTGTCACAAATCATTAATGATCCAAAATTTGGATAGTGTGATCCAAAACGAAATTCGTAGTGGTCAGAGTGAACTCTAGTAAGATACTATTTCTAAGAAATTTGTTGTCGTAGGCTATGTTGCTCCGACTTTTTTTTTTTTTTTTTTAAGTACTCGTGTTTGACGTATATTCAGACATGGGTATGGGGATATGACCCTACAAGGATCCTCCGAATATATGAAAAAACTTAAAAAAAAGGAAAAATACATGTATCCGACACTCACATCCGAGTCCGAATAACATAATTCGTAGGGTTTAGCGTGATTTTGGTAACAATCATATTTGTTTAGTTTTTCTGATATGCAAGAAAATTGTTTTGTTAAACTGTTAAATCAAGTAGGGCCATACTGGAAAATTGCCTTGGCAAAATCTTTCTCATTCATTCTGCCTTGGTTGCAATTATAGGTCCAAATCCTACACTGCAGAATAACTTGGGTGGAAGTAATAGGTCCTCCTATTCACCCAACTCCCCAAATAGAAGCACTTCAACCGCCACGGATGACAGCAGGAGCAGACGACTCGTGACCTCTCGATATGGCAGCAATATTCACACGCTAAAACGCGATGAAGATGATGACCGTTTCAATGATAGAAATCCCTTCTGGAATGGAAATTCTACACAGTATGGTGGTAATAGCGATAGCAAATAAGCTAAAGGTTTTGGACCCTCATATTTAAGTCATAAGCATGAAGTCTTGCTCTTTATCACATGTTATCATTGATATTTAAAAGTATGATCCCTTAAGATAATTGACTGTTTATGCGAATAACTTCAAATTCATGATTTGTGCAATGCTTTGCAATCTGATATCTAGTTTTCTACTTAGGCTATGTTATCTGGATTATATTAAAAATATAGTAAATACTTCATAAATTTATGTATTTGGCTAAATTATATGATCTTTAATATAGATTCAAGAAGTTAAAAGTTCAAATATTATCTCATATAACAAATTTTTAAAAAAACAAGGTTTAAAATCGATTTTTTTTTTTTTTTTTTTGAGTTTTTTATTGGTTCAACCTGTTTGGACAATTTTTGATTTTATGATATGTATCAAATCAGACAAATTATCGATTTTCAGTTCAATCGATCCGATCGGTCAATTCGATGTGATTTTTTTAACATTGGTTAAGAGATTGTTATATATTTTATTTTATTTTAATTATTTTTTAATATACCTTAAAGAGTATGTTTCACATTACTAATTCCATTTACAAAATTTAAAGTCTCATGAATGAGATAATTAAAAAAAAAAAAAGTTGAGTTTGGAAAATTGGTTTTCATTCTCCACCGCCCGTGCATTCTTATTTTCTTTTTCCTCCAAAGCTAAGAAAGTGTCATCTTTCAACAAAGAGAAAGAATGGTAATAAAGAAAACCAATATTCTTCTAGTCTAGACAGACAATCCTATGTAATTCTAGGAAACTTTAAAATAGATAGATACTACTATAGTACTATATATTAATTAAACCCATTCATTTTAAAAATAAAACAATAAAAGAATAAATACTATACTTATAGAGAAAGAAACCTAAAAGATGTTTATTTTTTATTGTTCAAAGTTTGTAAAGGAAAAACCTTATCTATATATTATTTATATTTATCTATATATAATATAAAAGCACGAATATTGATAAATAATTTAAATAATGAAATCAATATCTAAGTTCGTTATATTTTTAAATTATTAATTAAAATTATTTTTATTATAAATAAAAAGTTAATTTCTTTGAAAGATTTTTATTAAATGAATTTATTTGATATAAAAAACAATTTTATATTGAATTTTTTATATATTTTATTAAATGGATATGTTTTGGTGTATAAAATATATAGGAATATTATATATAATGATAAAAATATTCCATTCATATTTTATTTTTATCTTTTTTTCTCCCCGCGTTGCCTCTCTGTCAATTAACCTGTTCTTCTCTCTCTTTTCTTTCCTTGAAAACAAAAAATAATAACCAAAAGCAAAACAATAAACAAAGCCTTAAAAAAAATAAAAAATCAAATCTTCCAATTCTTTGTGTCTGTCTTTCTCTTCAATTCGCACCCAATCCCTTCCTTTCAAAAAGAAAGGAAAAAATTACTAATAGCAAACAAACCCGAAAGAGAAAGAGAGAAGTTTTTTTTTTTTAAATAAAAAAGGGAGAGAAAATCAGGTATAATTCTTTTTTTCTTCTTCAAATTTTATCCATTTTAATCCTTTAATTTCGGTTTCAATCTGAAAGCTGTTTTTCCGTGTGCTTATCTGTCTCTTTTTCTTAACTCAACTATTACTTTTACCCCTTTTTCCTTTCTCTTTTTTTTTCTTCTCATTTTGAGAAAAATTTTGAGGTCTTCATTTATCTTTTGATCATTTGGTTTCTTTCGTGAAGTTGCAACGACCCATTTTAGAATTGGGGCTTAATTTTTCTGGGTTGTCGTAAATTTTTGACTTGTTTGCATTTTGATATTTAATTTTCCGGTCTTTGTTTAATGGAAGACGAGTATAATCAGCGTGGCTTGGTGGTAAGGTTAACGGGTCTCTTTTCTCTTTTATTTTTACATGTATTCGAATGTTAAAGATGTAAATTTTATTGAAAATTCACCTCATCAGGTTTAATTAATTAATTATAATTAATTCAATTGTATTTTTAGTTTTTTCACTGCATTTAATTTTTGATCAGACATTGCCTTGGTTTCTCTGGATTTGTGGAACTGTTGATTTTTGTTTTGGTAATGAAATGCAATCCACATTTTTCGTTGCCAAACTTTTAAAATTCCTTATCAATTTGTTGTAAATTTCCCTAATTGTTATAGTAGGATGATAGGGCGAGCTTGTTTTCTTAATGTTTTGTTGCTTTTCTTAATTTTATGTTTTATTTTAAATATGTTGTTTACTGATATTTTGGAATTTTGACCTCTTGAAATGTTTGGATGAATGTTAAATCTCTCTTAGATTTGTCATATCCTTTTTCAGCTTGTTTCAGGCCTGGCATTAGGCATATTTTATTGCAACCTTTTCGTGCATACAGATTTGTTTTGATTATAATAGTTTACTTAATCTTAAAGTGTGTTTATGAATGAATGTCTTCTGGATTATGCAGGCACATGAACCTCCTCCTGGCTACTTTGTTCGACTAGAAAATACTGACGATCTGTATTTGAAGAAAAGAACAAGGATGCGTCGGTGGCTTTGCTGTTCGTGTCAGGTAGAGGAGAATCACCAATCACATGAAAATGGGCACTTGAAGAGCCCTAAGCATAATACAGATGGTATGTTACTTTGATGCTAACTTGATTTGGTAATTCTGATTTACTGTTAGGAATCTTTTGGACCGTGTGAATTGTGTAGTTATGTTCTCGCAAATATAGATGTTAGTAAGTTAAATTTTGCACAACACCTTATCATATTTACTCTGGTGAATAGGAATGCGACTCGGGCATATTTTTGTATTTGTTAGTCTTGCTCGTCACCTATTTTTTACTTTGCATAGAAAGTCTTAAGTGCTGTACATGTTTTGTGATGGTTGTTCTTCGACTCTGTTTCTGCCTCTTCATTTCTATATATGCACCTAAGCACTATTTATGTCGACTTTTGAAATATTGTTGGAATATTCTTTATTTATGTGAAGAGATGAGGAAGTTCATTGTTTTCTCGTAAATTTTTTTTTTTTTTTTGTTTCATAACATGTCCTATTTTGGTTTAGTTTTTCCTTCTGTGAAATGAAATTAGAATTTGGCGAGACAAATAAAACGAATTTTATCTTCCTCTATTGCGTATGTATATATAATTCAAATATAGAAAAATTATAAATATAGAGTTTTGCATCTTTCTATATCTCCCGAATTCTAACGAATCGAATCTTTCGACAATTTGTAATAAACTCTTTCTTTATTAAATTCAAATTAGAAGACAAAAACAATAGAATAATAATAATAATAATAAGAAAAGTAAGAATAAAGTAAGATAATAAAGAAAGTGGATTTGCACTCTAATCATTTAATTTCACAGTGGAAGCTTTTACATTTCTAGTCCACCTTGAGCATTTAGGCTTTAGGTATGTTTATTTGAATAGCATGTGCTTTTAAGAGGACAAGGGACGATAGAAAAATAACAACTTCCAAAACATTACATTCATTATTCAAATCTGGACACTAATAACCTTTTTTGGGCAACTCCAGCTTGTTATGAGTTAGGCAAGAATTAGGGATTAATTTACATTGACTTAATATTGTTTTATATTTGGCTTTTACTTGCTAAGATATGAATATTATTTTTTAAGTTGTCTTTCTTTTTTGATTTAATTTTTAGTGTTTCCAAATGAAAAAAGGCTCGAATAGAATTTAAGATGATTGGCATGTGTTGTCCTATATTATAATCTGGTATTTGAAATATGAATGTCTCTGTCAAAGGTTCCTTACAAAGAACTGTTCTTATTACTGTTTAATTGTATAATTTCTATCATTTTTCTGTTGACATGCTTGTGTTCTTAGAATAATTTCTCATTGCTCATGCTGCGTGCTTTCAGGACATCAAAAAAACTCAAAGGTGGCAGCTCCTGTCAAACCTGAAGTGCAAAAATCGGCACCACCTATAGAAGTGCCCGCATTATTGTTGGAAGAATTGAAAGAAATGACTGACAATTTTGGATCAAAGGCTTTGATTGGTGAGGGTTCCTATGGAAGAGTTTATTATGCAAACTTAAATAATGGAAAAGCTGTGGCCGTGAAAAAGCTTGACGTTTCCTCTGAGCCTGAGTCAAATGTGGAGTTTTTAACCCAGGTGTGTAAGCAACTTGACAGAAGGGTCTTTTCTAATTATTTTTTAAATTCTTATTGCTAATGCAAATTCAGGTTGTTGTTATGTCATGTGTTTCACCTTGTTTCTTAACTATTCCTCTGTACAATTTTTCTTTGTTTAGGTCTCCATGGTTTCAAGATTGAAGCATGAGAATCTTGTCGAGTTGCAAGGTTACTGTGTTGAAGGAAATGTCCGCGTGCTTGCATATGAGTTTGCAACAATGGGATCACTACATGACATATTGCATGGTTTGTGAGGCCATCATGTTATTTATTAGTTCCTGATTTAGATTTATCTGACAAAAATTTTGTTATACAAAATTAGTTTGACTTATTTCGTTTTTTGGGGGGGAATTATAGGAAGGAAGGGAGTTCAAGGGGCACAACCAGGTCCAGTGCTTGACTGGATGCAGCGGGTAAGAATTGCTGTTGATGCGGCAAGGGGCTTGGAATACTTGCATGAGAAGGTTCAACCCTCTGTTATACACAGAGATATCAGATCTAGCAATGTGCTTCTCTTTGAAGAATTCAAAGCCAAAATTGCAGATTTTAACCTCTCAAATCAGGCTCCTGACATGGCTGCTCGTCTTCATTCTACTCGAGTTTTGGGGACATTTGGCTATCATGCTCCAGAGTATGCTGTCTAAGCTCCTTTACATTATTTATTTTTTCCTGAACCAATCAGTCATTGGCTGTTCCGGTGTGTTTGGTTGACTTCTTGTAAATGGTTGGTTATGTTTAATGCATTCTTGAGTAACTGCTAGGAAATTGTGCAGAAGTTTAACTTGTCTGATGTCCAGATTTATTATATTATTATTTTAACATAAATCCTTATTAGTGTCATTTTTCTCCCCTAAATGATGCTGCTATATGGACTGACTCCCTGCCATCTTTTCCACCTCTTTCATGATTGATATTCGAACCCATCTAAGGTCTAATGGGCTGTATGTGGAGTTCACTGTCTGTGTTGCTAGAATTAAGGACATGAATTTGAGGGAGTTCCAGTATTTTTTTTTTCTGAATGCATCACAATTCCGGCGGAGCTGCACATATAGTGTAAGATTGATTATAACTGATTTATGGCTAATGTTTTCCAGGTATGCAATGACTGGACAGCTGATGCAGAAGAGTGATGTTTACAGCTTTGGGGTTGTCCTTCTAGAGCTTCTGACTGGGAGGAAACCTGTTGACCACACAATGCCTCGTGGACAGCAGAGTCTTGTTACCTGGGTGAGTTTATTTCTTCCTATGTTGCTCCGACGCTTCATTTTTCTTGAAGTAGTCGTGTCCGACACATATTCGGACATGGGTATGGGGATATGACCCTTCAAATACATGAAAAAACTTGGAAAAATTTGAAAATACTCGTGTCGGACACATACCCGTATCCGACACTCAAACTCCGAGTCCGAGTAACATAGATTTCTTCCTCTTCTGTCAATCTTTTCGCTCTCTTCTTTATGTAGTGTGATGGTTCATTTCTGTTTCTTTTATATAGTGCTTGATCTTTTCAACTCTTGAACGTTTCTTTTTCTCCATTTAGGCTACTCCAAGACTGAGTGAAGATAAAGTTAAGCAATGTGTAGATCCAAAACTGAAGGGAGAGTATCCTCCTAAAGGAGTTGCCAAGGTAATTTTATCTTGTGTCTGCTTAACTTGCACAAGTTTAATTTTGTAACTTAGACATGGTGGTGTGTTTCGTGTGTTCTTCCAACTCTAGAAGACATATACAGGCACACCGAACTAGCACTTAACGTTTATACTTTTCTCGATGCAGTTGGCAGCTGTGGCAGCATTGTGTGTGCAGTATGAATCCGAGTTCCGCCCAAACATGAGCATCGTTGTTAAGGCCCTCCAACCACTATTGAAGGCTCCAGCTCCAGCTCCAGCTCCAGCTCCAGAGACTTGAAAAGGCAGATGAATCCAGTTTCTTCACCTTTTATCAGAAGTTTCTTCAACCTAATGCACAGTTTGGTTTCATTTGACTGCAGATTTCATCAGATTTGTTTTTTCTTTCCAATTTTGTCATATATGACATTGATGTATAGGGTTGGAATGTTTAATGTCACTGATATCTTTGTTACTCGGACTCGGTTATGAGTGTTGGATATGAGTATGTGTCCGACGTAGGTATGTTCAAATTTTTTTAAAGTTTTTTCATGTATTTGGAAGGTTATATTCCCCTACTCATGTTTGGATATGCGTTGGATATAGGTATCGGACACGGGTACTTCAAAAAAAATAAAGAGTCGGATTAATATAGACTGGTTTTGGGACCCGGGCGCTGAATGCTGATGCCATCTTGAGTTGTAGTCATAAAATTAATGAAGGGATTGGGTTGTCTTCTGTGGTGGATATAAATGTTACCAAGTATTGTTTGCTTGCTATTTTTTATTTATTTATTTGTATGAATATTTTCTCACTGCACATATATTCTTTAAAAAATATATTCTTTTTTTTTTTTTTTATACAAATCATAATACTTAAAAAAGTTTGTCTTTGAAAAATTTAAATTTAATTACGTAACATGATTTAGATAAAATGGATATAGTTGACGTCGAGTTTTTTTTTCAAACTAAGATAATTAGAAATCTTTATTCCCAAAACAACTTTTTTTTTTTATTTTTTTTTCTTAAAATAAATTAAGAGGTTTGGAAAAAAAGTTTGCCATCAATTAGCCAAAAAAAAAAAAAAAACAAGCGAGGTGCACCACCTGCTTCAATGTTTTCAAAGAGGTTTGGAAAAAAAGTTTCTCAAAATTAAAGTTTATCAAAGTTCATTACCCTGCACTTGCTGACATTGAAAAATTGATGGGCATGATGGGCAAAGAATTGTAGCTCTATTTTATCAATATGCAATGACACCTCTTTCAAAGGAAGTCAAGAGAATAGCTGACAAGCAGCTAATTCTCAAATTTCTTTGGGTTAATTTGAAAAACACCCATAAAGAGAAGAATTATTCATAAGTTGTCTAATATATTACAATTATTTATAAAAAGGAAATGAAAAAATTTAAAATTTGTAAAAAGGCGATTGTAAAGACTTAATTATCCATCATTAAAAATTCAGGATTCTTTCCCTGAAATCCTAAAATTTTTTCACGATTTTAATTTTGTTCTATTCTCTTTTGCCGTCATTTTGCTTCTTCATTTCATTTTGCTTCTTCATTCTGCCGCCGCCCCTCTTCTTCTTTATTTTGCCGCCCTTTCCCGGTGCTCCTGAAGCTTTGAAGACACCAAGGTTAGAAAACTATTATTTATCTTTTTGTTTATTTTTTATTCTGTCAAAAATCGTTACTGGTAGGCTCAGAGATGGATTTTGAACTATTGTTTATCTAGTACCCTGATGATGGTGGATTTTGCTTTTTTTATTTTATATATATATATATATATATATATATATATATATAGAAATGGAATGATTAAAAGTGTAGCACCAATTTCTCAACAGTAGGCTAACAATGATATGGTCGCTAACATGAAAGGTGTAGTAGGTTATGTTAGGCTTTAGCTCCTGTTAGAGATTATACTGCAATTTGTGTGTTATTTTTTTCATGTGATTTGTTTTTGAATTAATGTAATGGATGGGGTGATTTGGGAAGATAGTATTATTATAAAATGGGTTAACGTGAAAGATGGTACGGTGCTGCATTAGACAACAAGATATGACCAATAAAATGGCAGTTTTGGTTTGAATCAAGCAGTCGAGTTGAGTGTTTTAATATTAAGTTTCCATGCGAAAGTGTGGTCTTCAATTTCATCATCCAGGAGTTTGGCAGTTTCTGGAGAAGGCCAGTGGCCTATATCATCCAGTTTCGGCACAATAAAAAATGTAAATAAAATTACTTAGGGGTTTGAACTTTTGAATTTTTAGAATTGGAAAGGGTCGGTCTTGGTGAAAAAGACCAAATACCTAATGCTAGCAGGACTAGGAGGAGCATGTGTTTTGCTCAAATGTAAATTCAGGAAGATGGTTACATACACATGCACATGATGTGCTAAGAGATTTTGATTCAACAGAAATTGGAGCAAAAGAAAAGCTATTTTTGATGGAATAATTAATAGAGTAGCTGGGAATTAAGGTAAGAACTTGGGATCTTTTGCAAATTGCAGTACTTCTTTTTGAGTGTTTTCCAGCTTCCTGCTTTTTTGATGCGCTAGCAGAACCTCTTTTTGAGTGTTTTCCAGCTTCCTACTTTTTTTCGAGCAATTCCCCTTTTTCATGAAAGGCTACTCTGTCTGTGCCCTGCCCAAGGCCTTTGCTTTCTCCTTTTGTATTCTGCTTGCCGGTTGAACAAGTTGTAGGCAAGGCAATCCTCGAATATCACAGTCTTTAGCTTGGGCTCCTCCCATCCCATCTGTATCACAATTGTGCTTGTTGTGGGCTATACTCTCAAATATGCCCTTCGACTTTGGAAAAACACTCCTAAGACATTTATTAGTCTCACTCCCACCCTGTTGGGCTACACTGCGCTACACTGCAATGCAACCAAACCGATCTTTTGGAGAAACATTCCTCACAAATTGGTCGTAGTAGCAGTAGATTGATTGGGTTTAATACCTACCGAATGAACTGTTGAATGTTATTTGTTGTATTGAGCATTAAATGTAGGCTCCTGAGGGTGCCATTATTTTGTTGTAATGAACTATTGCAATGCATATTTCCCTGTCAAATTCTCAAAACAAAATTGTTGAGTGTGAAAAGTGAGAAGCTGCAATATTTAGTTTAAACATGCATGCACAATTTCAGATTTTATTTCTTCTTGATCAATATAAAAAGGAGGGATAGATCTTTTCTTACAATTTCTTTGCATTTTCACCTACATTTGTTTTTTTCTTTATAGTAGAATTTTCACTCTTTAGCTATATTTTTCGTATTATCATCTTTATTTGTGACACATACAAATTTGGGAGAAGAAAAAATGGAACAACGTCATAGTTCAAGGCATTTAGCAAGAAAAAATAAGTCTTGAGGTAAATTATTTTTCTTTGATTGAACATTTTGTTATTGATAATATCAATTTTTGCTAGATTGAACATAATCTATTCATAATGAAATTGCAGTGTGATATTGAATTGCGCACAATATGTAACCCTGGTAAATTGGTTAGGGTTATGAACAAAGTTGTTAGGGGTAAGTTATGAAGGAAAATTCAATGCGAGAGATAGGTTTTGGTGGGTTTCTAAGTTTGAGATGTATAATTTTGCATCACCATCTATGTGAGTGGCTTATTAAACAATGTGACCCATTAAATTGTGTTTTAAGATGGTCTGACCATATCTTAGCAATGAAAGATACATATGTAGGTCTAGTGTTTGGCGTTCCATGTATGGAGAAGAGGTTAGAGTAGATGTTGTAAATGAGAATGATGAGATAAAGGGTTGGTGTGATAGATTTTTGAGGGTTTCTTCATTGAAGGAAGTAGAGAACTTGTTACATAATGTAACTGATATAGATGATTGGAAAAAGTTGTTCATCTTGTTTGTTATCGGTATTATCATGTCGTCTTCTAGTAGGCCTAAAGTAAATACAAAGTTGGTTAACATGATTTATGATTCATCCCAAATTCGTTCCTACAATTGGGGTGGGTTTACACTGAAGCAGTTGATGAACGGCGTTAGAAGGTACAATGGAAGGCAAGAGACAACATATATTACAGGCTCCTTACTCTTCCTTCAGGTAAATATGTATTATCTTTTATGATTCTATTTTCAATATCTTTTACTAATAAGTAAAAAAACATTATATTTATTCTCCTATTGTTAATATACAACATTTTGGATAGATGTTTTATTTGAATAAAGTTATCTCATTCAAATGTTTTGTTCTCCGTTCAATGCCCCGAATAATGGGATGGGATGATGCCACCGTGAAGAAGCGTCTACAAGTTGAGGAAGAGTTAGGGGGTATGGGTTCGGGGAGGTAAGTTATGTTTCAGACTTAGCTTGTATTTATTTATATCACTACTCTTTGAGCGTTCCAATTTATAGATAGAATATTAGTTCGTATTAAAAAAGTTGTTATTGAAATCTACTTATGTATGTAGGTTGTAAGTGACATTGACCCCCCTGTGGACGAGTGTTTTGGAGAAGTTTCAACAATGTAGCTTGATTCAGAGGCGATGGTATGTCTAAATTTTGTCATTGAAATTCTCTATATATAGTAATACCTTTCATTGCCTTTAAAATCGTTGCAACACTCTCCATAAATATTTAAATTTTATAATTATGTGTTTTGGCTATATTTGAAAGGATCAAAGGGCACACGGAGAAGATGATTAAGTGGAATGAGGAAATGGTCAAATTTCATAAAGACAATTTTCTTAATTTCATGGCATTAGCAAAGTTGTCTTCAGAACATGCGAATGCTGAAAAAGGAAATCAGTTCGATGATTTCAATAGAAGGATGGAGAAAGTGGACACTGAAGCTTTTCTATCATCTATGTTTGGGCCATTTGCAAAAGGATGCACTTCACAAACAACTGCCCCTCTATCAAACGTTTTCCAATGTTGAATTTGAAGGAGTGGAATTTGTAGAGGAAATTCCTGAAAATCGTAATGATGAAATCATGATTTCTCTGTTATTAGGAGATCTTCACGAATTCCTACAACAGTTAGGACTTTTGTTAATCTCCGATCACCATTCTTGGTTAGTTGGCCAATTTCAACATTGAAGAAAGTAGAAAAAGATGTGGTTGATTATGCTTGGGATGAAAATGCTAATGATATGTAAGTTACACATTCCAATTGACTCTCCACTTGTTACATAACATTGTGACGAATAATGCGATATTTGAACAATGTTTGTTAATGATGTAGGGAAATCTTGTCCGCAATGCATAGTTGGTCATTAACGAGGTCCGCCATGCAGTCTTTAGCAAGCTCGAATTGGTTGATTAACATGGTATAATTAAGTTCGTTATTTTAATATTTGCATAAATGCTTTTATCGTAAGATATCCTAATTCATTTTTCTATGGAGTATGGCAAGTTGTAGACATGTTTGTTCGTGTAATTAATGCCACCAAAATCTATATAGGTAGGAAATTGATAGGAACTCGTGTTGTTCTGAGTTCACATTTTGCAGTATGAATTTTGTTCCCTCCTAGATACATCTCCATAAAAATGTGTAATTCTTATTGTATGTTGATTAAGATTATATACTAATTGTTACATAAGTTAATAATCAAATTTTCTTTCAATGTAGTTGAACATACTTAATTACAAATTTAGGGGAAAGACAACTGATGAGGTGTTCACTTATTTTGCTAATTATCTTGCAAATGAATCGTATAATGCTTGTCGCAACCTAAAAATAACAAGTCTCATCGCAAGACTTTATATTCGTTAAGTGTGACATTAAAAAAACCGAAAAAAGTCGATTTAATTCCTTTTGAAAAATGAAGGTTTTGAAAATGACCTTGAAAAAGATATGGAATCTCCACCAATCTTTTTTAGCTAGGTGTGATCGGTCACCTATTAAAACCGGTTTTGTAAAACATTTTACAATTAATTAAAATATTTTTTAAAACCAATTTCAAGTTTGCGTTATAAACCAGAGAAAATCGAAGAATCGGGTTCGGGACTCGGTTATGTGCGGAGAAGGATTAGCACCCCCACAACGCCCATATAAAACGGTACCTTAGTAATCGTGTGTTATCTCAAGTCTCGGTAAAAAATCGATTTTAAATTTGGTATTTTAAATTAATTCCCAATTTAAAGAAAAATAATTTTATTTTTTATTGAAAATAGCTCAAAATTTATTAATTTAAAATTTTCCTATATTCTCCGACAAAATTGGCAAAATATAAATTTTTTTATTTATTTGGAAAATTTTCCGAATCATTCTCGTTTTTGAAAGAAAGATATTCCTTTATTTATGATAATTGATTACATCCTCTCCAGCAAACCCGATAGAGAACTTATGAATTATTTTAACTCGGGAATATCTTTATTTTATTGAAAATCATTATCTTTTTCAAAACATTTTAAAAAATATGAATATGAATATATGTGACATAGTAAAGATGATATAACAAAGTTTAGATAATATAATGCAACCTAAATGATATGATATAATTTAAATGGCATAGCATATTCTAGATGAAATAAAATATCCTAAGTGACATGATATATTCTAAATGAAATGAAATATCCTAAGTGACATAATATATTCTAAATGAAATGATATGACTTAAATGACATAGCAAATTTAAATGACATGACATATTTTAAATAATATAATCTATATGACATGGAATATAATCTAAGTGATATGAAATGATATGAAACATAATATAATGTTATTATGAAATATGCATGAAAATAAAAATAATAATGCATGAACATAATATATGCTACATGATGTGACAACAATAAATGACTAAATAAAAAGCATAGGATAGCATGAAATATTCAAAACCATATAATATCATAAAATATAAATCAAAATAATAATAATACCATAGAAATTATCATAGCAAAAATCATATATTATACAATATGCATGAACATGAAAAATGCAATGCATGAAAGTGTATTTTTTCCTTTAAATAAGAAAATCCTTATACCTAAAAAGATATCCAACTACCATAGGAAAATACATCAAATTAAATTTTCTAAAATAAAAAAGAAAAAACACTTTGTGATTGTTTAAAAACAATTTTGAAAATCTTGGATGAAAAATAATTCATGACCGAATTCCCTTTGAAAAAGGCTCTAATTCCTAAGTTTGAAAACCCGGACTTGACCACCCTTGACCCGAACTCCTTAAAATTATTTTTGAAGTATAAAATGGCTTAAAAGCCACCCTAAGACAATAGCTAAAGTTCCTAATCAACCCCCTCTAAGTAACTTAGCCAAAACAGAAAATTAATTTTCCCTCAAATTTAAATCTGACTTTACTATCTAGTTTTAAAGCACAATTTTTTAACCTATTTTTAAAATTTCAAAAAATTCTAAAATAAATACTGGAGACTCAGAACATGTAAAAATACACTATAAAAAATTGGCTTAATATTTTGATTAAAGATAACTTCCTAGAAAAATCGGGAAAGTCAAAACACTGAGTGAAAAACTGTTTTGCCAAAACATATTTTTTGCTTTTGATAAAATCATTTAAAAATCAAAGTAAAAAATATTGGAGACTCTCCTAAGGACCTACAAACAGTAGCTAAAACTTCTAAAAATTTGGACAAAAATTCTAAGTAAAAAAAATCACAAATGTAGAATAATCAATTTGACAACTCTTTAATTTTTCACAAGTATGCTCAAGTGAGCATGACTTTGAGCCATTGATAGAACTAAGTCATAAATCAAGTGGTATGACATGAGATGCATGAACATATAGAAAATTGAATGCATGAAATGCATGATTTAAAACCTAAATGACATGAAAAATGCATGGCATAAAGAATATGGCCTAGACCTAAAATGAACTTTGCATGGCAATAAATGCAACCTAGGTCTAAACATGCATGAAATGCATGGCAATGCAAATGAAACCTAGACCTAAAGAATGCATGGAAATAACACAAACACATAGTATGCTAAATCAAAATACACAAAGTCATGGCATGGAAATGCAAACCTATCAACTAACATGATGAAAATGCACATGGAGACATAAAATGGGGGAGGTAACCGAATGGTCTATAGGCCTAAATGGGCATGGCATTTTCACAAACACATGGCATATTAAATCAAAATACATAAAATCATATCATGGAAATGCAAACCTATCAACTAGTATGATGAAAATGCACATACAAAGCATAGAAAATGAAGAAGCCGAATGGACATAGGGTCAAAATGATGATATTCTACCATGGCATTTTCACAAACACATGACATACTAAATGCAAGGCCAAAGAAGAAACATGCTAAAGCATGCAAATATAAAGTAAAGGCATGAACACAACTATACATTTTCACAAATACATAGAATAGTAAAATGCAAATCATGAACAACTCAAACATTTTGAAAACAGAAAATTAAAAAATGTAAACAACGAAAGTAAACATGAATACAAGATGAAAGAATTAAAAAATAGAGGTAAGTAAGTAGAAAGATCAAAACAAACTCCATGATTTTGTTATTTTTAGAAAAAAAAAATAGAACATCAAAACATGCTAAGCATCCCAATCAACATGAAGAAGAAACAAACATCAACCATTAAAAAAACATGACCATTCGGCCTCTTCAAAAGAATGTAAAAACAAAAATTGGTTTTTCAAAGTTTTTTTCAAGAAAGCATAAAAGAGAAGGTTGAAGAGAAAGCTTAAAAATACTTATTTCAAAATCAAAATAAAAAGAAACTCACCAAAATATTAAATGAAAACATCAAATTAAGGATGAAAATGCAAAAAAAAAAATGCAAAAGAAAGGTGCTTTTAGCTACCTCTAAAAGCTATATTGCAAGTTTTTTCCTCTTCTTACTTTCTTTACTTTTCTAAAATTTCTATTTGCTTTCAATAATGGAGAGTATTCAGCCAAGCAAGAGTAAGAAAAATGAAAGAGACCCACCTCCCTTAAGGTGGCCGAATGGCCCAAGAATAGTGTAGGAGGTTCTAGAATTTTTTTAATCAATTTTGATCCAATGGCCTTTAATCCAAGATGCTTTGTAGAATTCTCACCCTTAGATTGGAATAATCAGCTCCTAAATATGATGTCATGAAGATGATGTCATCCCTCTCTATCCATTGGTCCATGTGTCACAATTTCAAAGGCTTGATCAAGAAAAATAACTACCTTCCACTTCACTCTTAGCCCTTTGATCTAAAATCTCAGCAACATCACTCTCCATTATGGTCTTGGCTGATTTCCCTTTTAAAAAACTAGCCCAATCTCCAATTTTTTAAAGGCCTTCTTTAATTTTTTCGGTGAAATGACCTTTTTGACCCCTAAACCAAATTAAATAGAAAACGGACTCCAAATCCAAATTTTTCTTCACTAATCTCTTTCAAATGATTTAAGAATGAGATCTGCAAATTTTTAGAATTTTTGGAGCTCATTTGCTATTTTTTTGGGATTTATCTGCTTGAATTTTGACACATTGGGCCTGGGATTTTGCCATTTTGCAAACGAACTCCGAATCCAGATTTTCTTTTTCCAATCTCTTCCAAATAATTTAAGAATGAGATCTGCAAATTTTCAAAATTTTTGAAACTCATTTGCTATTTTTTCGGGATTTATCTTTTTGAATTTCAGCATAGTAGGCCCTAGATTTTTCCATTTTGCAAACTAGCTCCGAATACGGATTTTTCTTCGCCAATCTCTTTCAAATGATTTAAGAATGAGATCTGCAAATTTTCAAAATTTTTGGAGCTCATTTGCTATTTTTCTCGAATTTTTCAATTTTGCCCTTTTGTCTCAAAAGCCCGGTTTTGCTCAAAACAAGTCCGATTTTCAGATTTTCTTTTTCTGTGCCTTTTTCATATATTGAATTGGATTTGGTCTGAAATTTCCCAATTTTTACCATCAAATTCCCTTCCGATTTGATTTTTTGTTTTTTCACTGTCGGGAATTTTCTCGTTTTTTCGTTTTTCCTCTAATTGCCTCTTTTCTCGAAATTTCTTCAAATTGAGTCTTGGGCTATCCTTGTTTACTCACTCCTCATCAATTAGGGGCTTTAGTTTCATTTATGCAATTTTCCCCAATTTCACCAAAATCCACTAAAAACCCTAATTCTCGATTTTCTTCCGAATTGACTTTTCTTTCAGTTTTTTCTTCCAAGTAGCTTTTCCATTACCCGTAGTCAGTGCTTATGTTTCATTTGGAACCTTCAATTTCGACCAATTTGATCGTTTAAGCACTTTTCCCCAAATTTTTCGAACTAGGGTTTCCTTTCTATTGAATCTCCGTAACCCAACTTTCGAACTCTATATCTTTCGTTGTAGACCTCGGATTATCAAAATTCTTTCACCATTTTTCAATTGAACTTTGGATCTTGATTTTGAAAGTGGGTTGACTTTTTCAATAGTTGACTTTTTGGGGTTGACTTTTTCGGGATTGACTTTTCAAGTTTGACTTTTTATGTCTGCTTTCTTAAACTAAGTCTCGGAGTACCACCTGCAGGATGAGAAAAGCCTTTTTGCATTCTGAAACATCACTTTAGGAAGAAAACATACCTGATTTAGTGGTCCGAACAAAATTAGGTGTCTACAGCTGCCTCTCTTTGGCTATTGCTGAGAATCAGGAATCAGGCAAAGATAAACAAACACTAATTTTGTCCGATTAGTGAAATCACATGTGAAGAAAAGGGAAAAGAGTTTTCATTCATTTCCTTTTTTTTTTGAAAAAAGCTGTAAATTGAAGATTTTGTATTTAAATTGAATTCCCTGACTAATCAAGGCTCGACCCGTCTTAAAGAGACGGGTTCGATTTTAAAATAAAACATTTGACTCATTTGAGAAGCAGAACAAGTTCGATTTTAAAACAAAATATTTGACTCATTTGAGAAGTCGAACGAGTTTGATTTTAAAACAAAAGGAAATACCTCGACGATGGTCTTGGGGCTCGACTCATTTGAGAAGCAGAACGAGTTTGATTTAAAACAAAAGGAAATACCTCGACGATAGTCTCGGGGCTCAACTCATTTGAGAACCAGAACGAGTTCGATTTTAAAAACAAAAGGAATGCCTAGATTTGACTCATTTGTAAAATAAATTTGACTTTGAAAACTAAAGAATATACCTCAACGATGGTCTCGGGGCTCGACTTATTTGAGAAGCAGAACGAGTTCGATTTAAAACAAAAAGAAATACCTCGACGATGGTCTCGGGACTCGACTCATTTGAGAAGCAGAGTGAATTCGATTTAAAACAAAAGGAAATACCTCGACGATGGTCTCAGGCTCGACTCATTTGAAAAACAGAATGAATTTGATTTAAAACAAAAGAAAATACCTCGACGATGGTCTCGGGGCTCGACTCATTTGAGAAGTAGAATGAATTCGATTTTAAAAACAAATTGAAAATACTAAGAATGATCTTGGGTTTGATTCATTTGGAAAAATAAATTTAACTTGAACATAAGAAACATACCTCAACGGCGGTCTCGGGGCTTGACTCATTTGAGAAGCAGAACGAGTTCGATTTGGGGAAGTCAAAATTTTCCTGATTCCTGCAATGTTAGCTAAATGCAATAATGAGAATGACATGCTTTGCAAATGCTTGTATGTTTCTTAAGGATGAATGCAATGAAATGATTGTATCATGATTTCTAATCCATGGTTTCTTTGAGGTTCACAGATTATCTGACTTCATGACGGAGTCTTCAATTGTTCACTGATGCTCCTTTTGAGGAACCTACTCAAGATAAATTGTCAAACAATCCCAGTTTCTGACTTTGCTGAAATTTACAAATTTTTTGATTTCGTGACGGAGTCTCCAACACATTCACTGCTTACCTCTACTTGGTGAATTCTTCATCAGGATTAGTGGTTTCCAAACCTTTTCTCAGATTTAAATCTACTCCTTAGTAATATTTAGAAATCCTTTTATTTAAAGATTTTTATGTTTACTAATCATCATTCAATTTTATAACAATCAAGATGCAATCTCAAAAATGTATGAAAGAAAATATGAAACTAGCAAATGTCATAAAAAGGATAACAAGAATTTATTGCAACAAATGTTTTAAAATGATAAAAGTGAATATCAAGGATATAAAAGACAAATGTAAAGTTATAGGTTGTAGATGCCCCGAATGCGGAATATCTTGGACCCCTGTTTTTCAAATTATTTGAAATTTCTCTTGAACGAGCAATTTACTTGAGTAATCCCTCGGCTTCCGTAGTTACATCAGACTGAGTTTTTTCCCTTTCCTCTGATTTTTAGATATTTTCTCCCCCTTTACACGAAGCATTGATTCAAACCTTAATCAGTACTTGAGCCGCCTTTTGCGGGTTTTCAACTCAAATGTCCCCCATTCAGTATTAAGTCGCCCTTTGCGGGTTTTCGACTTAAACCTCTCCTTTTACATTCTTTTTTCATTTTCATTCATTTTTTTTGTTTTCTCTTTTTTCTTGTATTCTACCATGCATATGAGAATTCTAAATGCTTCTAAGGTAAAAATGTCAATTCAAAAGATGGGATGAATTCTGAGAAAAACCTTCCAAATTAAATCTCTATGCTTGATCAAAATGGACTTTTAAAGCACGTAATGTAGGCCAAGGTTCGGGTTTAGAAAGAAAGGATAAAAAGGCCCAAAGTGTGTTTAAGGGTGATTGGATCAAGGATCATTTCCTGAAGAGAATTCATTCTTGAATCATTTGTCCCTTTTTTTGGACTTTTTTTTTTCTTTTTTCAATCTTTTTTTCTTTCATTGCTGGCTTTCGTTTGCTATTCTTTTATTTCACATTTTTCGATGGCTCTTATGTTTTTGCCATGATTTTTTTGATTATTTTTCCTCGCATCTGCCCTCTAGTGTAAAGAGTGATCCTTGATCAAGGTTCATTCCTAAGGCTCAAAGGGGTGACTAGGGATAATTTCTTCTTAGTGAAGGAAATATGAAAAATGGCCATTCATCATATCAAGCAAGAATATTCTCATCAAAAAGCAACCCTAAGGAGAAATAGATATATAGAATTTCCATTTTTACTAGAATCATTCGAATTTCCATGTGCACAGTATCACACTTTTTTTTTTTCAAGCATAATGCTTCTTCAATTCATCAGCATTCACGGGATTTCTCAAATCATCCCCGTCCATCCGAGTTAGAATCAATGCTCCTAAAAAAAAAACTCTTTTTACAACATACGGTCCTTCCCAATTTGGAGCCCATTTTTTCGAGGATCCTTCACTATAGGGAGAATTTTTCTTAGTACCAACTCCCCTTCTCGAAACTGTTTGGGACGAACCTTTTTATTGTGGGCTCGAATCATCCTTTTCTGATACAACTGCCTATGACAAATTGCCTTCAATCTTTTCTCCTCGATGAGATTCAGCTGTTCATAACGAGCTCTAACCCATTCTGCCTCTTCTAGGCCAACTTCCATCAAAACACGAAGTGAAGAGATCTCAACTTCAATAGGTACCACTGCTTCCATCCCATATACCAAAGAAACGGTGTTGCCCCTACAGATGTGCGAACCGAAGTACGATATGCATGAAAAGCAAAAAGTAAGATCTCATGCCAATCCTTGTACACATCAGTCATCTTCTCAACAATCTTCTTGATGTTTTTGTTGGCTGCTTCTATTGCCCCATTCATCTTCGGACGATAAAGTGCCAAATTATGATGTGTGATCTTGAACTGAGTACACACTTCTCTCATCATCTTATTATTCAGATTGAGAGCATTATCTAAAATAATTCTTGTTGGCAATCCATATCGGCATACGATTTCCTTCTTAACAAATCTGCATACCACCGACTTTGTTACATTCACATAAAAAGCAGCTTCTTATCCATTTTGTGAAATAATCTATAGCCACCAGGATGAAATGATGTCCATTTGAAGCTTTCGGGGTAATAGGCCTTATCATATCCACTCCCTACATTGAAAATGGCCATGGTGCAGTCATGACATGCAATGGTGAATGTGGCACATGAATCTTATCTGCATATATCTGGCATTTATGACACTTCTGGGAATAACTGATACAATCTTCTTCCATCCGTCAGCCAATAATATCCTGCTCTCATAATCTGTAGCAAGCATGTGACCATTAGCATGGATGCCACACATCCCTTCATGGACCTCTTCTATGATTCTCCTTGCTTCGGCAGATCCGACACATCTCAATAAGACTTGGTCTTTCCCTTTCTTGTAGAGAATCTCACCATCTAAGACAAAACCCATCGCCAATCTTCTCAAAGTCCTCTTGTCATTTTCTATTGCTCGTTCAGGATACTATTGACTCTTGATATATTGCAAGATGTCGTTATACCAAGGGAGGCTATCTACTTCTTCTTCGATACTCAAGCAGTGGGCAGGAGAATCATATATGCTCATCTTGATCGGCACAAACTTTATTCACTTTAAACATTGATGACAAAGTAGCCAGAGCATCCGCCATTCGGTTTTTTTTCTCGGGGGAAGTAATTGAAATTTACTTCTTCAAATTCCTCTAACAAACTCAGTATGAGCTCTCGATATCGAATTAACTTTACATATCGAGTTTCCCATTCTCCGTACAATTGATATATCACTAAAGCTGAGTCTCCAAAAACCTCCAGTTTTTTTATCTTTCTGTCTACGGCAGCATGAAGGCCTATAGTACATGCCTCATATTCTGCAGTATTGTTTGTACAATCAAAATCCAATCTGGTAGTGAAAGGATAATAATCTTCTTTTGGGGATATGAGGACTACACCAATTCCGTGCCCCATGGCATTGGATGCCCCATCAAAGTACACCTTCTATATTTTCTTCTTTTTACAGGGAATCTCATCTTCTTGCGAGACGCACATCAAGTCTTCATCCGAAAAATCAAAGTTCAGAGGCTCATAATCTTCCACTGTCCGACTTGCTAAGAACTCGACTACTGCACTACCCTTTATAGCTTTCTGACTTACATATACAATGTCATACTCTGACAACAAAACTTGCCATCTTGCTGTCCTCCCTGAGAAAGAAGGTGCTTCCAACATGTACTTGATTGGATCTAGCTTGGCAATCAACCACGTCGTGTGGTACAACATGTACTGTCTGAGCCTCCGAGCAGTCCAAGCTAAGGCACAACACAACTTTTCTACCGACGAATATTTCAGCTCATAATCTGTAAACTTCTTGCTGAAGTAGTAAACCGCTTTTTCTTTCTTCCCAATCTCATCATGTTGCCCCAAGACACAACCCATGGATCTCTCAAATATCGATAAATACAGTATCATTGGTTTATCCAGAACAGGTGGCATAAATACTGGTGGGTTTGATAGATAATGCTTAACCTTTTCAAGAGCGATCTAACACCCTTCATCCTATTCTTCTGGATCAGGTTTTCGAAGTAGCTTAAATATTGGATCAATTTTTTGGTTAACTGAGAAATAAACCGAGCAATGTAATTCAATCTTCCCAGAAAGTCTTTTACTTCCTTTTGAGTACGAGGTGGTGGCAAATTCTGGATGGCCTTCACTTTATCCGGATCAATCTCAATTCCCCTTTTGCTAACAACAAAACCTAACAATTTCCCCGAAGTGACTCCAAAAATGCATTTTGTTGGGTTTAGCTTGAGTCAAAACTTTCATAGTCTTTCAAAGAGTTTCTTAAGATTCACAATATGCTTCTCTTCTCCTTGTGACTTTGCAATCATATCATCAACATAGACCTCAATTTCCTTATGCATCATATCGTGAAACAAGGTTACCATGGCTCTCTGATATGTTGCCCCAGCATTTTTCAACCCAAATGGCATTACTCTGTAGCAGAATGTTCCCCACATTGTAACAAATGTGGTTTTCTCCACATCTTTCGGTGCCATTATAATCTGATTGTATCCCGAGAATCCGTCCATGAAGGAAAACAAAGAACTTTTTACCGTATTATCCACCAAAGTATCAATGTGAGGCAAAGGAAAATTATCTTTGGGACTGGCCTTGTTCAGATCTCGATAATCGACGAACATCTGCACCTTGCCATCCTTTTTTAGTACTGGAACAATATTTGCCACTCATTCCGGATATTTTTCCACCTTTAAGATTCCAACATCAACTGGTTATTCACCTCCTCTTTTATCTTTAACAGCATGTCCGGCCTCATTCTTCTCAACTTTTGCTGAATTGGCTTGCACTCTGGCCTTAAAGGGAACTTATGAACCACAATATCTGGATCCAACCCTGGCATGTCTTGGTATGACCATGCAAATACAACTACATATTCCCGGAGCAAAGCTATCAATTCACCCTTTATTGATGATGACAATGAGGTCCCAATTTTAATCTCCTTTATCTCCTCACCACTTCCCAAATTTATCATTTCCAGTAGCTCCTTATGAGGAAGTACTTGTTTCTCCTCTTGTTCTATTTTCCTTAATAAGTCCGGAGGTAGACAATAATCCTCAGTATCTTCGTTGGCCTCAAAATCACTCGTGCAAATGGGTCTTTCAAAATCAATTTCAGAATTACTGACAGGATGGTCCTCATATTCCGCATCCATACTATAAATAGGTGGGGAAGAAACAATATAGGAATATATATATACAATGAAAGGAAAAATAAATAGCATAAATGAAAGAATATGGACACATCAATATGAAGAAAATGCATCGTGCTTGTTATTTATTGAATGAAATTTTTTAAACAAAAGCCCATTACAGAAAAATTCTTAATATCCTTGGGCAAAGATAATTAAGATTGTTTCAAAGTATTACTTTGGAATAGACCTAAAGACTATAGGCAGCTCGGTCGCACTCCAATTTGTCAGTCTATACCCTGGTGGACAAGGTCGCACCATCCAGTTTGCATTATTACTCTCAATTCCTTCCTCCCCAGTCATGCAGATCATCATATCTTGTATCTGCTCACCCTTATCCTTATGGAACTTCTCGAAAGCTTGCTTAATCATTATCAATACATCATCAGAATCTTTTTCTTCGAACAGAAAACCGGCTGAGTGAAAGCTGTGAAGGATTGGTGGGAAGGTCATAGGCTCCCACTCAATATCCATAACCGCGAGACGGGCCATCCTCTTTTGTCAGTTTTTCTCCACTTGTTTCCTTTTCTCCTGAGCCTTCGAAAGATATCCTAGACCAAACCGGTCCTTGTTTCCAACCACTTCAATTGCTCGGGCCATTCCTCGAAGATACTTTCCAATACCTTTTCTTGCTCGATAACCCTTTCCCATAGTAGTCCTTACTCCCAACCTTGTATTCTTGGACAACTTCGATTTTAGAATTTTTCATCCCTTAGTGACGAATACTGCATTTACAAACTCCAAAAACCAGAAGGAGCATTCCACAACATCTTCGTTTGGCTCAATGTAAGGGGAACCAGTAGATGCAGAGGCTATGATGTCCTCTTCTCCCGACACAGTGACCAAACGTCCCTCCATCACAAACTTCAGCTTTTGGTGGAGAGATAAGGGTACAGCCCCAGCAGAATATACCTAAGGCCTTCCTAACAAGCAATTGTAGGACGAGGTAATATCCATGACTTGGAAGTTCACCTTATAGGTACAAGGACCTATCTCCATCGGGACCTCGATAGTTCCCATTACCTCCCGTCTAGTTCCATCAAAAGCTTTAACCATCGTGCAACTTGGCAGTATATAAGAAATATCAACTGGCAGTTTATACAGGGTTGCCAAGGGCATCACATTTAATGAAGAACTGTTATCCAAAAACACCCTCAGTAGTACGTGTCCCTTGCAAGTGGTTGTTATGTGAAGAAATTTTGTTGATCCAATACCATTGGTGGTATTTCATCATAAGTGAAATATATGTGATCATCTGCTGCAATATTTCCCACCAGCCTATCTAGTTTCTCCACTAATATGTTGTTAGCCATATATGCCTGATTCAAAACTCTTAACAAGACAAGTCTGTGCTGTTTCGAGTTCAGTAGCAATGATAGGATCGAAATTCTTGCTGGTTGACGCTGTAATTACTCCACCACACTATATTCGCTATGCTTTATGAACTTCAAAAACTCACAAGCTTCTTTTTTCATTTATCGGCTCTTTCACCGGGACCGAATTCTTCTCCATTCTTTTCGACTGATCCATCTCAATATGGACCGGTTCAACTACCTTTTTCTCTTTATCTACTTTCCCTTCCTTTCCTGGTAGACCTTGCTCAACAGTCTCAGGGGCATAGCATCTCCCACTGAGAGTTAAGTGTCCCACTCCTGTTATGTCGGTTGCTACCTGCTGATTAGAAGTGCTCGGCATAACCATGCTGCAATCATACTTACATGGTGCAACCTTGTTTTCTTTATATGAAAAAAAGGACGATAGTTCTATGATCAGTTTAGGCATGACTTCTTCAATAACCGGAGCAACCTTCTCCTTCGGCTCATCATAGTAAATGATCAGAGGTCTACCTATACCATATCCAGTTTTATCCTCCGTAGCACCCACTTCTTCTTTTGTTTCCTCGTAGAATTGGGCCCGACCCTCATCCATCATCCGTTGGACTTTAACCAAGAAATCCCCACAATCCTGTATGGTATGTCCTTTGCATTTATGGAAAAGACACCAATCTTCTATTCTGCTTGCTACTAATTTCAGACTGCCCTCATCCTGAACTATACCAGCTTTAACTATTTCGTCCCAAACTTTTAACATTGGAGTCTTTACTTCACTAATACTCATCTTCACCCGATTGACTTTCCCCGCTATCACTGCATTCACCTGGTTTTTAGCATGATTGGGCAATGGATTTCCCGCTACATTTGGTCCATTCCTTGACCCGAATTTCACAACCCCGAAGTTAATCAGACTTTGGACTTTCTTTCTGAAGGCAATGCAATCGTCAATCGAATGCCCCTGAATCCTCGCATGATACGTGCAGTTAGCATATGCGTTGTACCACCTTAGCTATGGCGGTGTTAAAGGTTTAAGGTATACGGGTGCAACAAGCTGACTCTGCAATAATTTGGGATACAGTTCACCATAAGTGGTAGGAATCGAGTCAAATGAGGGTTTTTGATCATTTTTTTGTGAACGTTGGTCATTGCGCACGGTACCCTAGGTGTTTGGGACAGTATTTTAGGGAAGAGTTATTTGTGTGGACATGCCAGTTGGAAATGGCTATTATGGTATATTGGTATAAGGGAGTGGATTTTGAGTAAAGTGGTTCACATTGGGGTAGTAAGGATTATACCCTGGGTAAGGTGTATAGGGTGTAGGAGGTGCATAGGATGTAGAAAGAGTATAGGTCCTAGGAGGTGTATATGGTGTAAGAGGTGCATAGGGATATTGGTTGATGCTAACTGCGTGAGTTCCCTATTTCTTCTTAGCAGGAAATACCTTCTTTGAAGTAGCAAACTCACCCCCCTCCATTTTTGATGGTAGTCTCAATCATTTCGCCGGATATAACCATATCCGCGAAATTCTTAGTGGCACTCCCCACCAATTTGTCATAATACGGTGTCTTTAAAGTATTGATAAAAAGCACTGTTGTTTCTTTGCTAGTTAAAAGGGGTTGCACTTGAGTGGCCAGGTCCCTCCACCTTTGAGAGTGCTCCTTGAAACTCTCAGTAGTCTTCTTTTCCATGTTCTGTAGTGACAGCCTGTCAGGTACCATATCAGATACATGCTTATAATGCTCCATAAAGATCCTGGCTAAATCCATCCAAGAACGGATCTTAGTCCGAGTCAGTTGATTATACCATTGGGTTGTAGACCCTGTAAAGCTACCTTGAAAGCAGTGGATAAGTAGTTTTTCATCATCATCATGTCCTATCATTTTTCTACAGTACATGGTCAGGTGTGCTGATGGGTTGGTAGTCTCATTATATTTCTCAAAATCGGGTACTTTAAACTTGGGAGGAATCACCAAGCCATGTACCAAGCTCATTTCTTTGGCATCCCAACTGCCAAATAACTTTGCCCCCTCTATTGCTTTTAATCTCTCTTCCAACAACTGATACTTCTTCTGAGATTCTGCAGTTTCCATCTTTTTCAGCTCAGCCAACCTTGCCTTTTCTTTCTCAGCCAGTTCCTCAAAGTTCGGAACATCAATAATATCACTTAGGTCAGCCCCATTATTACCTTTTCCAGGAGCATAATTTTGTGCTTCAGCCGCTGGTTGGATATAAACATAGGAGGCTGCCCCAGTTGGCAGCTTATTTCCCACATGCTAGGATGCTTGGCCTTCAGCTGCAACATTTCAGGTTGATCTTCCTCATTTACCACCCTTTTTCCTGTGATCGATTCTCCCCCGGCCCTTTTTGTCTCATCATGGCTTTCATCATTTCCATGAGTTTAGCCATTTGTTCCCTTGATTCCTCCTGTGATTTAATCAGATATTCTTGTAGTTCCCTTTGAACCCGTTCCATCCTCTCAATACGAGCAATATGATCATTCTCCATGATCCTAGCTTGAGATCTAGTGTTGTAGCGGTGTCGAAAATCCGTTTCTTTTGGAGTGCGCCCGATTTTACCTTAAGTTTTTAAAAAAACCATGGATTAGAATTTATTGACACATTTTTTATTTTATTAAAAATGAATGAATGAATGAACAAATAAAATGAATAAATAAATGACTAAGTATATGAATATGAAAGAATAAATGAATGAACAAGTAAAATGAATAAATTAGTGGCTAAGTATATAAATATGAATGAATAATCATTAAAAAAAATGAATGAATGATTATAACTATAAATAAATGTACGAATGAACAAACAAAATATATAAAAATATGAATGCATTTGAAAGTATTGGCCCCGGGATAATTCCAACCAAACGATCTTTCATTGATTTCCTGAAACGAAGTACATCAAAGATAAAATAAAAGGATTATTGCATAAGACAAATCCATAATTCGCCTATCTATTTCAAAATGCTGTTACAAAATACTAGTCCTATAGTAACTCCCTCGGATCTTGGACTTTCTTTCACAATCCTCTTTTGATTGCATTGCTTTTCAATCTGACCCCTACTTGTTCATGGCTCCTAGACATGTCAGCAGAAACATCACTATGTAAACTTTCCTTAGCTTGCTTCTCCAATTGATTGGCTCAGGTTTCTTCATGCTTCGCTCTCACTTTCTAATAGTTATTCTTCTTCTTGAGGTTTTTGACCTCTTGCTCCCATTCCCTAGAAGTTTTGAGGGTCCCTTCGAATCTGAGCTCGAAACGGTACCTTTTGTTTTCCAAGTGCAAATCCTTGAGATCTCCCTTGACAGTGTCCCTTTATCTCTTGATCTTTTCCTTTTCTCTTTCCCGAGCTGATTCCCTATTTTTCATGTCCTCAATCTCTTCTTGCATTCGGACAATCTCTTTGCTCATTTAGGCATTTTCTTTTTCGAATTCCGCCCTTGCAATTTCTAACTTTGATGGCACTTTCTTTGGTGGTGAATTCATGAACTGGACCTCTTCCCCATCCGATGTCAACAACCTATCGTTAACCCTCAATTCTCTCCATACCAGGTAGTCAGGTGTGACGATATCGGCATATCGAGCCACTTTTATCCGATGAGTTTTCTTCCATGCTTCAATCACTGCCCGCACCTTTCCAGAATACCCATCCTCTCCATAAGTAAACTCTGATAATCCTATTTTATGAGTCGCGAGTGTGAATTGTCGAGACTCGACCTATCTTTGCACCAACAGAGGTGCATAACTCACAGACCCCCAAATTTCGAGTAGTGGAACCCCCGGATTGTCCCCACATTTATACATAATCGACATAGGAACCATCCATGGAGCTCTCCAAGTTATCATCTCCATTTTTAGATTCCGGAACATGTTGACCCATTTCTCTTCATCTCTGTCTTCAGGCCAATCCTTTCTAAGGAATTCACTAATCGGAACTAAAGACTTCATGTACGGCTTGAAGGAAACCTCTTCTATTTTCCAAAAGTAACTTTGAATCCAAATATAAAGGAGTTGTACACACCCCTTGATTCTCCCTTGCCCTTCCTTTTTACAAAAATTCAAAGATCGGATAGTTTCTACTATGATGGCCGAAGATGGGTTGATCTTCTGTTCCAACTTTTCAAAGAAATCAAACACGGCTATATCCACATGACCCAATATCTTTGGGAATATGATTAATCCGTAGATGGCTAAAGCAAAAATGTCCCTGACTTTTTCTTTATTGGAATGACCCAATATCAATTGTCGTAGAGTTTCCCATGGAATGCATCCATTTTTCTTCTTTGTATCCACATGACTCTCAACCCATGTTTTATCCATTCCCGTGATCCTAGCCACTTTCCTCTTAAAACCTGAAGGTTTCACCTCCTTCAAATATACCCGATCAGGGTTAGGACACTCAATATGTAGCAGTGTTGAATTTCTTCAATAAGTGGGGTCATATCCTCATTGTTAAAAGTAAAACATCTATAAGCAGGATTCCAAAACTGTACCATAGCTTAAACCAACCCACTATTAACCCTAATCGAAATTAAGAGTGCTATATCTCCATATTTCTGAGTGAAGGCTTCTTTCTCTGATACATTCCACTGATTCCAAATGTCGGCTAACCCTCGGAGATTATTCTGTCTAAAATCCATTTTTACCCTTTCCGGCAATACTGACACATAATCTTTCTTCAGGCAATCACCATCCTCCCTCTGATCTTTTTCCGACTATGCCCTAACTACTGCATGATCTTCTATCACTGAAATAACCTGACACTCCATGAAAGTCCTTTGGGTTGATGACTATCCCAAGGCCAATAAACTTCAAGTGTATGATGGTGTTTATGATGCATGTCAAAGAAAACAAAAAAAAAAGAAATAAATAAATAAATTAGTAAAGAAATGAATTCACAAGTATAACAACATGCTTAAAAAATGTCCCAAAAATTTTAACAGAGTTTCGGCATTACGACGCCTTTGGGACGAAATAACAAACTTATTACGAGCGATATGATGTTCATTCATCATCACCCAATTTGTAAAATCTAACATATAGAAAGATGGTAAAAGGTTGGAAATGTTCCTCCATGTGTTCTTAACTTCGGGTATCTAATGAAAATCTGGCATGGCTTCGCCTAGGTTCACTATATGAAGGTGAATCGGTTCTAAAGGCCCCGAATTGTTCCTCACTATCGCCTGTGAAGGCTAGTAAAGCACCCTAATAAAAGCGGGTTCAATTCGTTAGAGTATATTTTCCTATGCCCATGGAGGATCATCACGAAGGCGTTAGGTATTTTATACTCCGGAAGTGTTTCACTAGCCCATACGGAGGATATTCACGAAGACATAGTTATTTTACTCCCACTTAAAGGGACGGAACCCGAGTAGAGAGTTCATGTTATGCAAATGTAGTGTGTGCGCAGGAACAAAACAAACCTGTCACCACCTATTCTACACCCTTTATTCTAAATACCCCACTAAAATCAAACAATGTAAAGCATCAGTTAAGCAAACATATAAATATACGCAACAAAATACCTAGAGAACAATAATAGTATGAATGCATATGAAAATGGACATATTTAAAACATTTTATTATTTTCAAAATTCTCCTTATTATTGAAAAAAATGTGATAATTAAAATTAAATACTAATTAAACCCAACAAAACCGAGACTTTGATAACACACGATTAATTCTAGGCCTGACTCTCTAAATTTCCCCAGTGGAGTCGCCAAGCTGTCGCAACCTAAAAATAACAAATCTCATCGCAAGACTTTATATTCGTTAAGCGTGACATTAAAAAAAACCGAGGAAAAGTCGACTTAGTTACTCTTGAAAAATGAAGGTTTTGAAAATGACCTTGCAAAAGATATGGAGTCGCCACCAATCTTTTTTAGCTAGGTGTGATCGGCCACCTATTAAAACCGATTTTGTAAAACATTTTAAAATTAATTAAGCTAAATGCTCAATTTGGGACCAAACCTGTTAGCACTTGAGTGGATCATGGTTAAACTTTTAATTTCAGTCTATTAAGGATCCAACCTTTTCGAGTTGTGACAAATAAGGACTTATGATGGTGTTTGATGAACACGCGTGAAAAAAAAAATGCTGACTTGTAATTTTTTTTGCATATCTGGCACTCTAAAAACATAAAAAAAAAAACCCTGAAAAAGAAAAATATAATGAAAAAAATAAAATCCAAGTAGATATTTTATCTAAAAAGGAAAAAATAAACCCTAATTTTGATACCTAACTAAAATCCCTAATTCAAAAACCCTAATTTGAATCTAAAAAACCAAATTTATTCCATTTTTATAACAAACCTCAAAACCCATTTTCATTTCTTTTGATTTCACCCCAATCCGTTTCTAATTAAAACCAAAACCCATTTTCATTTTGTGTTCATTCTTTACCCAGAAACTCAACATCAAATACCCAATAGCAAAATCAACAAATTCAAACAACAATAAACAAAATATTAGAAATTGACAAAAAGAGGAAGATGAGATTGATAAAAATTTTGAGTTGCCCAAATAAATTCTACAAAATTTGAAGACCCACTTGAAGAACAAATGCTCGAAGATTTTTGAGACGTATCAGAAGCTACGTATACTTTTCAAGGGTCGTTGGGGGTGTTGAGTAATGGAAGGATTTCGGCCAAGCTGTTGCCGGCTATGCCGGTCACTCGAACTACCAACCCAACGCTCTGTAAGTTTTTTCGGTGCTTCATCTTCCCCAAATTTCTTTTGTAAAAATTAAAACAAAAAATAAAATCATAAGCAATTTCATAAAGGATAAACAGAATTCTATCAAGTCAAAAAAACTGGGAACTTGCCTTAGCAGCACCAATAACACCAGCCCACCGGCTTATTTTTTCTATTTTTTTTGGATAATAATTGAATTAGATTTGTGGGGAGGGAAAGAAAATGACGATAGGAAATAAAAGAAAATGAGGGGGAGATTGATGATTGATGGGATTGAGAATTAAGAGTCTGGTTCTAGGGAATTGAGAATTGAGAAATCAATCTTGATTTCAATATGAAATCTTAATTGAAGAAACCCTAAATTTAATCTGAAACCCTAATCAAAATAGAGAGGATCGAAATGTTTTAGGGGTTTTTATGTTTTTATTTTATTTTTGAGTTTTTTTTGGATTATTATGTTTTTTCTTTTTTTTTTTTTAATTGTCAGATGTATAAAAAAGCCGTGTCAGCGTTTTTTCTTAATATCACCCATTGTTCTGGCGCGTGTCCGTCAAACAATGCTAAAAGTTCTTAATTGTTACAATTCGAAAAGGTTACACCCTTAATAGACTCAAATAAAAGATTTAATCCTGATTCACTCAAACGGTAATAGGTTTGATCCTAAGCATTTAGCCAATTAATTAAAATATTTTTTAAAACCAATTTCAAGTCTGCGTTATAAACCAGAGAAAATCGAAAAATCGGGTTCGGGACTCTGTTATGTGAAAGGAAGGATTAGCAATCCCACAACGCCCGTATAAAACGGTACCTTATTAATCGTGTGTTATCTCAAATCTCGGTAAAAAATCGGTTTTAAATTTGATATTTTAAATTAATTCCCAATTTAAAGAAAAATAATTTCATTTTTTATTGAAAATAACCCAAAATTTACTTTTTTATATTTCCCGACAATATAGAATTTTCTATTTATTTGAAAAAAAAAATCGAATCATTCTCGTTTTTTGAAAAAAAAAAATTCTTTTATTAATGATAATTGATGACATTCTCTCCAACAAATCCGGTAGAGAACTCATGAGCATCGTTGTTAAGGCCCTCCAACCACTATTGAAGGCTCCAGCTCTAGCTCCAGCTCACCTCCAGCTCCATAGACTTGAAAAGGCAGATGAATCCAGTTTCTTCACCTTTTATCAGAAATTTCTGCAACCTAATGCACAGTTTGGCTTCATTTGACTGCAGATTTCATCAGATTTGTTTTTTCTTTCCAATTTTGTCATATATGACATTGATGTATAGGGTTGGAATGTTTAATGTCACTGATATCTTTGTTACTCGGACTTGGTTATGAGTGTTGGATATGGGTATGCGTCCGATGTAGGTATGTTCAAATTTTTTTAAAAGTTTTTTCATGTATTTGGAAGGTTATATTTTCATACTCATGTTTTGATATGCGTTGGATATGAGTGTCGGACACGGATACTTCAAAAAAAAATAAAAAGTCGGATTAACATATACTGGTTTTGGGACCCGGGCGGGTGCTGAATGCTGATGCCTTCTTGAGTTGTAGTCATAAAATTAATGAAGGGATTGGGTTTTGTCTTCTGTGGTGGATATAAATGTTACTAAGTATTGTTTGCTTGCTATTTTTATTTTATTTTTGATTTATTTGTATGAATATTTTCTCACTGCACATATATTCTTTAAAAATATATATTCTTTTTATACAAATCATAATACTTAAAAAAAATTGTCTTTGAAAAACTTAATTATGTAACATGATTTAAATAAAATGAATATATATTGAGGTTTTATATAATATTTTTTTGGTATTCCTTAAATTTGGGGATTGAAAAAAAATATTACAAATATTAAAATTCGAATTCAAATTTGTTGGATCTTATTTTTTAAAGATAGTTGCATAAATTAATTGAACTAAGTTTGAGTTCACGTTTTATATAATTTTTTTGGTATAATATTTTCACGATATGAATACACAAATATATATTTTTTTATATCTTTCATTCTTCTTTCCTTTTTTATCTTTTTATCTCTTTTTCACCAAAATAAATAAAATAAAATAAACGAAAATAAAGTTACCACGTGGCAATTTCAAAAGGAAGCAATCCCCTCAAATTAAGGAGGATTATTTTAATATATAATTTATAGACATATAATATTTTAAATACGATCATGATACGAAAAAATAATACTAACACGATATAAATACATAAATATTTATCTTTTTGTCTCTTTGGTTAATCTTTCTTTTTCTCTCTTTCTCACCAAAATAAAAAATAAAAAATTGGAGTCGCCACGTGGTAATCACAAGAGAAATAATCCCCTTCAAGACGAAATCCCCAGTATTGCTTTAATATATAGTTTATAGATTAATAAGTTAGTTTGAAATTGAAGCTTTGACAAAAGGCAGTCGCCTTTTTCCAACTTTGTAGCTAATTGTCCTGTACAATGTTTTTAATATATAAAATTAAATCTAATAATTTGTATATTAATATCATATTTTATATTTTTTTTTCAATCATGTAAATACAAATAAAATATAAATTATTATCAAAATATTAAATACGAATATTATTACATATCACATTAATTATATTTAAACATATCGTATCTTATTCATTACATTATTTTTATATTTATTAAATATATCATATTTTTATATTATATCCAAAATTACTCCGTTTAGGTAAAAATAACAACTGCAATTCTTAATAAAATCAATGTTAGCTTAGACGGTCAGTTTTACAATTGGATAGTACAAATTAGAAAAGTCTAATGGAATTAGGGAGTACCAAAAATAAAAAAGTTGTACTGACTCCTACCAACAATGATTGATTTGTTAGCCAAGAAGAAAAAAGAAAAGAAAAAGGGATTGTACTGTTGTAGGCTGCTTTGTGTAGTACATTTGATGAAGGGATGTACTAAGGTACTGAATTGGATTTGGAATTTGCATATTATATATATATATATATATATATAATTCTGAATAAATGCTCAAAATATGCTCCAAATTGTAAGTAAAATAGCAAAGAGGTGGTGAAGGAGTCCAACAGGGGCTACATGAGATCACATGTGGTCGGTTTTAGGTTAAACCTTATCCAATGTCTTTCTTTCATGTGTTCTCAGGTCGCCCCTGTAGGGCTTCCCTTCACCCTTTGATTTTCTCCTCCTTCATTTGCTACCTTTTGATGCCCATTTTGCTGGTGAGTTGACTTTACTTTTCCTTTTTCTTTTTTAGCTAAAAAAATTGGAACTTTAACCCCTTCTAAATTAAGAATTTATCTACTTCTGAAAATGCTTCTTTCTATTCATTCTTGGTATCTATTTGTTGATAAAATGTAAATTATGAAAATCTCCTTTGCTTAAAAAATATATTTTCCATTTCATATTTAGACTTATTACTTTGCCATTTCAATTTCAAGACATTTATAAAATTTGGGCAAAATTAGATAGAATTTAAGATTCAAATTGTGAGGCCGAGCCAAACTTGAACAAACAAATATATTGATATTATACTTAAACTCGATCCAAATTTGGCTTAATCCATGAACACTTTTAATTACAAATTTACAACCAGTCATTTTAGATTAGAATAAAACTTGGCCTTCAAACAATTTACAGATGAGCATATCAATGAAAAATTCAGTTCTTAGCTTTCCTTTTATCAAAACAAAACCGTCTTTCATGAACATCTGGATCTTATAATCTTATCTTAGTGGAACAACTCTATTAACTATGTAAACACTAATTAGACACATTTCCTTTCTATAAAACTCAGATATATTGGAAATTCTCACTTTCCCCATTGCAAATATACAATAATCCTCTTTCAGTTTGTGGGTAAAGAAAGAAAAAAAATTCGTAGCAAAAAATCTCTCAATTTGAGTTACCACAGCTTGAAAAAAAAAAAAAAGGGTTTTCATTATAGTTGGCCAGATTGTCTTAATATTTTGATGCTCACTGCATTTAGCAAAGCTCTAGAATATTGGCGAGAAGCCATTTTCCAGTCCATCCCTGTTAGCATCATTGCCTTAAACTCTGGGTAACTGATTCGACCATCCTACAAAAATCAAATCAATCCAACAAATATGATTCAATCATCTAGGATTTAAATAGCAACCGCAACTTATGTTATTCAGACTCAGGTTTAAATGTCGGATATAAGTATGTGTCCGACAAGGATATTTTCAATTTTTTTTTATGTTTTTGGAGGGTCATATCTCCATACCCATATTCGAATATACGCCGGACAAGGGTATTTCAAGAAAAACAAAAAGTCGGAGCAATATAGACTGCAACGTGATTTATGATCGTTATTTTATGGTTTCGATAAAATGTTGGGCATTGAAAGGATTAGGATTACCTTATCCTTGTCGACATCTTGCATGATGTCCTTGATGAGCTGTTCATGGTTGTGGCCAAGGTTGTCGTGGAGTAAGGCTAGTTGTAATTCTTCGAATTCGATAAAACCACTTTGGTTCTTGTCGAAGAAATGAAAAGCTTGAGAGAGATGCTCGTCGTTGCCAATCCTTTTCAGGTGAACTGCCATTATCACAAACTCCTCACAGCTAAGTGTTCCACTTCCATCAATGTCCGCCTTTCGGATAAACAAACAAGCAGAGTCAGATATAGCATATGTTTCTGGCAACAACAGTTTAATAAAGAAAAATGTCCTGAATTCTAATAACAATAGGAAACTTGGAACCAAAGGCATCTGATTCGAAGCAAATTAGGGATGATAATAGAGCGGGACATGGGCAAAAATTGCTTTATTCATCTCCGTTTTACTTTTGTATGGATGTTGTGAATATCCATAAATGTTCCACACTGTTTCACACTGCACCATCTCACTTTTTTATTAATTATTTTTAATTTAATATTATAAAAAAAAAATATTATAATTTATTCATGAATATATTTTTAGTATATATAATATATATAATTTTAATATATATATATATTAAAAAAAAATATGTATAGAATATTTTAAGAACTAATATAGTAAATGTAAAAGGTGGGACGTGATGGGATGGAACAAGCATTTATTAATATCGCCCTCTCCACCTTGCCTTTATTTAAAATAAAAAAAAAACTTTCTCATTCAAAACGGATTGGTACGAAATTCGTGAAACGGATTGGATATTACCATCCCTTAAGCAAATCTTCACAGAACGAGTTTTGCATCCCTAAAGCAAACCCTTGTAAGAAGTGAGTTTGGAAATGAAATGAACTTACTGCATCCATTAACATCTGAACATCAGGATCAGCAACAGAATGTCCAATTTTCTCAAGTCCATCTCTCAGCTCCTCGAACGACAAGTGTCCATTTTCGTCAGTGTCCATCATATGGAACATCTCTGTAATTGAATCGATTTGTTCATTTGGCAAGTTGTCTGCTACCACCTGGAATGATATATATAGACTTTGTTATTCGGATTCGGACGCGAGTATCGGACACGGGTATGTTTAATTTTTTTTATGTTTTATGTATTTGGAGAGTCCCTAGAGGGTCATATCCCTATACCTATGTCCGGAAATGCGTCGGACACAAGTTTCGGACACCGATACTTAAAAAAATAAAAAGTTGAAACAACATAATATATATAGAGACATGAACATTTCTCAGGGCCTGGAATAAAGCTCTATATTGACACAGGAAAAAGCAAAGAGAACAAAGGCTTACCCTTAGAACTTTCTTCTTGAACTTATTCATCAATGAGAACTGCTTAATCCTTGTTCTCACATTTTCTCCCAGATTAACATTTCGAGCATGTTCCAAGTTTTGTATCCAAGGATGTTCTTCATTTAACACACAAGAAAAGCTGTGATTGTGAATGCATTTGGGGGAAAGAAGTGCAGAAGAGGAGAAATTAATGCAAATATAAGTCTAGAAAACCTGTCCTTTTCAAATGCTGCAATAGGGTCAGGGATTTAAATTGTGGTTGTATTTTCGACCGCGTTGTATTTATTGCCGTTACAGATGTAATGAATACTATTGCGAATAATTACGATAAATATCGGCTGTAAATATAGGCAGTGAAAGAAACCGAAATCACAAAATAACGACGTAACATTGTGTTGCGATCGTTATTTAAATCCTTGAATGAGATTATCAAATTACATTCAAGAGTTGCTAACTTCCATCTCTGGTGGATAAATTAAGAAAATTTTCTCTTATGTTAAATGTCATCAGCCAAAGGGTATTTTCAACAGGTAATAGAAGTGATGATTAATTTTCACTCAAATGTATCGATAAGTATTCAATTTTTTTAACCGATACGAGATAACACCACTTTTAATAAGCTCTCATCACGTGTAGGCGGATATAGAAGAGCCTACTACGTAACAAGCTCGAAACTAGTAACAGACATAACTAACATGCAAGAACAACAGAACGGAATTTTAAATTGAGAGGCTTTAAGTTGACTATAAGATCACCGACAATTCAAAATTTAATCGATGTGAAATAACACTAGTTTAACGTATAAGAATACTTACCAAGAACGTCTTGAACCGCCATCCGACTGTATGGATTCGGATCAAGCATGCTCCTCACAAGATCCTTTGCTTCACCAGAAACCTTAGGCCAAGGATCCCTTTCAAAGTCTATCTTACCTTTTATAATTGCATGTGCAATTCCTTCCTCAGTGTCTGCATTAGTCATAGCCAAGACCTCTTTTAGAAGGCATTAAACACATGGTTTTTGCACAAAAAATCTTTCGAGTAATGGATTAGCTTGGGGAATTTAAGGAATTACATCCAAATATATAAAAACTGCAATTAGTGGGAAAATGAATCAATTTACCTGCCCAGAAGGGAGGAACCCCACAAAGCAAGATATACAAGATAACACCTATACTCCATATATCAACTTCCTTCCCATAATTTCTTCTTAAAACCTCTGGGGCCATGTAATAAGGACTTCCAACAATGTCACTGAAACGCTGACCTGCCATTGATTAAAAAAAAAAAATAGATGCTTAGACAATGTCTACAACAACACTAATTGAGCCTTTTCTCACTAGGTGAATGTATGCTATATGTGTCATTTTGTGTTTAAAACCATATATATGTTGAACTCAGGGCTTAATTTAATTGGTTTATGCAGCCATCTTTAACATGTGACATCCAGTAAATTTGAGATTCGAATCTCAGCATCTGTAATACATTTCTTTATTTCCCAAACTACGACTTACTTTGTACCCAAAAAACCATATATATGTTCAGTCAGCATGATCAGGCTATGATAATATGACGAAAATTGAGGTAAATATGGTTTGCTAGAGAGTTATTTAAGAACAAGTAGAAGTAGACCTGTTCATGGGCCGAGTTGGGTTGGGTCGGGCCACGGCCTATTTTTTTTTTTATTTCCTTAATCAAGCTAGGGTCAGGCCGGCTCGAAAACCCATTTTATTATTCATTAAATATTAAAATATTAAAAAAATCATTTTATATTAATATATTTTATAATTAAATTTAAATAAAAATAAAAATAATTTTTTTAATGAATAGTAATTCGAATCTAGCCGGATCGAATTACTAAAATCCTTGTTCAGACCTGGTCCAATTCGAACTAGATGAATAGTCCAAGGATGATATAAGCTTACCAGGTTCATAGAATATGGAGAGGCCAAAATCAATTGCTTTTATTGGGGCTGTTTCACTTTCATCTGCCAACAAGAAATTCTCAGGTTTTAAATCCCTATGTATAACTCCATGTTCATGACACACCTGCAATAAATATTTAATAGATTATATATATATATATATATATATATTATAATCAATTGCATATTTCTATGAAATTTGCAATATGAAGAGTTAATAATTAGAAAAAGATTATGCTATTTCTTATTTTTCATGTAAAACAATTATATTAATCAATTGAATTACCTTTTGTCGTTTTCATTGTTTGTTCATTTTAATAAAAAAAGATTTTACTTTCTATATTTTTGCTTGTTAATGACTTTTAAGAAGTAAACACCAGCCTTTTCAAGCTAAAACTAACAAAATACACAATTGATCATTTTAAATCTACATTATTTCAGGAACTGCAAATTAATTAATCTGTGAGCCAAGAAAGAACCAAATATATATATATATATATATATATATATATATATATATATTGACATGCTTTCGTAATTTTTTATATGATTTATATTTTTTTTAATCCGACTATTATATTTCATATATGCTCTATATATTAATGTAGATCGTGCTCGTCAAATTTCACGTAAATTTAAAATATATAACTATTTGTTTGATATAAAAAAAATCAACAGTTAAATAAATATAAAAAAAACGGTATTCTCGATCGACATGATATAAATATCGGATTGATTCGAAACTTTATGTGCACGACGAGTGTGATTATATTGCTAAATCTAGCCGTCAGTTTGTTAAAATATGAATCATACAAGAAGTTATAAAAACATATAAAATTAATTAATTTTACAAAAATATAAATTGATCCTTCATAAATATATATGATGATGATGAAGTGCATTTGATAACAAAATTTCCAAGCACATTCATTATCTATTCAATAATTTACATCAAAAATTTTATTTTTAATAAAAAGAAGATATGAATTAGCTTTTTTTTATAAACCTAATAATAAGAAAGAAAAAAAAAAGAAAAATCTTGTCATTTGAAATTAGACATTGTACATATATATATATATATATATATATATATATATATATATATAAGAATAATGTTGATATGAGATACCAATTTAGATTTGTTCATGGACCAAGCTATGGTCTGATTTTGTTTTTTTTTTACCAAATTCGATCTAGGTAGGCCCGTAAACCCATGTTACTGTTCAAAAATATTAAAATATTAAAAAAATCAATTTTTATATTAATATTAATATATTTTTATAATTAAATTTAAATCAAAAAATTTTATTGAATAAATAGTGATTTAGACTGGATCGAGTGGGCCCGAAATGAAAAAATGAAAAAATTCCTATCCAGGCTAGACCCAATTCGAGCCGAGCTGCCGTCCCTTATACAAATCTAGATACCATTTAGGCTGAAGATCTTCGATGTTTAATTTGTTACTAAATTATCTCAACAATTAAAGGAAAAAAAAAAAGAGAAGAAATTAAAGAAAGAATAAGGGATAGATTGATTACCTTTATAATCTCCAAAATGGTTTTGATAATTTTGGCAGCAGCTCGTTCCGTATAATGACCTTTTGCGACAATTCTATCAAAAAGTTCACCTCCATGGCAAAGCTCCATAACAAGATAAACAGCTTCTTTATCCTCAAAGGCTTCCCTAAATGTAACAATATTTGGATGCTTAGGCAAATGTTTCATGATCTCAACCTCCCTCCTTACATCTTCGAGGTCAATCTCCGTCTTCAATTTCGATTTCGATATCTTCTTACACGCGTAAGCTTTCCCGGTTTCTAAATCGAAACATTGATTCGTGATTCCGAACTCACCTCGTCCTAACTCTTTTCCCATCTCGTATCTCTCCAAGATGTTTTCTCCCGACGAATCCTTCAAAACCCTATTATTAGGACGTAGGTTTGCCGATTTTTGTGTCCCCTCGTCGTGGTTGAAACGTGCATGTTTGGATTTTGCTTTCGATTTGTAACTGTTATAATATTTCTTTGATATTACACCTACTAGTTTCGTCGGCGTTGATATGCAACTTCCCATGGGATAGTCGGCGACGACGATGGCGATAGCTATGGCTAGTTAGGTTTGATTTGATTTCACATTTTCGATCAAAAACATCCCATGGGAAGAAAGAGATTTTCTTTTTTATTTATTTATTAGGCTAGAGAAGGGAAAATGTAAACCCTAGCAAATTGGAAAAGGAAAAAAAAAGACTAAATTTGGCTTTATTATTATTATTATTAGAGGAGTTGAAGGAATTTGAGAAGAAAGTTATTGGTTTTTGTTAGATTTGTCCCGCCATTTTTTTAGGACAGTTTAAATACCGTTATCTTTAACATCAATGCCATTGATTAAAGGTTTTAAATACAGCCAAGTTTTGAAATTTTTAATGCTTTATAGTTTATACACTCAAATCTAGGATTTTTTTTTTAAATTTCTTTTGTTAGATTTTAATCTATACCACACGTACGTTACACATGAATGATTAATACGTAAATATCATAATTTTTATGTTAAAATATATTTTTAATAATAAAAATTATATTTTAATAAATAAGTAATAATAATGAATAAAGTATATTATATAAATAATTATTACATCAATTATTAAACTATATTTAGTTTCTTATTTAGTTTCATGCTATGCAATTAGATCTGCCTAAGAGTGGTCGGTCTGAATTAGGTTGGTCTTAGGATAGATTTTTAGTAATCCGGGTCAAAAAAAAATAATTTTATTAAAATTTAATTATGAAAAAATATAAAAATATTTTTTATTTAATATATTTTAAATAATAAAATAGACTTTTAGACACAGACAGAGCTTGGGAAAGCAAAAAATATTTTATTCGGGCTCGGATGCCCCGAAAAAGTTAACTCCTAGGTCAATATTAAGGATTAAATGTTAGAACCTCATGGGTAAGGATGAGGTAATGGAGTTGATAGAGAAATTCATAAACCTAGGTGGGATAGAAGAATTGATAAAGGGAATAGAGATGATAATGGAGATCATATTGAGAAAGAGGAGAATTTCGTACCGGTTTAACAACTCTTATTTAAACGAAGTCAAAAAAATGCAATCTTTGTTATTTTTTAAGAGGGATTGATCTTCGTTTAAAAAGGAACGATCCTTTTTTAAGAGTGATTGATCTTTTTTAAGAGGGATCGATCTCTCTGTATATAAATTTAGCTTGATCTAGGCAATAATTTTTACTCATATTTCAGAGGTCAGGCCTAGACAGAATTAACCTTTGATAATATAAGGCCTAGATCCAGCCTGAACCTGGTCCGATTCGACCCATGGATAAATCTACTCTATATGCAATATATATGTTCAAGTAATATCAACGAACTATGTATTGATCTATGCTTGATTTTTTTTTTTCTTTTGAATATATGCAATAATTGTATATATTTTCCTTCAGCTTCAATGACATTTAATAATAATAACAAATATGAAATTTTTTATCAAAACCAATTTTTTGATTGAAAAAATAATTAATATTAATTTGATTGTTTTGTATGCTTAACTTATTAATATAAGTAACATGATAATAAGGTTTGTGGATAATCAATCGTCATTCAATCAATTTTTAATAATTGTAGGTTCATGAGAAGCACTAAACTTAAAAAATTATATAAGCAAATTACAATATAGTAAGTCATTGTTTTATTGTAATTATCAATTATAAGAACTAAATAACTTTTTTAATATCAAATCTTAATTCATTAAAAGTCACTAAATATACAAATTTTACATATAAAATATATTACAATAAGATCGATGTTGTTTTTATGTAGTTTTTTAAAAGATTGAAATATTTTTTCTCAATTATATTTGATTGATTATTATTATTGTTTATTGGAGAATGAAATATAATAATTTTGAAATTAATTATAAGATATGACACACCCTAGACAATTGTCAAAAGAATATTTTTATAATTAAAAGGTAATGTTGTTCTTTTTTTAGATAATTAAAAATTAATAATAAAATGTATTTTTTTTATATTTGAATTTCTCTTTTAATTAATTAGAATGAATTAATCTCTTTAGAAATTCTTTATAATTCAAACTTAATGTTGTTTTTATGTAGTTTTTTAAATAATAATATTTTAATAATTAGATTTAGAAAGAGATAATAGTAATAATAATTGATGAATAAAAGTCATCTATCTTAAAATGGTTTTTGTCAGCTTTTTTAATTAGTTTTTTTAATATATTTTAGTTAGTTAGTTTTATTTTTATATTATTATAAATACAAAATTAAAATATATATTTCCTTTTCACTTTGATTAAAAATAGAAACTCAGTTTTTTTTTTTTAAATTACTCATATTTCTTTTTACCTCTTAAAAGTTAAAACACAACCTTTTTATTTTCACTCACTAAGGGCTCCTTTGGATGTCCGATTGCCTCCAGTCCAGTGCGATTTCACTCCCCTCCATCGTGCCACACCATCAATGAGCAATTGGACCCTTAAATAAATAAGTACATAACAAAATTTTATTATTAAATATATGATAACTTTTTATATAAAATAATATATATCAATATTTTTTAGTGAATAAAATTTTATAATATCAAATTAAATTAAATTATATAAAAGATAATAAAAATATGATATTATTTTGTTATGTTTTAATTTTTGTAAATATATTATTTGTAATTATAAATAAATTTTAATATAATGTCCTTAATTGTCATTTTTTTTTCTTATTATAATTCACCTCACCGTCACGTTGCTTTTGCATCTAAACACATATTCCACCACTGATTTTAATCTTTACCATTACAATACCCAATCTCACCATTACAATAACTAATCTCATCTTCACCATTGTTTTTCTCTTTCAAGAAGTTATATGCACTAATTAAGAAGGTTAGTTTCTTAACTTCCACATTGTTTTTTAGTATTTACTTATGACCTTGCTGACATTCTTTAAAGCAATAAAGAAGATTGTGTTCCATGAATAAGAAAAGAAGGGAACCTCGGTCTTCATCATGTCTTTGTCCATTTTGCAAATGATGGTTTACTATTGTAAATAATTGGGAATAGCTATGTTATTTGGACTCGAGTGTGAGTATCGGATATCGGTATGTATCCGATATAGATATGTTCAATTTTTTCTAAGATTTTCATGTATTTGGAGGGTTCTTGGGAGATCATATCATCATACCCATGTCCGGATATGCATTTGACACGGCAGTTGGATTTAGGTATGAAGAGTCAGAGCAACATAGATATATATCCTAAACGCTAAATCTTAAACCGACTAAAATTATTATGATCAACCTGAATGATTGGTTATGGAAGTGATAGTAGCTGGCATCTGGACAAATGCAAGATTTGAAGTAAGGTTGTATGTGTATTAAGCCTTATATGACACCCCGGCCTTGATGCGATCGCTTCTGTTGATTTTCCCTCTTAATTTCATTATTTTTTTTTTTTAGCTGGATACACTATGAAATTCAGTTTTGGTTTTTCGATTCTTATTTTCTCTGTTTTTCAACATAATTTATTATTTTTACTCTTCATTATGCACAACCAGTGTCTGAGGCCTCCGTACGGAGTAGTATACTTGGCGAAGAAGAAGAATTATGTCGGCTTTAACAATGGAGCGCGGCACCTCAGAAGTGTAGTTGATGAAGAAAGGCATTTTCGGAGCTAAACTGCTTACAAATCTTGTTGTCTTTTATTTTTCTGTCCAATTGGTGTTAGTAATACATATCAGAAATTGTTTCAATTCTTTTGGTTTATGTTACTCAAACTCGGGTGTGAATGTCGGATATGGATATGTATCCGACACAGATATGTTTAATTTTTTTAAAATTTTATTCATGTATTTGAAAAATCTTCGGAAGATCATATTTTCATACCTATATCCAATTATGTGTTGGATACAGATACTTTTAAAAAAAATAATGAGTCAGAACAACATAGTTTTTGATAGTATTAATAAAACTAGCTTTTGATGGTAATAATGAAACTGAGATTAGAGAAGAATTAGTGAAGGCTAATTTTGCTACCATTTCTTCTAGAAACAGTCTTTTTATGTAAACAGAAGGAATCAAATACAGGTAGGATCATATTTTCATACTTATATCAAATTATATATCATACTTATATCCAATTATGTGTCGGATACAAGTACTGCAAAAAAATTAAAAAATCGAAACAACATAATTTTTTATAGTATTAATGAAACTAGCTTTTGATGGTAATAACTGGGATCAGAGAAGAATTAGTAAAGTCTGATTTTGCTACCATTTCTTCTGGAAAGTCTTTTTTATGTAAACAGAAGGAATCAAATATAGGTATATTCAATTTTTCTTAAAGTTTTTTTTTTTATATATTTGAAAGATCTTATTTTTATATCTATATCTGAATATGTATCAAACACAGATGTCGAACACGAATATTAAAAAAAAAAATCCACGGAAGTTGTTTTTGTACGAGTTTTTTTTGTCTCCTATTCTTTTTATTCTTTTTATCACATTATTTTTTCCCTATTAATTTTTCCATTTTAATTGTAAATCAAACAGTTAGTTAATTCAAAGTCCAAAATTTAATATTTTTTTTTCCTGGTTTTCCATAAACAACTTGATAAGAACTGTATTCCCTTTTTTCCCCTCTAACCCCTTCATCTTTTAGGGAGAGTTGGTTCAAGAAAAATAAGATTTCTCTATGTTACTCAAATTCGGAAGTGAATTCGAAAGTGAATGTCGAATTCTAGTATGTATTTAATACAGGTATTTTTTATTTTATTTTTTATAAGTTTTTTCATATATTGAATGTATCTCCATATCTATGTCCGAATATGTATCGAAAACGAGATAAGATACTTAAAAAAAAAAAAAAATGAAGACTAACATAAGGATTCCTGACCCGGAATTCAACTTGCCACTACCAGATTATCTAGTTTGGTTAACCAACGTTCTTGAGCATGCCAGTATGACATTATTAACAGTGCTAAAATGGAACTAATCCATTCTGTTGTAAAACTGAAAAATTGCAAAAGAAAAAACTTATAACAATAAATCTAATATCAAAATCCTAAAATTATCCAAATCTGCAAAAATCCAATTGGATAATGTCGAATATACGATTTTTTACCATCCCTAATCCCAAGATATTCATATTTTATGTAAGGCTTCCTTTTTGAGAAAGAGAGAAAGAGATTGCCTTCACTCACTAATATGAATTGAAAAAGAAAATCCCAACTTAACAACAACTACCTAAAAGGTTTTAGATTTTTACCTGTGAAGAGGCATTTGAGATCAGAAATTTGCCTCATCCTCAGCAAATTTCAGTAAATACTTCAAAATTGAAAGCTTGGGATCATCATCTCCAACTCCTCCTTTGTCCCTAGTTTCAAAAATGGCTTTCATAATACGAGTGTATAGCCTTTCAAGCTGTGGAATGCCGTAGTTTTCAGTTCGCTCCACAAACAGTTGCTTAGCAGATTCTACTTGGTTAGAAATCTCACCATCTGACATTCTAATGTATTCCTGGGGGGATACACTCCCATCAATTACATCACAAGCTTCCATACAAGTTTCTTCCTGGTTGCCATCTCCGAAAATAGGCTCGGGCCTCTCACAGTTTATCTCGTTTGCCTCTAGGGTTTGAGATGACTTTGTTTGTACTGAATCTGCGATCCGTGATTTGTCTTCTGCTGCAGCTCACAGATTAACAGATTGACTCTATAAGTCATGACAATTCTAACACTTCTAATGAAAATAGAAAAGAAGAATCAACACTGGAATAAATGTTATAGAAAATGCAGAAACTTAGGATGATCAAAGAAACTACAAAACTATAATAATTTGCTTCTTTTCTTTTTTGGGTGAGGATACTGTGCTTTTGAACCCGCACAAAATATCAAAAGTCGGTATGGCGAGCTGAGGGTAGACATAGGGATCCATGCCAGTATTGATTCTCATCTCATGCTATAAATCATTATCAAGACTGATACAAGCTCCTGTTTTAAATTCAAAGACATAAAAAAAACATTGCAAGTAAAAAGATGGTTTTCTCCTATGCTACCTGAACTCGAGGTGAGTGTCAGATACAAGTATGTGTCCAACATAGGTATACTCAATTTTTTCGAAGTTTTTCCATATATTTGGAGGATCCTACCCCCATACTCATGTCCGAATATGTGTCGGACATAAGTGTCGCACACGGATATTTGAAAGAAAATGAAGAGTTCAAATAACATAGGTTTTCACAAATCGAACTACCCTTTTATTTTCTTAATTCATTTACTCTCCCACCTTTTGGTTGGTGGAGTTTGAAGAGTGAAAAATCACAATTCAACACTTCATAGAATTAGGGTATGGAAGAAAATTGAAACCATGTATTGGAATAAGATTTCTAAAATAAATAAGATGGAGAATAGTTGCTTTGCTTTCCATGATGACTAAAATCAGAAAAGTCAAAACCTTCTACTTTTAAGATACTCTACATTAAGGGGCAAACAAAACATTACCACTAGATGAAAGAAATCACCAACCAAAACGATATTAACAATATATCCCTGACACAGTTGCTTTAAGAGCCTGTAGACTGGTACGTTCTGGTTCTGAACTAATTCCGAGATGTGACTTTAAATGAATGAGATTTAATGTTGAATGGAACTTTTAGAATGGAAAAGTACTTCAAAATATAAATGTAAGCGTATGCCTATCCTGGTCTTGGATGCCAATTGAGAAAACTAAATCCAATTCTTAGTAACAAAATACGTTATGAACTAAAGAGAAAAACCCACCTCATCACAACACCAAATAGACAGCTAATCTATGTATACACATATAACAGACATCAAAATACCTGAAAGGACAGTGTCAACATTCTTCTTTGGCCTTTTCAAAGCCTCATAGCTTTGAAGATTGGCCTCTGGCTGGACATTGCGAAGTCGGGCACTTGCCCGGGTGACAGTTCCTAGCTGCACGACAGGTACTGAGGGGAAAGTAGACACCCCCATATCATCCGGCATATGTGCCGGACCCCCTTGGGCAGCAATTTTGTCACAATAAGCAACCAGTGAAGGTTCCATCTGTGACAGCATACCATGAACCTGAAAAAAAATTAAAATATTATGAAAAGAAAGAAAAAGGTGAGCCCCAAGTAATGAGAATAAAATTCTGGAGCAAATGAACAAGTGAACGTACTGAATCCCGTAGTTCATAAGCTCTACTAACAATTCTAGCACCATTATAATCATCTCCGTTATAAGCCTGAAATTCAAGAAAGCAAAGCAAATCAGGCACAGGAAACCTTACAAGAGGGAACAAGACAAAAAAGAAGATAACACAGACTATATTTATTACAGTCTTTTGAAATATTTTCAGACTTTGGCATATAGAACTGAAATATATAGTAGCCTTTCAGATAACCAAGTTGGTTGGTAAATTTGTGCTAGTCGCATGACAATAATACAAAGGAAAAAGTTTAGAAAAAAAGCATTCAGAGTGCTAAAATCCAAAGCATGCAAACATATGGCCTATAAACGAATTTTTTCAGTAAGCCGCCTTCACTAATTTGTTACACCCCCAGCAAGTGGAAAAATATATTAATGAAGCAGAGAGTAGTTCATGTTATATACAGGATACAGGTATCCTGATTGGAATATTTGTTATAAAATTCCAGTCCTGGCATCAGCTGAAGATTCACTTATGGTTTATGTCCAGCAATAAAACTAAACTTCCAAGTGATCTCTTTAAGTAACATGAAAATAATATCTAATATTTAACTTAATGTCAAAGATAACTACAACAATACACTGACAGTAAAGACATTACTTCTAAAGCAAAATAAATTAGCAAATTATACAGATTCTACTCTTCTGTACATGGCATGCAACTGTCAATATTTTTTTAATGCAGTAGGTCCCTCATCCCTGTTACCACAATTCATGTGCAGTTTGGTTGTGTTTGCATGCAGCTGTCTGTAAGCAGATCTGATGCAGCCGCTGAAGAACTTAATTCCTTACTCTGTTATGTAATTTCAATTTAGCAATTAGGGTTTTATATTTTTGGGTTCTGGGTTTATTTTGTTAATGGTCAGAACTGCACCTTTTCAATTCCTCTATCCTTTGTTTAATCATGTTACTTTCGAGTTTAGATTATTATAGCTTTTTGCAGGGGTTCAGGTTTATTTTCTTGGTGTCTGAATTGGTGTTTTTCGTGTTTAGTAGTTACTCTCCTATAACAAATTGTAAATCTATTGCCTATTGGGGATGAATATTTTGGTTCTTGAGACATCGATGTCAAGGAATATCTCATGCTCCCTTTCTTCTTCCTTCTTAATTATCTGCATGCATAGACTGGTGGTACTGCTGTTCATTGCACACAAAGTACCTACAAAGCTTCCTTATTTCTTCTTATTCTTCTTTCCTTTTCCTTTTCTTTCTTTCTTTCTTTCTTTCTTCTTTTTTTTTTTTTTTTTTTTTTTGATTGTTAGAGAGAGGATTTGAGCGTAGGACCTCTATTTTCACGGTGAGGTCTCGCTACCACTGAGGCAATACCTCAGATTTTTCACTTTTCTATTCAATCCTAGATCCAACCCATTCTATTAACTACTTCAGAGACCCTAAATCCGCAAATTCATTATCCTCCTATTGAATAATTCACTAAAATCAATTCCAAAACCACAAACTTGCTGCTGCCAAAAATTCTTTGGAATCTCTTTCCTTGCTGCCAGCCACTCTTTTGCCCTTAAGTTCCAATCAATTTAAGCCCCTAAATATAACAATAAACTCTAAAATCCCAAAATTTTCAGCCGTATGTATCTAGCCTATCATAAATCCTATGCAAGCAAATTTCCCCTACTCTTTCCTACATGCATTCATGCACGTGAAAATGTTTACCCTCCAAACAATGCTCAGTACACCATCATCCATGAGTAGCAAGGTACATATTCAACTAAGTTAAAATAAATAAAAAAATGGAACTCAGAATAGATCGCATTTAGAATTTGACAAACCCACACCTTTGCATTGGTTACAACCAGGTCGGCATCTTGCAGAAAAGATGAACAGGTAAGATATTGCCCAGAGTCAACCCGCTGTAATAGTGTAGCAATGTCCATAGGATTCTGGATTATTGAGTGGTAGTTTGGGGCATCCTCATCAGTGACTGGATAATGAAAGACACTAAATCTTTTATCATACAATATCCTGCAACACGATCAGCCATTGTCTAAAAGGCTTAATAACTGTTTAATAAGAAGCAAAAATCACAAAGCCAAATAAACCCCTTTTCATTCATAATCAAGGCTTAAATATCTTGATTGCATAGGCTTACAAAGATAAAACAATCAACAACAAATTAAAACATAAAAGCCCATGCTAGAAGTCATCTTCTTCGTAATCCTGAGGTTTTCTCAAGTATATCAACTTTGGAGATAAAGCAGGTCTAAAAAAGGGTAACAAATGTAAGTTAATACAAAATCACATGCAAAGAAGGAGATCTTACAACCCAAAACAAATTCATGAACCATTTTGGAAAAGATCCAACAATGATAATTCAAGGAGCCAAAAACCACACTGAATAGGAGTGATATAGAAGACACCAGCTTTACTACATGTCTGAAGGTCGATATTCTCTTTTCTTCTTTTCTCATGGTTTTAAATTTTGTTCACAAGTTCTTTATTTTCTTATATACACAATTTCTCTCAAGGGCACCTGACATAACAGTTCTACAAGAATACACCTAATATGCTTCGGATAATTCTTTGGAAACCTTTAGATCTTCTTCCAATCTCAGTTATAATTTTTTCATTTACAAAACTCTAACTCAGCATTAAAACCTGAGTTCCAGTTCCCTCAACTGTTGTCCTAAATTTCACCGGAATCAATTGAAATATGCTTCACAGTTAATAGAGCTTCATCGCCAAGAGAAAGAGAGAGAAAGGCAGGGTGAAAGGGGTAGAGGGAACAATAAAACAAAGGACGCCTACGTTAAAGAGTACAATATAAAATGTAATAGTTTCTGATAGGACCATGGTAACTTTACCGATTGCAAACATCTCTAAGGCACATCCGTAACCGGCGAAGAGCATGTTGCTCAGCTTCTACTTTGGCCTTCAATTCTGAGACCTTTGGTCCACTTGCCACTTTGGGCACTTTGGGAAGTTCAGGAAGAGATGCTGATTCTTGGGACTTTTTGGTCATAGCCTCCAACAATACTGACAAAGCAGCTTCAATTAAACGTTCAAAAAACAAAGATCTGTCTTCAATCGATGGTTTGTCCACTTGATAGCTGACAATAAAAATTAAATACATGACTGTTGAACTAAGTTTTAATCAATAAAAATATAAGTAAATAAATACCTATGACGATTTGAATAAAAAAAAAGTCTTCAGTTCATCAATATCAACAAAACAGAAGCAAGACAAAATAGAAAAAGGCAATACAGTAATATCATTATTGAATTCTTAAAACAAAAAAAGTGTGAATCTCTGATGTTCCACATGTCATATCAGCATAAAAGAGAATGCAGTTGGACTGCATTTTGCTATAGGATGCCTCAACAAGATCCGTTACTTGCAAGAAAGGCCAAGAAGGGTTTATTTACTGAAAACCAAAACATCATGGTGACAGCAATAACCAGCCAGATTATGAACAATAATAATGAACAATAATAGCGAATGGTCAAAATTGATATCCAAACAATCACAAAAATGGTATAAATGCATAAAAGGTTACTTTAAGGGTCAGTTAGACATACACACTACGCTGAGGAAATACTGAATATGGATTCCCATCAAATTCGGCAAGTGAAATTGATGATGTTCCAAGTAACAATAAAGGTAAGTCCGAAGGCAACTCTTCTAAAAGAGTAAGCAGAACAGCCCTTAGCTGTTCATGTGCCTGCAACACCAAATTCATCAAACTCAGAAAATAAAAAGACAGGACAACAATATACTAATAAATTAGATCTGAAGCATCCAAAAAATAAAAATAAACTTTTGAGCAAGTGCACTCATTTGAACTAATACTTAATTAGAATCAGATATGAAAAATCAGTCAATGAAAGGAAGCACTCACGTTATCCCACCATAGATTAAACTGAGGTATATAGAGTATAGATGGTGTTGCTCTTCTTGCTTCGCCAAATATATGCACCATTGCTTCCTCTGGTGTCTTTGCACTAGGATCCGAAAGAAGAGATGGAAGACCAAGAGAATGTACAGGAAATTTCTCTAGCTCATGCAAAATTGCAGGTCCAAGATGATCCTGAAGAACTAGATCAGTAAGTATATTCTGTTTTTGGCTTCAACTTTTACACTTATTAAAAATCAAGAGGATGCAAAATACTTACCAAGCCAGAACCATCACCACCGCACAGCAGAAGCCGAGGCCTATAAACAAGAGGAATTGCAGATCCATATGAGAGCATAGAAAGCTTGGTCAACTCAGATGACACTGTTAGGGGAGGAAATATGTCATATATATAATTCATGGCTTTCTGGAGATGTCTTTGCAGGCATGGTGCAACCACCAAAGACAATGGTCTAGAGTGAACAATGGAACCTCTGTGAGCAGCAGGAGTAATTGTCGACATGGCATCTATAAAGTGATACTTTTCAACCTTTACTGAGTCAACATCTATTACAAATTTGTCATCACTAGTGTACACTTGAGGGTATTTTTCACGAAAAGCATGAATGGCAGCTTCAGTGCATAGGGCTTTCAAATCTGCACCACAATATCCCACACAACTAGCTGCAAGTTCTATTTTAAGTTCCTTAGAAGGAGGTTGCTTCCACTTCCGCGTGTGAATATCTAATATTTCAGCACGTGCTTCACAGCCAGGCAAAGGAAAATTGAATTCACGATCGAATCGCCCAGGGCGCCTTAAGGCTCCATCAATAGCATCAATCCTGTTGGTTGCTCCAATCAAAACAACTTGTCCACGGGAATCAAGCCCATCCATGAGGGCAAGCAAAGTGGACACAATAGAATTGTGAATCTGCTCTTGTTTACTAGACCTTACAGGAGCAAGACCATCTATCTCATCAAAGAAAATGATGGAAGGCTGATTCCTTTGTGCCTCCTCAAAAAGAAGTTTCAATTGTCTTTCAGCCTCACCAACCCACTTGCTAAGTACATCAGCACCCTTTCGCATGTAAAAACTGACTTTCTGGCCTGCCTTTGAAGCAGCACATGCTAGTGCTCTGGCAATCAATGTCTTACCAGTGCCCGGAGGACCACACAACAAGACACCCCTAGGTGGGGTAATGTGATAACTTGCAAAGAAATCTGGATACAACAAGGGAAAGAAAACCATTTCCTTCAAAGAATCAATATATTCAGAAAGCCCGCCTATTTCATCAAAGCTTACACTTTCATCAACCTGTAAGGGTTGAATATCTGCCCCTCCTTTAGAGCTTGGTCCAGCAGTCTGAATCCCAGAAGTCAATGTAGCAAAAGCATCACTTTGATGACCCCAACCAGATGCAGCAACATTTAATCCCCATGCTGTTGTCCCATGCATGTCTAGTCCCCCAAACAGCCAAGGTGGTCCAGATTTGCTCCCACCTCGGCCCCAAGGAATAGCTGGGCCCTGATCCAGCTCATCCACAAGAAGAGAATCATCAGAATCCTCAGCTCTTGTTTGACGATGACGCTTATGAACTCGTGAGCCACCCTTCCTAACATCCCTACTGACCTTAGTCCCCATTCCTTGATGTAAAACCCTCCGCGGAGATCTAGCTCTTTGCTTGCTCTCATCCATAGAAAGCCTACGTACATCATCACGATTTCGAAGATCATACCGCCGCCTTCCTTCCTGCTCTTCTTCACCCTCTTCGTCATCACCATCACCATCATCCTCTCCTTCATCTTCACCCTCAGCCTCTCCATCGCCCTCATCTTCAGCATCACCCTCACTCTCATTTTGGCCATCATCTGCAGCATCATCATCTAAATCATTCCCATTTTCAGTTTCGTCTTCACCAACTTTCTCCTCCGAAGTGTCTTGCTCATCACCATAATCCAAATTCATCCGCTTAATTGCAACTGCTTTTGAACGACGAGGGCGCAATCCTTCACGCCGAGGAGTTTCTTTAGTCCCCATGGTCTTTTTGCGTTTGGGAGAAGGAGACTCATCTTGACTTAAACTGTTATCAACCCGATTGCTCAAAGGTCGATATGAAGGTCTCTGAAAAAATATAGTAAGAAGTTGAAATAGAATACACTTTCTGTGACGTGATAATATTGATGATTCATCAAATCTGAGAAAAGTAATTGAATTCCAAAAATTTTGCATGCTTGGAAGGTACCATCATGTCTTCATCCCCTGAACCGGAACTATCAGTATAACCAGTAAGGTTCACAGAAAGTCTCCTCTTTCTGGATGAACGCCGAAGTTTGGGTGTGCCAGACTGCAACAAGAGGATGACTAAAAATTACTCAAATTCAGAATACATGACATCACTGAGAAAATGAATCATTTGACCCAATTAGCTTAAAGAGAAGAGGCAGTGATATGAAAAGCATGCAAAGACACAACTTATTCAAGAAAACCTTCATGAAACACATCCTCCTAAAAGAATGCCTGACATAACTGAGAAAAAGGAATCTATAGTTTCATCTAAAAAGCTACAGAACAAGGAACTTGTAATGAAAATGAATATGATACAGCCACAGCACAAAACTAATGTAACCATCAAACTTATATTAACAAGTGTCAACAAAGAATGAATGCATACATTCATACTAACAACATAAACAAACTCTATGCCAGGTTAGGAATAGTTTTAGCACAAGTAAACAGTTTGCAATGCCGTCCAAGTTCACCTCAACAATGCATGGACCATCCTAGGTTCAAGAGATGTATACACCGCAAAAGCAGTTAAAGGTTATAGACATAACAAGAGAAGGAAGTAGTTATACATACGGTGCAAAGCTGAAATAAATCCTTCTAATTTTAAACAGTCTTTAAATTAATGCTAACAGATATGCAAAAGACCATCAACAATCACTTAAATGCTTAGGAATTACAAATGAACCATTTAAATTAATACAAATGAACCATTTCCAAGTGCTAAATAATAGCATCCGCTAATAAGTTTCTTTTCTTTAATAATGGCAGCAGAAAATCACTTAAAACTCCTTTTGGCTGTTGCTTTTTGCTTCCGAAAGCAAAAGGCATGTCTGGATATAAAATCAAAAAATATTTTTCAAGAAGAATAAATAAAATATTTTATTTCTTTAGATAACAGAATGCAAGATTCTACTTTGATATAGACAAATTATGTTATATTGGTGTCACATTTTAATTATTTGTCCATATTTAATCAGTTATGATTCTGCTTTTTAATTTTTACATTTTCTTTATAGCAGCTTTTCAAGAAGCAAATTGCAAAAGCCACAAAACATAACAGAGCCTTAATATATGCAATATGCTTAAAAAAACTACTATAATCACATAGAAGAAGATTTAAACTATCAAAGCCCATTATGATTTAAGTTATCTATAGTCTAGAAAAACTTCACATCCAAACTGGATGAGCTAAAAATTTTCTCTCAAACTGTGTAAAGACTATCAGCATGGTATATACAGTCGGATAAGAGTGTGTAAATTACATTGTTGTTTGAAGCCCGAACTGCCCGATCCCCCGAGCTCAGCATTTTAGCAATGCGAGAAGCTGCAGTCCTTGTCTTTGTCTTGCTTTTCCTATTTCGAATGATGGTTGGAGTGTAATACAAATATGGGCGGCCATACACTTTCGGCCTTCTCCTAAGCCTATCACTTGTGCGCACAGGCCTAGAAACTGGCCCATCTCCTTGACCAGATCTTTTTGAATACATTGGCAAACACTAGCTTTGGTGATTGTGTTCTTCCATAAACTTTCAAGCGTACCTACACCTTAAAGAGAAAAAAGTAATAATGATAAGTAGAGATTCCAAATTGCTTTGCCTAAATTTTCTTGCATGTATAACTTTCAATTATCTAACTTAAATGCCATTGTTAATGGCATATGATTCTGGACAATTATCAACAAATAATATACTTTTCTAAAATAATCTCAATTAAACATGACAATTTTAAGGTCACTAACTACATAGAAACAAGAACTTCTGTCACATAGCAGAGTACAGGAACAGAACATTCTAAAGAATAAAGCTATTATACCCTCTTTTAAGCTAAATGCAAGCAAGAATGCTCTCTATGGACCAGATTATCTTTCCATTTCTGGACAACATTCTTAGTTCTCAATCACATGTTTATCAATCATGCATACTGATGATACAGACACCTGATAGTCACTGCAGATTAAGAAAGACTCTTCAGAAGCAGATTAAGAATCTTAGCAAAGAAAAACAATTGATGAACAAAATGTAATGTTATCTATGAGAATAAGAAAAATATCTCCAGTCATTCAAAAAAAAGAGGAACATTTTAGAACAATTATGAATTCAAATAAAAATAAAAATAAAAAAATCAATCAAAATGAGGTGAAATTAAGCTATATTTAGAGAAATGAAATTAGGTCTATAACATGAGAAATCCAAATTTAAGAAGAAAAAAACAAATCAGACAGAATGAGAAAATAAAAAAGAGAACGAAAACAAACAAAGATTGGAACCTGAACCCTAACCTGGTTGAATCGAAGTTGAAACCGCAGATCTAACGGCAAAGATAAATTTTTCTTCTTTTTTTATTTAATTAAATCGGTCGTCGCTGTTAGAGAGGAAAATCGCTAAGAGTTCTCTCTCCCAAGAAATTGATGCAAAATTTGGTGCTCGAAGAAATATTTCACGCTAAGAAACGAGAGAGAAAGAAAGAAATGAACCTTCGTTTCGTTTTCGTTTTCGTTTCGTTTCGTTTTTTTTTTTTTTTTCCTTCTTAATTTCTTCACCTAGAAAATTAAGGTTTTTTTTTTTTTTTAATTACTATAGTATTTTACTTTATTTATTTTAAAATTAGTATTTTTAAGATTATCGTATATATTAATATTTTTATTTAATAAATTAAAAATAATTAATAAAATTATTAATTATTGTATTTAATATAATGTTATTATTATAAATAATATATTAACTAACTTTAAGGAGTGTCCTTAATACACTCGTTAGCAAAATCTTTTATTTTAAGTTAATATAAAAAAAATCTGAACTTTATTTATCTTTTTATTTAAGTAAATTTTTATATTTTTATTATACTTAAATAAATTTTTAACATTTAATTTGCATCAAAAAATTTTTAATTTTATTCAAATAAATCATTAATATTCAATTTATACTTAAATAAGTCCTTAATGTAAATAGTTTATTTGAATAAAATCAAAGGATAAAAATTTATTTAAATACAATAAAAATATAAGAACTTACGTTAAAAAATAAAATAATTCAATTTTTTTAATATTTTAACTTTTATTTTATTATTTTTAATATTTTATTTTATTATCACTTTAATCTCTTTTCCATTTATCATTATCATTAATCCACATAAATTAAAAATTCTTAATTCAAAATAAAATAGTAATATTTTAATTTTAAATAAATTAATTCAAAAGGCGAGCACTGAAATGAGAAAAGCTTGTAAACTCGTTATGCTGAACGACACATTCTAAAACTAAAGCACACACTAAAAAGGGCTTCGAAAGGTGTCCGCAGGTGCGAGGAGCCGAAGCACGGCATGTTAGCCTGTTGGGCCGAGTGTTCGCCCACTTCAGAGTCTTCGCCTTTAGATAACAAAAAGTGTCCGCCCAGGTTGCTGTGGGGAATTTTGTATTTTTATTTATTTTAAAATGATTATATAAATAAAAGTATTTAATATTATTATAATTTAAAAATAAAATGAATAAATTTAATTAAAAATAAATATAATGAATAAAAATATTATCCAAGTAAATCATTTTCTAATGAAAATGATTTAGGTTTCATTTGGATGAGCGGTGAGATTGGTTTCGGTGAGATTAAAAACAGAGATGGCGGTGAGATTAGTTATTGTAGCGACGAGATTAAAATCAGTGTTTGGATTCAAAAACAACGGTGGTGATGAGATAAACTATAATGAAAAAGGAAAATAATCATTAAAGATATTAGATTAAAATGTGTATATATATAATAAATAATTTATATTAAATAATAAAATATATATTAAAATTATATTTATATTAAATAATAATTAAAAATAAATTTGTATTAAAAATAAATTAATAAAATAAAATTCAAAATTTTAAAAAAATAATGAAAAGGTAAAAAGGAATTTTTTTTTCTCTATTGGGGTCAAGTAGAGGAAAATCTCTCCAAAAAAAATCATTAGGATTCCATCGCACCGGAGGTGCGGTGGAATCCAAATAAAACCTTAATAAAATTAAGATTCTTATTTATAAATCTTTAAAATCTTATTACTGTTAATTTTTATTATAATTAAAAATTATTTAAATGAAAATTTAAAAACAAAATGAAAATAAAAAAAAAGACATTTCTTGTCGATCAAAAATTTTACACATACTTTTATATAATATATATAATTATTTCATGGAAAATGAATTTTATTAAGGTTATTATATAAATTAATATTTTATTTTAATGTATTGATAATCAATGTATTAATGTTAACTACCAGATTTAATGAAAAAATAAATTATAAATAAAATTTTAATTATTTTTAAAAAATATCGAACACTCGTTAACAAAATATTTTTTAAATTACATAAACGAAATTAAAATATTATTATATACCTTTTTATTTATTACATTAATTTATTATTTTTTAAAATATATTTTATAAGAATCTTCTAATCCCTGACATATTAGATCATTTTTTATATGTGTTATATATAGATGCAAATGACTTTTTTTAAGGATTATCTTTAATTAATTTTATCATATTTATTTGTAAAAAAATTAAATTAATAATTAGCAAAACAATATATTTATGAAACTAAAAATTTGAAGATAAATGCCTTAAGGGGTGTTTGGTATTGGTCATCCTAAAAACGAGGGTGATCTGCATTCAGTAATTATATCACCCTATTTATTAGCAATTTAGAAATCCTACATGACAGTAATCTTGAATCACTAGAGTGATAAGATCACTGTTTTAAGGAGTGATCTAATTTCCATCCTTATAAGTAATTTTTTATGTTATTTTATTACTAATTTGGCCTGATAATAGCGAAAAAAAACACGTGTGAAAACTGCTAGTTAATCTTTACCGTTGACCTCTAAACTTGGCCAAAAAATTGTGACTTTTGTGTTTTAGGGTGATGATAGCAGTAGTTTTATTGCCTAATATTTTGTATATTCTTTTCTTATTATGGTATAAATTTTGTATATTTTTATCCAAAAATATTTTTTGAAAAGTAAAAATCTGAACATTAAAAAAAAAATAAGTGAAAAAATATCCATATAAGAAAAATAAAAATAAAATATTTTTTTTGAAAAGGTTATTTTGGATATTTTGTACTCGATGATTTTTTTTTCTTGTAATATCAAGCATTGTAGTTTAATATCACTAGTGATTTATAATGTTATACCAAATATGGTAATATAAAATCATTAGTGATCAAATTACCTAAATAGTCTTATCATCATGATAATTAAATTATCACAATAATTTTATAAGTGATACCAAACGTTAGGAAAGAGAGGGAGCTACATAATAATTAATTAAGATTTCATACTCTTCGTCCGTAGAAGTTCTTTGAAAGCCTTTCTATTATTATTGAGAAAAAGGCATAGATAAGATTACTTGAATTAAAGTGAAGTCTATACCTTTACTTATTTCCTTGGTAATAATGCCTTTATTAAGGGTATAAATGAATAAAATGTTCGACAAACGATTCAGAAATAGTTTGATTTTTGTTCGTTTATGTTCGTTTATCAAGCTAAATAAACGATTATGAACATGTTTTAAGATTCATTTATTAAACGAACCGAACACGAACAAGGTATGTTCGGTTCATTTATATTCATAAACAAGCTCATTTAAAATTTGTTTAATAAATTATTTAAAACTTGTTTAAAACTCGTTTATTATTCGATTATATTTTATATTTAATAGTAACTTAAATTTAATAATTTAATAATATTTGTGTTTTATTGTTTATATTTAATAATAACTTAAATTTAATTATATTTGTATTTTATTATTTTATATTTAATAATAACTTAAAATTGACTTTTTTTTATTTGTTTGCTTGTTAAGTTTGTTTAGATTTGTTTGTTTATTGTTCATGAACATATTTTTAATTATTCACGAACATGTTCGATTATGTTTTCATGAACATGTTCATTTAATGTTCGTGAACAATAAATGAATGAACACGCTCAATTTTAAACAAACAGAGCTTGAACACAATTTTAAAATTCTTAACGAGCACATACTGAACACGAACAAGGTCATAAATAAATAAACGAATACCAACAGAGGCTTGTTCGTTCAAGTCCGGTTCATTTACAGCCCTACCTATTATCTTTAAATAATGCTTCACTCTTAGTAGACATGTTCAAGGGTCAGATGGATCTCAGTTTGTATTAGGTTGGGTTTAATTAAGCATTTTTTCAATTTGGTTTGGCCCGAATTAATATTTATTAATAAAATAATATTTTTTATTTAAATTTAATTATAAAAATATTAATATAAAATATTTTTTAAAACAGTGATTCGGGTCTGTTGGCAGACCTGTGCCAAACTTGGATAAAGAATGTGGAAAAAATTCGATTCGTGGCTCGGCCCATGAACACCTCTAATTCTTAGGTACAAAACAAAATTTATTACTACTAGATAGATGCCCGTGCTTTGCTGCAGCATGTTATCGTATTTGAATTGATATTTTGTAATAAATTTAAAAGATAAAAAAGCAAGAGGAGTAAGGATAATTTAGAAAAATAATAACTCATATCCTTACATGACACCTACTATAAAATTGAGAGTTATTTGAATATGGTTAATTAGATCTGATAATTTCAAACACAACGTAATTATACGATACGAACATAACATGAGAAAAATAATTAAAACACGACATGATACGAAAAATAACATGAACACAACATAAATATACGAACGTGTCAAATCTATATAAAACGAATTATTAACGTGTCAAAATTTTTAAAAATATATAATACCTTGAATACAATAATGAGAGAAAAAATAACACGAATATAACGACATACGACACAAAATTGAGAGTTATTTGAATAATGTCAATTAGACTTGGCAATTTTGGATACAACATGATTACACGAAACGAACACAACATGTAAAAAATAATTAAAACACGACACAAATATACGAACGTGTTAAAATCTACATAAAACAAATTATTAACGTGTAAAAATTTATAATACTTTAAACATAAGATAAAATAACATGAACATACAATTTTTTCTCTAAATTGAAACATTATGAAAAATTATACAAAATATGGAATGAATTAAACACGATATGAACGCACAAAATTTTATCTAAATTGAATCCTCATGACAAAATATGCAAAATATTTGGATAAATTGAAACACGACATATATATGAAAAAATAATTAAAATACGACACAACACGAAAATAATATGAACACAGCACAAATACACGAACGTATCAAAATCTACATAAAACGAATTATTAATAGGTAAAAATTTATATAAATTTATAATACTTTGAATATACGAAAAAATAACACAAACACGACATGAAAAATAACATGAACACGACACGAGTCAAAATCTACATAAAATAAATTATTAACGTGTAAAAATTATATAAATTTATAATACTTTGAACACACAAAAAATAACACGAATACGAATACTTTGAACACACGAAAAAATAACATGAACACGACACGAATAGGCGAACGTGTCAAAATCTATATAAAACGAATTATAAACGTGTAAAAATCATATAAATTTAAAATACTTTGAACACACAAAAAATAACATGAACACAAAAACGACACGAGCACAATTTTTTCTCTATCATTTCTTTTTCTTTCCTTTCTTTCCTTCTTCATTAAAAAAAAAAAAAAAAAGTTAAAATCCTCCTCTATTATATAACCAAATACCTTAACTAACCTCCTACTTATATGTTATACCATATCTTAGTTGGCATAAATTTAGACTCAAAAACTTAACTAAACTTCTACTCCTCTAGTATCTCATTACTAGCTAATTCAAATTTAATGACGAGAACTACTTTTTGATTCAATTATATATATATATATATATATATATATATATCATGTTCAAAGAGTCGATTTGAATTATTTTCCTTAATAAAAAAATGAAACTCAATAATAGAAGTGTTCATTCGATTTATTCGGTTAAAACCATAGTTAAATTATTAGGATTGTAAATGAATAGAGTGTTTGACAAATGGTTCGTGAACAATTCTATCTATGTTCGTTTATCAAGTTAAATAAATGATTATGAACAATATTATAAGGTTCTTTTATTAAATGAACCGAACTCGAATAAAATATGTTAAGTTCATTTATGAATCGTTTAAAACTCATTTAATAAATCATTTAAAACTCGTTTAAAACTTGTTTATTATTCAATTATATTATTAATATTACTTTATTTATTTATAATATAATTAATAATATTTGTGTTTTATTATTTTATGTTTAATAATAACTTAAATTTAATAATTTAATAATATTTGTGTTTTATTGGTTTATATTTAATAATAACGAAATTGTATTTTATTATTTTATATTTAATAATAATTTAAATTTTACTTATTTGTTTATTAGTTTGTTTGGTTAAATTTATTTGTTTATTATTCATGAAGAAATTTTTAATTATTGGCGATCATGTTCGATTATATGTTTATGAACATATTGTTTAATGTTCGTAAACAAGTTTATTAAATTTAAACGAACTGAACTCAAACACACCAGATTTTAAACGAACAGAGCTCGAACACAATTTTAAAATTTTAAAATTCTAAACGAATAAACACGAACAAAGATTCGTTTCTTCAAACTCGATTCATTTACAACCTAAAAATTACCATTAATTGAATTTTTTTATATTTGGTTCAATGGTGTATATATATATATATATATATATATATATATATATATATATAAATCTCATATGTTCAAAGAGCCGAATTGAATCATTTTCCTTAATAAAAAAATGAAATCGAATAATAGTCGTAAACATAAGTGTTCATTTGATTAATTTGATTAAAACGTAACCAAATTATCAATAACTGAATTTTTATTTTTTTATTTTCGTTAACCAAATTGAAATATTGAAAAAAATTTAATCGATCAAAATATTTCGATTAGTTCATTTTAAATGAAAAGTAAAAGTAATTTTATTATTTTAAACATTATTTTACTTTTATTCTCTTTAAACGGATAGCTTCTAAAGTTGACTAGGTTTAGTATCTATACATATATATCATCATACATATATATATATATATATATCTATACATATATATCATCATACATATATATATATAATATGGACTACACAAAGCCTTCACACTGACACATGTCAACTTTTTTTCTTTTTTGGCTAGGAAAAAAAAGGAAAAGAGAAAGAAAAAAGAAAAAAAATTATGTATTCGTATTATTTTTCGTGTGTTAAGCATTATAAATTTATATATTTTTTTACACGTTAATAATTTATTTTATGTATATTTTAACATGTTCGTATATTCGTGTAGTGTTCAAGTTATTTTTCATGTTGTGTTTTAATTATTTTTTCTATGCTGTGTTCGTGTCGTTTCTTAATTCATTTTATATTTCGCATAATTTGTCATTGTGATTCAATTTATAAAAAAATTTGTATGTTTGTGACGTTTCATTTTTTTGTTCAAAGTATTATAAATTTTTACACATTAATCATTTGTTTTATATAGATTTTAACATGTTTGTGCATTCGTGTCGTGTTCACGTTATTTTTCGTGTCGTGTTTTAATTATTTTCCCATATTTTTTTTTGTCGTATCTCAATTTATCCCATATTTTGTTCGTGTTATTTTTTCGTGTGTTTAAAGTATTATAAATATATATAAATTTTTACGCGTTACTAATTCGTTTTATTTATATTTTGACATGTTCGTATATTCGTGTCGTGTTCATGTTATTTTTCGTGTCGTGTCGTGCTTTAATTATTTTTTCATATTGTGTTGTATCGTATCTCAATTCATCCCATATTTTGCATAATTTATTATAGTGATTCAATTTTAACTATAAATTCGTTTACTTAAAATATTAAAACATACAAAATTATTTAAATAAATAATAACTATGTAATACGATTTAATTTAAATTTATTTGTGATTATCAATAAAATTAAAATTTTATAAATATTAAAAAAATCTTCCAGTGAAACGGGAAAAAATTTCTAGTACATATATATATATATATATATATATATTCAACTACACAAATTCTTCTCACTTGGCAATTTTATTTTATAAAGAAAAGAGAAAACAAAAGAAAAAGAAAGAGGCAAGAAAAAAAAATTGTGTGTTCGTATTCGTGTTATTTTTCATGTGTTTAAAGTATTATAAATTATATAAATTTTTACACATTAATAATTCATTTTATTTATATTTCCATATTTTGACACGTTCGTGTCTTGGTGTAGTATTCATGTTATTTTTCTTGTTGTGTTTTAATTATTTTTTTATTTTATGTCCGTATCGTGTCTCAATTCATTTCATATTTTACATAGTTTGTCAGTGTGATTCAATTTAGAGAAAAATTTGTATATTCATGTCGTGTCTCAATTTATGACATATTTTGCATAATTTGTTATAGTGATTCAATTTAGAGAAAAATTTGTATGTTTATGACGTGTTTGTGTTCATGTTATTTTTTGTATGTTCAAAGTATTATAAGTTTATATAATATTTTACATGTTAATAATTCATTTTATATAAATTTTGACGCATTCGTGTATCCGTGTCGTGTTTATGTTAATTTTGGTGTTGTGTCGTGTTTTAATTATTTTCACATGTTGTGTTTGTGTCGTGTCTCAATTTATCTCATATTTTGCATATTTTTTCATTGTGATTCAATTTTAACTCTAAATTTATTTACTTACGATATTAAAACATAAAAAATCATTTAAGTAAATGATAATTATTTAATATAATTTAACTAAATTTATTTTTGATTGTTAATTTAATTAAAATTTTATAAATATTAAAAAAAAAATCCTCCTGGGAAACGGGAAAAGAATTTTAGTATATATATATATATAACTATACAAGCTTCCCACACACTTACACATGTCACTTTTTTTTTTCGAAAAGGAAAGGAAAGAAAGAGAAAGCGGTTATTTTCTTCATGTCGCAACCTAAAAAAAAAATAACGACGTCTCATCGCAAGACTTTATTATTCGTTAGGCGTGACATTAAAAAAAAAAAACCCGAGGAAAAGTCAACTTAATTCCTCTAGAAAAATGAAGGTTTTGAAAATGACCTTAAAAAAGACATGGAGTCGCCACCAATCTTTTTTAGCTAGGTGTGATCGGCCACCTATTAAAACCGGTTTTATAAAATATTTTAAAAATTAATTAAAACATTTTAAAAACCAATTTCAAGTCTGCGTTTTAAACCAGAGAAATCAAAGAAGCGGGTTCGGGAGTCGGTTACGTGTGGGGAAGGATTAGCACCCCCACAACGCCCTTATAAATCGGTACCTTATTAATCGTGTGTTATCTCAAGTCTCGATAAAAAGTTGGTTTTAAGTTTAGTATTTCAAGTTAATTCCCAATTTAAGGAAAAATAATTTCATTTTTTTTATTGAAAATGATCCGGAATTTATAAATTCAAAATTTTCCTATATTCCCCAACAAACATGGCAAAATATAGAAATTTTTATTAGTTTTGGAAAACTTTCCAAATCATTCTCTTTTTTTTTGAAATAAAGATATTCCTTTATTAATGATAATTGATGATATTCCCTCCAGCAAACCCGGTAGAGAACTCATGAATTATTTTAACTCGGGAATATCTTTATTTTTTATTGAAAAATCATTATTCTTTTGAAAACATTTTAAAAGATATGAATATGTATATGCATGACATAAATAAAATGACATAGCAAAATCTAAATAATATAATGCAACCTATATGACATGGAAAACATGAATGATATGGCATATAATTTAAATGATATGGAATAAAATAATGCTATCATATAATATGCATGAAAATAAAAATGCAATGCATGAAATGTATTTTTTCCTTTAATTAAGGAAATCCGTATATCTAAAAAGATATCCGGCTACCTTAGGAAAATATGTCAAATTAAATATTCTAAAACCAAAATACTTTGTGATTGTTTGAAAATAATTTTGAAAAGCTTGAATTAACAATAAAAACTGGGCTAATTTTTTTTTTAAATGGCTCTAATTTCCTAAGTTTAAAAAATCCGGACTTGACTACCCTTAACCCGGGACTTGAAAAACTATTTTTAGAGTTTAAAAGGGCTTAGAAATCATCCTAAGTCAGTAGCTAACCCTCCTAATCAGCCCACTCTAAGTAAATGAACCAAAACAGAAAATTGGTTTTTCTTTAAATTCAATTCTGACTCCACTGTCCAGTTTTAATCCACGATTTTTTACCCTATTTTAAAAAATTCCAAAAATTCTAAAAAAAATACTGGAGACTCAGGACATATAAAACTATACGAGAAAAAATCGGCTTAATTTTTTGATCAAAGATGAATTCCCAGAAAAACCAGAGATGTACGAGTTTTTTGAGGAGAAAAAACTGCTTTGTTTTTCTTTAAATTCAATTCTGACTCCACTGTTCAGTTTTAATCCACGATTTTTTATCCTATTTTTAAAAATTCCAAAAATTCTAAAAAAAATACTGGAGACTCAGGACATGTAAAACTATACGAAAAAAAATCGTCTTAATTTTCTGATCAAAGATGAATTCCCAGAAAAATCATAGATGTACGAGTTTTTGGAGGAGAAAAAAAAAACTGTTTTGTTTTTCTTTAAATTCAATTCTGACTCCACTGTCCAGTTTTAATCCACGATTTTTTACCCAATTTTTAAAACTTCCAAAAATTCTAAAAAAAATACTGGAGACTCAGGACATGTAAAACTACATGAAAACAAATCGGCTTAATTTTCTGATCAAAGATGAATTCCCAGAAAAATCATAGATGTACGAGTTTTTGGAGGAGAAAAAAACTGCTTTGCCAACACATTTTTGCTTTTGATAAAATCATTTAAAAACCAAAGTAAAAATATTTGAAACTCATAAAATGACTTGAAAGCAGTAGCTAGGACTCTTTGAAAGTTAGATAAAAATTGGCTAAATAAAAAAAATCACAAAGGTAGAGTAATCAATTTGACAAACTTAATTTTCCACAAGTGTGCTCAAGAGAGCATGATCTTGAACCATTAATTGGCTCAAGTCATTATTCAAGTGGCATGAACATGAAATGCATGAAACAATGCAGCAAACATAATGCATGAAATGCATGGATCTAAACCTAAATGTAAGGAAAATGCATGACACAAATAATATGGCCTAGACCTAATATGAACTTGCATGGCATTTAATGTAACCTAGACCTAAGACATGCATGGCATTTTCACAAACACAAGGCATGCTTAATTCAAAAATCCAACCAAATATCATGCAAATGCAAAAACCTAACAACTAGCATGACAAAAATACAACACACAATGCAAAACACATGGAGTAGCCAAATGGCCCCAAGCTTCAACAAGCATGGCATTTTCACAAACACTTGGTATGCTAGCATGAAAAACTAAGTCATAACACAAAAATCACACAAGCATTTTCACAAACACCTAATATACCAAATCTAAAACATGCTCACTAAGATATAAAACAAGAATCATGCAAAGAATCACACAAGCATTTTCACAAACACTTAATATGCTAACTCTAAAACATGCTCAAATTTAAACAACATGAAAACAGAAAATTAAAAATGCAAAAACATGATATCTAAGACATAAATGGCAACAAATAAAGCAACCAAATTAAATATAACTTAAGAACATGAAATAACATAATATTTAAAACATCAAAAATAAAGAAAATAGCATAAACAATATGGTAAAATGAATCAAAAACAACAACTTAAAATAAATAATGTAGGCCATTTGGCCATGGTGAGTTTATTATAAAAACAAAATGTAAAAAAAAAATATACTTAAGAAAGGAAATGAAGGAAGAACAAGAAACATTATTTTAAAATGAAAACTCACCAAGTAGAGATTAAAAGAGCAAAAAATAAGAATAGAAAATGAAAGTGCAAGAGTTGGTGCTCAAGAGCAACCTCAAGAAGCTAATATTTCAAGCTTTTCTCTTCAAACTTTCCTTTTTTTCTAAACTTTTCTTTTTTTGCTCTCAACCAAGAAGATAAAAAACTAAGAAAAACTAAGAGAAATCAGCCAAAATGGAAAAGAAAAAACAAAATCTGCCTCTCCCCCTAGGGCTGGCAGAAAATGATGCTTATATGGACTCCAAGATGTTGTCATTTTTGTGTAACCTAATTTCCATCAAATGGCCAATAATTCAAGATGAAAAGTCATGAAATTACCACCCTTAGATTAGCATCTCAGCCCTCTTAAATTACAGCTGTCCAAGAAAAATGTTGACATCTTTTTTCCAGCCCAACTCTGATTTTTTGAAGGGCCCAAAAAGCCCTTTTCGGTTGCTTGGGTGAAATGACCATTTTGCCCCCCCCGGATGCAAAATAAATATCAAACGGGCTCCAAATTCAATTTTTCTTTTTTTAATACTTCCAAAATAATAAAATATTGAGTTCTGGAAGTTTTCAAAATTATCCGAGTCCGTTTGCTATTTATTTGGATTTGTTTTCCCAAAATGTCCTTTTATGCCCCTACTTTTTACCATTTTTTAAACGAGCTCCAAATCAAGATTTTTCTTCACCAATCTCTTCAAAATAATTAAAAAGTGTGATCTGGAAGTTTTCGTAATTTTTGGAGCTCATTTGGTATTTTTTCCGGATTTATCGGCTTGAATTACTGCATAGGAAGCTCGGGATTTAGCCATTTTGCAAACGAACTCGGAATCAAGATTTTCTTTCGCCAATCTCTTCCAAATAATTTAAAAATGAGATTTGCCAAATTTCAGAATTTTTGGAGTCCATTTGCTATTTTTCCCAAATTTTTCCAATTTTGCCCTTTAACCTCCGAAACCCGGTTTTGCTCAAAACAAGTCCGATTTTCAGATTTTCTTCAATCTGAGCCTTGGGCCATCCTTTTTAATCATTCCTCATCCATTGGGGGCTTTGGTCTTACCAAGTCGGGCCATTTCTGTGATTCTTCCCGATTTCACCGAAATCCACTAAAAATCCTAATTCTCGGTTTTCTCCCGCATTGACTTTTCTTTCGGTTTTTCTTGCAAGTGACTTCTCCATTACCCGTAGTCAGTGCTTATCTTTCATTTGGAACCTTCAATTTCGACCAGTTTGATCGTTTAAGCACTTTTCCCCAAATTTCTCGGATTAGGGTTTCTTTTCTACTGAATCTCAAAATCCCAACTTCCGAACTCCATATCTTTCAATGTAGACCTCGGATTATCAAAATTCTTTATCCATTTTTCAATTGAACTTAAAATCTTGATTTTGAAAGTGGGTTGACTTTTTCAATAGTTGACTTTCTGGGGTTGACTTTTTTGGGGTTGACTTTTTTTTTCAAGTTTGACTTTTTATGCTCGCCCTCTTAAACTAAGTCTCGGAGTACCACCTGCAGGATGAAAACAGTCTTTTTATACTCGGAAACATCAATATGGGAAGAAAACATACCTGTTTAGTGGCCCGGACAAAATTAGGTGTCTACAGCTGCCCCTCTTTGGCTATTGCTGAGAATCAGGAATCAGGCAAAGATAAACCAACACTAATTTTGTACGGTCAGTGAAATCACATGGAAAGGAAAGGGGTTTTCTTTTTCATTTCTTCATTCATTTTTGCATTTTTGCATTTTCCATTTTTTATTTTCTATTTTTTTCAATTTTTCCCTTTTTTTTCTTTTTTTTTTTTTTTTTTGAAAACAGTAAATTGAAGATTTGTCCTTAAATTGAATTCCCTGACTAATCAAGGCTCGATTCGTCTTAAGGAAACGAATTCGATTTGCAAGAAAGGAAACGACCTCGACGATGTTCTCGGGGCCTTAACCTTTCTTGTTCTCAGCTGTGTTTAAAATTCTGGATATCTCCTCCAGAAGCTTCGGCTATCACCACCAAAGTCTTGCTCATTTTTTTTTTCAAATGTAAAAATTCTGGGTATCACCTCCAGAAGCTTCAGCTATCACCACCGAAGACTTTCTATTTTTTCAAAGGATTTTAAAACTCTGGATATTTCCACCAGAGGCTTCAGCTATCACCACCGAAGTCTTGCTCATTTTTAAAACTGTAAAATTCTGGGTATCATCTCCAGAAGCTTCAGCTATCACCACCGAAGACTTTTTACATTTTCAAAGGATTTTAAAACTCTGGATATCTCCACCAGAGGCTTCAGCTATCACCACCGAAGACTTGTTCATAATAATAAAAAATAAAAAAAGTACCTCGATGATTATCTCGGGGCTCGACTCGTTTGAGAAGCAAACGAGTTCGATTCTACATGACAGCTTTAAGAGATGATGCAAATGCTTCATAATGCAAATGCAAATGTCTTTTGTTGATGCAAACGCTTCTTGATGTAGATGCAAATGACTTAGATTGGTGCAAATGTCTTTGATGCAAATGTAAATGACTTGATTTGATGAAAACTTTCTTGATGCAGATTAAACTAACTTAGATTGATGCAAATGCTTCTTGATGTAGATGCACATGTTGAATAAAATTTTGGATAACTCCTCCAAAAGAAGATTTCTCATTTTTCAAAATTCTAAAACCCTGGATATCTCCACCAGAGGCTTCAGCTATCACCACCGAAGACTTCTTCATTTTTAAAACTGTAAAATTCTGGATATCCCCACCAGAAGCTTTGGCTATCACCACCAAAGACTTGCTCAATGTAAAATTCTAGGTAACTTCTTCAGAAGAAGATTTCTCATGTTTCAAAATTATAAAACCCTAGATATCTCCACCAGAGGCTTCAGCTATCACCACCGAAGACTTGTTCTTTTAAAACTGTAAAATTCTGGATATCCCCACCAGAAGCTCTGGCTATCACCACCAAAGACTTGCTCATTGTAAAAATCTGGGTAACTCTTTCAGAAGAAGATTTCTCATGTTTCAAAATTATAAAACCCTGGATATCTCCACCAGAGGCTTCAGCTATCACCACCGAAGACTTGTTCACTTTTTTAAAAACTGTAAAATTCTGGATATCCCCACCAGAAGCTTTGGCTATCACCACCAAAGACTTGCTCATTGTAAAATTTTTGAGTAACTCCTTCAGAAGAAGATTCCTCATGTTTCAAAATTATAAAACCCTGGATATCTCTACCAGAGGCTTCAGCTATCACCACCGAATACTTGTTCACTTTTTAAAATTGTAAAATTCTGGATATCCCCACCAGAAGCTTTGAGAAATGATGTAGATGCACATGTCTTTTAACAAGGTGCTCATGCTTCATGGTGCAAATGTAAAATATTTCTTAGTGCAAATGCAAATGGCCTGGATTGATGCCCATGTTTCATGATGCAGATGCCTCTACTAATTGTGTTCATGTAACTGGTTTATGAATGGTGTAATTACAATTACCACATAATAATGAAAATGCAATGATTCTAGAAATGATGCAATTGCTTGAGATGACACAAATGCGAATTCCATGAAGAATGTAAATGTAAAGGTAAAATGCAGATGCTTGTGGAATAATGCCAATGCAAATACCCATGAATGATGCAAATTCTTACCGACACTGTGCAGATGCAAAAGCTCGATAAAGAGATGAGTGCTCATGAGTGATGCAAATGCCCCCGGTTGTTTTTCTAGACTTTGGCTTAGCCTTCCAAATTCATTTTTCCTCTTCAAATCAGAGTATATCTTCAATTCATTTTGGCTATTCTCTTTGCCCCAACAGTTTTCAAACTTTCATCAACAGAGATCTGAACTGGGTTCGATATGTTCTTCTCATATCTGGAAGTCAGGACCTATCCTGGCAGTTCTATACCTTTGGGTTAGAAAAATCCTTGTCTCATGTCAACATCAAAATGGGTATTTCAAAAAAAATCTCTTTATTTTTTTCGCATTTTGAAAACTTCTGAACAAAAAATATTAACCCCACAATGTGTGATGTATACATCTTTTGAAGACTGATGATCATTGTTAGAAATTTCTCTAAGTATCAATCTGGGTTTTTCCAACTGGGATTGGCAAGGCTTGGTATAACAAGATTCTGACTTTTCCAGGAAAACTTCATGACAAAAATGTATATCCCTTCTAAGCTCACAAATGGAACAGATTTTATAAATCATGAATTCATTGAGAACCAAACAAATTCAACATTCTTGTAGTTTCCAATATCAATGTATTTTGACAAGCGTCAAGATTGGCCTGGATGTTCAAACTGGAAAGTTTAATCTTGGAGAAAAAAGTTTCAGTTTTTTGAAGACAATCTTTTGAATGAGAATTGACAATTTGGGGGGTTCAGGAATTCCTAGATATTCCTCGATGACCACCTTTTTTTTTAAGATGACCTTCTCATTTTTTTTTTTTGGGTATCGGCACAGATGGCATCGAAAATTTCCAAATTTACTCTAGACCGCCCGTTTTTGAGTTTTCGCCCTAGAGTCCCATTCTTTCCATTTTTTTTCTCTTTTTTTCATTCTACCGTACACTTGAGAATTCTAAATTCTTCCTTAGTGAAATGATAATTCGATGAAATGGGATAAAATCTGAGGAAAAACCTTTCAAATTAAATATTCATGCTTGATCAAAATGGACTTTTAAAGCACGTAACGTAGGCCATGGCTTAGGATTCAGAAAGAAAGGATAAATAGGCCCAAAATATGTGTTTGAGGGTAATCAGATCAAGGATCTATTTTTTTGAGGAGGATTCTCTTTGAAGCATTTGTTCCTTCTTGGACATTTCTTTCCTTTTGACTTTTGTGTCTTTCTTTCCTCGCTCTTGGCTTTCAATTTGCCATGTATTTCACACATTTTGTTTTCTTTTTTATTGTGTTTTCTTTTTGTTTCTCTTGGCTTTCATTTCGCCATCTTTTCCTCTTCTTTTTTCTTTGACAGAGTGCGCCCGTATTTATTCGGGGATCCATTTGCTTTTTTTCTATCCTTGAGCTGTCACTCATTTCTCAATGATCTTTGAAAAGATCTTTCCTCGCATTTGCCCCCCAGTATAGAGGGTAATCCTTGATCAGGGTTCAAAGAAGAAAGAATTCTTTTGGCTCAAAAGGGGTGACTATGGAAATTTCTTTTTGTGCGAAAGGGATATGAAAGATGGCCATTTCTCATGTCAAGCACAAATATTCACATTGAAAAGCAATCCCCATGGGAAATAGATATTCAAAATTTTATTTTGCACTTTGGAATCATCTGAACTCTCATATGCATGATATCACGATTTTTCTTTTTCTTTTTCTTTTTTTTGTTTTTGTTTTTTTTGTTTTTTTCGTCGCATGCCCCCAATGATTCATGCATTAGCCCATCCTTTTTCACTATGTATCCATCATTTCCATATATGATGCCCCAATTTGATTAACCATGCGAATTTGTATCAACGAGGAACATGGCAAGTCTAGGTCTGCTTTGAAAAGGCTGAGTTTCCAATCTGAGTTCTTTGAAGAGACAAGGAAAACATGACCCAAAAACAGGTTTTCTCTGGGACAAGGGATAATCTAGTTTAATCATTGTGCCCCAAGGTGTCAATCATGAAGTGATGTCTGGGCAATTAGTGTTTTGTGGTCATTGGGAAAGGTCATGAATGGTTTTAGCACAATCCTGACATACACCAAATTATCAAAATCTGGATTCTTGAAAGAATGTCTCATTTGTTTGATTTTCAAGGAATTTGAAAATTTTCAAAAATTTCGTTCCTTTGTTCATAGCCTAGACTAAGATCTATGTCTTTGCTTATTCTGTGATGACAATGGTTTTATGAAGTCAAATCATTCATATTCCTTGAAGCATTAGGTCTTTCAAGTGGTCTCGGTTCAAAAGATTTAGGCTTAGGAAAGCCTAAAAGAGAGGGCTGAAGGTATTGGGTCATTTCTAACAATGATCATCAATCTTCTTGAGACTATCCATCACTAAAAATTCCTTAATGCTTGTTTTTGCAAATTCAAGTTATTGTTGAAACACAACAAACACAAAGCATTTAAAATACAAAATTCATTTAATTAACATGAGACAAGTGCTTTCCTCATCACAGTGTATAGAACTACATGTGTCAAAAACCTAATGTGATCATGCACAATGTTTCTTATGACACTTGACTTCCCCATCTTCAAAACTTATCGAACCAGCCTTGATGAGATCTCTAACCTTGTACTTCAAAGCGGGACAGTTCTCTGTTGAGTGACCTTGATTGCCAGAATGGTACCCACAACACTCATTAGCATCATACCAGCTCGGATAAGGGGGCTTCAGAGGCGCTATTTGCATGGGTGTCACAAGGTGATTCTGGATGAGTTGAGGTAGTATCTCACTATATGTCATAAGAATCGGGTCAACCGGATTTCTTTTTCGCTTTTTATGCCCCTTTCGATTATCCCCAAGGGTGTTCGGTTGATAGACAGATGTAAATTCTGGTGTATTTGCAGTCATTGGTTGGTAGGGATAAAAACCATGAGAGATATTATTCAGGGTAGAGTAAAATGGCTGGTATGAGGAGAATTGGGGAGGTGCGGCAAAGTCTTCCACGACTTGGTTATCTTCTTTTTTCTTTTCAGATGCCCCATTGTTCTTGGTATTGGATGTTCTTTCTCCATCAATTTTCCCATCCTTGATAGCATTCTCAATCATCTCCCCTGAAATTACCATGTCTGAAAAATTATTTGTGATGTTGCCAACAAGTATATCATAGTACGGGGCCTGCAGTGTATTCACAAAAAGGACAGTGGTTTCCTTCTGAGTTAAGGGCGGTTGTACTTGGACGGCCAGGCTCATCCACCGTTGCACATATTCTTTGAAGCTCTCAGTAGCTCTTTTCTTCATATTTTGCAAGGTGAGACGGTCAGGCGCCGTGTCAGTCATATGCTTGTACTGGTTTAGAAAAACCCTAGCCAGGTCATTCCAAGAGTGAATCTGATCCTTGCTCAACTGACTATACCACCTAATTGCGGATCCGTTGAGGCTATCTTGAAAGCAGTGAATCAAAAGCTTATCATTATCTATATGACTTGTCATCTTCCGGCAGAACATAGTGATGTGGGCTGATGGATCAGTCGTCCCGTCATATTTCATAAAGTCAGGGATGTTGAACTTAGGAGGAATGACTAAATCGAAGACCAAGCATCGTTCTTTCGCCTCCACACTCCCTAATACGTCTGCATTTTCTACTGCCCGGAGCCTTTCATCTAACAACTGATATTTCCCTTGGGAATCTGCCAACTCAACCTCATTTACTACAACCCTTTTCAACTTTGCCTGTTCAGCTGGATCATCTGAGTTTAGGATATTGACGGGGTTAACAGTGTTCTGGGCATCACTTATTGCGACCTCATCTTGGCCCTTTTGTACCTCTAACCCTTCTCCGGCGACAAAGTTTTCGGTGTATCCTTTTCCCTTGATTACAGCAGACATTAGCTCCATCAGTTTAGTCATCTGATCCTTAGATTCTGCTTGAGATTTTGCTAGCTGTTCTCGCAATTCTCTCTGTTCCCTTTCCATTTTTTCCATTCGGGCAACTTGTTCATCCTCCATAGCACAGCCTGTATTAAAAGTGTACTCAGTACTTCTTCTGATTTGAAATGGAAATTCTTTCAAAGACTCCTAAAGCCAAGCCAACTTCTATTCTATTTCCCCCAAATGTATGTCATGATGAATGAGCCATGAATGCAATTTGATGCATGTGAAGCCTAAACAATATGATGTATGGACATGTATAATGGAAACATGCTGACCATATATGTAATAAATGCAATCACAATGCCAACATGTTGCAAACAAAGAATAAACAAATCAACACATGGATATATGCAATGACTGATCATGTGCATTTTAGCATATTTCCCAATGAATGTTCATATGTTCTATGAATGCAACATGGTGTCAATTATGATACATGCAAACAATGAATGATTGATACAGAGTATATACAAAGAAAATCATACTAACCATGTGTGTCATGAATGTGACCTAATGCTAATCATGATGTATGTAATAAGCAAATTAATGCATAGATATATACAGAAAAATCATGCTGATTATGAATACATGAATGCAACCTGACAAATAATTGATGGGATGCAAAATGCAAATGGGGAGATATCACGGAGGAAATAAGAATCGGAGGAACTTAATCATCAACCTCTCATAAATTTGAAACATAATCAATTCATTCCCACATCAACATTCACAATGGTATAAACCATATTTTACAAAATTTGAACAGTGGTTAAGACTGTCCTTACAAGCACTTTATTCTTCCTAACATCCTAAGGCTATAAGAGCCGGCTACTGAAAAAGTGAAATCCTATTACATCATATAAGACCGAAGTCTTTCCACCTCAATGATGTAAATCTCCCAATCCTAATGACGCTTTCCCAGTTCTCTATCAATCAGTGTCGTGGGATCCAACCACTTGGCATTTATAAGAGTTTGCACTTTCTTTTTGAATGCCATACAGTCTTCAACGTTATGGCCAACAATTCCACAATGATAATCACATTTTGCATTTGGATTATACCACCTTGGATATGGTGGTAACAGGGGTTTCAATGGGACACAGGCAACCATGTGATTTTGGATCAGTATAGGGAGGAGCTCTTGGTAGCTGATTGGAATGGGATCAAAAGGCATTTGGGTCTTATCCTGGGGTCGTTTCTTAGTTACACATGGCCTAGGAGTTGGGGCACTTGGTGGTGGCACTAAGGTCCGAACCGGGGTGTTTACATGGAGATGTGGAGGAACAGCATGGTGAGGGTATGGATTCGGACACGGGGCCTTTGGAGGTTGTACATAGCTCGAGGTTCCTATCCCAGATGCTGGATAAGGTGGTTGATGAGGGAAATAGTATGAACTGGTAGTTGTTGGTGATGGAGTGGGATTCAGGAATCCCGTAGTGGTCATCCCAATGGACGATTGGACCATGGTAGGGTGGGGATACTGGCTTGGACCTCGAACAGTTTGCAGGTATGGTACAGGATCCAAGGTTTCTATCTTTGGTATCGGGCTCTTAGGTTTAATCATTTTCACCATTTTGTCCATAATTTCATCAGGATTGCAACCTTTGTGGCATTGACAAGCGCAGGATCCAGCAAGGATTATGTGTTCTGGGCCTAATGGTTTTGGTTGATCCGAAGATGATGCGAAGCCCTGAGAAAGTTCACCTTTACTGTTACCCATATCCTCAACCATTTTCAGCAATTTGGCAAGTTGTTCCTTCACCTCTCGGATTTCATGTCCATATTCCTCTTGATTGCGTTCCAAAGCACCCAATCGTTCCTCCGATTCATTCCTCATATCTCGAATCCCTTTCATGCAAATGAAAATGTCATGAGATTAAGAATACAATTATGAATGTACATGTTGTATTCCTATGTGCATGAATATACTGATGATTAATGCATGAACATATACAGAGAATATGTATGATGACTATGTATGCTATGGATGCAATCTAATGCCAGGTATATACAGATAATGACTATGCATGTATTCTACAATGAATGAACATGCATGCTACGATGTCAAAATGATACATGCTAAGACTAAATAAATTATCACAAAGGTATACACAAAAAAATCAATGATTACACGAAATTGGTGGGACCTAAATCTTGATTATTCAAAAAATCTCATTATGCAAGATTTGCGTCCAAATTTATGATTTTTTTTTTTGTGATAAACCAATCACATCATTTTCAAAAGAATTTCAGGGTGGATCTTACTATGGTACAATATGCAAATGTTCATGTGACACTACCGGTTTTATGAAATCATCAAATTAAATTACCAACTGTTTATTGCAAAGAATGAGATCAATAATACAACCAAAAATGTACATGCTCTATTTACACATGCATGAAATGTGCAACATGCAAAAATGCTTGAAACATAATTTTTTTTTTGTTTTTTTTTTTGGTTTTTTTGTTTTTTTTTTTTTAAAACAGCTAATGAACATCTGCCCCAACAATATCTGCTTATTTAGGCATCACGATGCCTTAGAGGCGGAGTATCACATTTATTACGGGCGATGTACGTACATCGTTGCCCGATCTACCACACTTATTCGGAGTGCAAAATAGGTAACAAAAAGTTTAGAAATGTCCCTCCATGTGTTCCTATTTTCGGTATATCTAACGGGAATTCGGCATGGCTTCGCCTAGGTTCACTATATGAGGGTGAATCGGTTCTAAGGCCCCGAATTGTTCCTCACTGTCGCCGGTGAAGGCTAGTAAGGCACCCCGATAAAAGCGGGTTCAATTCGTTAGAGTATATTTTCCTATGCCCATGCGGAGGATCATCACGAAGGCATTAGGTACTTTATACTCCGGAAGTGTTTCACTAGCCCATACGGAGGATCAATCACGAAGGCGTAGTTACTTTACTTCCACTTAAAAGGACGGAATCCGGGTAGAGGATTCATGTTATGCAAATGCACGTGTAGTGTGTGTGGAGGAATATCAAACCTTTCACTACCTATTCTACAAACCTTATTCTAAATGCCCTAGCAATTAAAACATTCAAGAATAGTGTAACGCATTAACCGACAAGCAATTATAATATACAACCTTAAATAACTAGAGAACAAAAATAAAATGCATGCACATGAGTATGAACATATTTAAAAACATTTTATTATTTTCAAAATTCTCCTTATTAAAAAAATGTGGGAATTAAAATTAAATACCAATTAAACCAACAAAACCGAGACTTTGATAACACACGACTAATTCTAGGCCTGACTCTCTTATATGTCCCCAGTGGAGTCGCCAAGCTGTCGCAACCTAAAAAAAAAAATAACGACGTCTCATCGCAAGACTTTATTATTCGTTAGGCGTGACATTAAAAAAAAAACCGAGGAAAAGTCAACTTAATTCCTCTAGAAAAATGATGGTTTTGAAAATGACCTTAAAAAAGACATGGAGTCGCCACCAATCTTTTTTAGCTAGGTGTGATCGGCCACCTATTAAAACCGGTTTTATAAAATATTTTAAAAATTAATTAAAACATTTTAAAAACCAATTTCAAGTCTGCGTTTTAAACCAGAAAATCAAAGAAGCGGGTTCGGGAGTCGGTTACGTGTGGGGAATGATTAGCACCCCCACAACGCCCTTATAAATCGGTACCTTATTAATCGTGTGTTATCTCAAGTCTCGATAAAAAGTTGGTTTTAAGTTTAGTATTTCAAGTTAATTCCCAATTTAAGGAAAAATAATTTCATTTTTTTTATTGAAAATGATCCGGAATTTATAAATTCAAAATTTTCCTATATTCCCCAACAAACATGGCAAAATATAGAAATTTTTATTAGTTTTGGAAAACTTTCCAAATCATTCTCTTTTTTTTTGAAATAAAGATATTCCTTTATTAATGATAATTGATGATATTCCCTCCAGCAAACCCGGTAGAGAACTCATGAATTATTTTAACTCGGGAATATCTTTATTTTTTATTGAAAAATCATTATTCTTTTGAAAACATTTTAAAAGATATGAATATGTATATGCATGACATAAATAAAATGACATAGCAAAATCTAAATAATATAATGCAACCTATATGACATGGCAAACATGAATGATATGGCATATAATTTAAATGATATGGAATAAAATAATGCTATCATATAATATGCATGAAAATAAAAATGCAATGCATGAAATGTATTTTTTCCTTTAATTAAGGAAATCCGTATATCTAAAAAGATATCCGGCTACCTTAGGAAAATATGTCAAATTAAATATTCTAAAACCAAAATACTTTGTGATTGTTTGAAAACAATTTTGAAAAGCTTGAATTAACAATAAAAACTGGGCTAATTTTTTTTTTAAATGGCTCTAATTTCCTAAGTTTAAAAAATCCGGACTTGACTACCCTTAACCCGGGACTTGAAAAACTATTTTTAGAGTTTAAAAGGGCTTAGAAATCATCCTAAGTCAGTAGCTAACCCTCCTAATCAGCCCACTCTAAGTAAATTAACCAAAACAGAAAATTGGTTTTTCTTTAAATTCAATTCTGACTCCACTGTCCAGTTTTAATCCACGATTTTTTACCCTATTTTAAAAAATTCCAAAAATTCTAAAACAAATACTGGAGACTCAGGACATATAAAACTATACGAGAAAAAATCGGCTTAATTTTTTGATCAAAGATGAATTCCCAGAAAAACCAGAGATGTACGAGTTTTTTGAGGAGAAAAAACTGCTTTGTTTTTCTTTAAATTCAATTCTGACTCCACTGTTCAGTTTTAATCCACGATTTTTTATCCTATTTTTAAAAATTCCAAAAATTCTAAAAAAAATACTGGAGACTCAGGACATGTAAAAATATACGAAAAAAAATCGTCTTAATTTTCTGATCAAAGATGAATTCCCAGAAAAATCATAGATGTACGAGTTTTTGGAGGAGAAAAAAAAAACTGTTTTGTTTTTCTTTAAATTCAATTCTGACTCCACTGTCCAGTTTTAATCCACGATTTTTTACCCAATTTTTAAAACTTCCAAAAATTCTAAAAAAAATACTGGAGACTCAGGACATGTAAAACTACATGAAAACAAATCGGCTTAATTTTCTGATCAAAGATGAATTCCCAAAAAAATCATAGATGTACGAGTTTTTGGAGGAGAAAAAAACTGCTTTGCCAACACATTTTTGCTTTTGATAAAATCATTTAAAAACCAAAGTAAAAATATTTGAAACTCATAAAATGACTTGAAAGCAGTAGCTAGGACTCTTTGAAAGTTAGATAAAAATTGGCTAAATAAAAAAAATCACAAAGGTAGAGTAATCAATTTGACAAACTTAATTTTCCACAAGTGTGCTCAAGAGAGCATGATCTTGAACCATTAATTGGCTCAAGTCATTATTCAAGTGGCATGAACATGAAATGCATGAAACAATGCAGCAAACATAATGCATGAAATGCATGGATCTAAACCTAAATGTAAGGAAAATGCATGACACAAATAATATGGCCTAGACCTAACATGAACTTGCATGGCATTTAATGTAACCTAGACCTAAGACATGCATGGCATTTTCACAAACACAAGGCATGCTTAATTCAAAAATCCAACCAAATATCATGCAAATGCAAAAACCTAACAACTAGCATGACAAAAATACAACACACAATGCAAAACACATGGAGTAGCCAAATGGCCCCAAGCTTCAACAAGCATGGCATTTTCACAAACACTTGGTATGCTAGCATGAAAAACTAAGTCATAACACAAAAATCACACAAGCATTTTCACAAACACCTAATATACCAAATCTAAAACATGCTCACTAAGATATAAAACAAGAATCATGCAAAGAATCACACAAGCATTTTCACAAACACTTAATATGCTAACTCTAAAACATGCTCAAATTTAAACAACATGAAAACAGAAAATTAAAAATGCAAAAACATGATATCTAAGACATAAATGGCAACAAATAAAGCAACCAAATTAAATATAACTTAAGAACATGAAATAACATAATATTTAAAACATCAAAAATAAAGAAAATAGCATAAACAATATGGTAAAATGAATCAAAAACAACAACTTAAAATAAATAATGTAGGCCATTTGGCCATGGTGAGTTTATTATAAAAACAAAATGTAAAAAAAAAATATACTTAAGAAAGGAAATGAAGGAAGAACAAGAAACATTATTTTAAAATGAAAACTCACCAAGTAGAGATTAAAAGAGCAAAAAATAAGAATAGAAAATGAAAGTGCAAGAGTTGGTGCTCAAGAGCAACCTCAAGAAGCTAATATTTCAAGCTTTTCTCTTCAAACTTTCCTTTTTTTCTAAACTTTTCTTTTTTTGCTCTCAACCAAGAAGATAAAAAACTAAGAAAAACTAAGAGAAATCAGCCAAAATGGAAAAGAAAAAACAAAATCTGCCTCTCCCCCTAGGGCTGGCAGAAAATGATGCTTATATGGACTCCAAGATGTTGTCATTTTTGTGTAACCTAATTTCCATCAAATGGCCAATAATTCAAGATGAAAAGTCATGAAATTACCACCCTTAGATTAGCATCTCAGCCCTCTTAAATTACAGCTGTCCAAGAAAAATGTTGACATCTTTTTTCCAGCCCAACTCTGATTTTTTGAAGGGCCCAAAAAGCCCTTTTCGGTTGCTTGGGTGAAATGACCATTTTGCCCCCCCCGGATGCAAAATAAATATCAAACGGGCTCCAAATTCAATTTTTCTTTTTTTAATACTTCCAAAATAATAAAATATTGAGTTCTGGAAGTTTTCAAAATTATCCGAGTCCGTTTGCTATTTATTTGGATTTTTTTTCCCAAAATGTCCTTTTATGCCCCTACTTTTTACCATTTTTTAAACGAGCTCCAAATCAAGATTTTTCTTCACCAATCTCTTCAAAATAATTAAAAAGTGTGATCTGGAAGTTTTCGTAATTTTTGGAGCTCATTTGGTATTTTTTGATGATTTATCGGCTTGAATTACTGCATAGGAAGCTCGGGATTTAGCCATTTTGCAAACGAACTCGGAATCAAGATTTTCTTTCGCCAATCTCTTCCAAATAATTTAAAAATGAGATTTGCCAAATTTCAGAATTTTTGGAGTCCATTTGCTATTTTTCCCAAATTTTTCCAATTTTGCCCTTTAACCTCCGAAACCCGGTTTTGCTCAAAACAAGTCCGATTTTCAGATTTTCTTCAATCTGAGCCTTGGGCCATCCTTTTTAATCATTCCTCATCCATTGGGGGCTTTGGTCTTACCAAGTCGGGCCATTTCTGTGATTCTTCCCGATTTCACCGAAATCCACTAAAAATCCTAATTCTCGGTTTTCTCCCGGATTGACTTTTCTTTCGGTTTTTCTTGCAAGTGACTTCTCCATTACCCGTAGTCAGTGCTTATCTTTCATTTGGAACCTTCAATTTCGACCAGTTTGATCGTTTAAGCACTTTTCCCCAAATTTCTCGGATTAGGGTTTCTTTTCTACTGAATCTCAAAATCCCAACTTCCGAACTCCATATCTTTCAATGTAGACCTCGGATTATCAAAATTCTTTCTCCATTTTTCAATTGAACTTAAAATCTTGATTTTGAAAGTGGGTTGACTTTTTCAATAGTTGACTTTCTGGGGTTGACTTTTTTGGGGTTGACTTTTTTTTTTCAAGTTTGACTTTTTATGCTCGCCCTCTTAAACTAAGTCTCGGAGTACCACCTGCAGGATGAAAACAGTCTTTTTATACTCGGAAACATCAATATGGGAAGAAAACATACCTGTTTAGTGGCCCGGACAAAATTAGGTGTCTACACTTCACAATCGCAACAATCACTTGAGCTAATCTAATCAATGGTCTTCCTCTTAGTTTCATTTGTTGGATATCATAGCTTATAATTATGTGTATACATACGAAATACGTATTCTAATACGTAGGTTGTCGTAACTAGATACACGGTGTATAATTAAGGTACACAATTGATATCAAAATTGAATGAGAAATTAGTCTCATTTAACACCCACTTGAAGAGGAAGATAGTTGGTTGTAATTGTGTGTGATATTCAATCCCACATAGAACAAAGTTTGGCATTTGCTAGTTGTTTATAAAGACTTGTGTTCCATGTTGGGTTGGACCCCAATGGGCATCCAAGTTTTATGGTGGGTGAGGACCTACACAAACTGGGTTGGAAAACACGCGCGCACCACCGAGCCGAGTCGGACCGGGCTTGGGCTTGGGTCTTCACTGTCCTATCTTTTTGCTACCCAGCCAAACCAACTTATTTAGAGTGTCCGATTAATTCATGTCTTTTCGGTCCAGAATTGAACATGTTCTTGTTGTTTCCAGAATCTATCTTTTCGGTAAAGACATGCTGGTTCCGCTTCCTGCCTGACCGAACCGGTTCGTCACCAATGGTTGTGCCTGTTCTGATCAAACAGGTTCCTTCCATGTGGTGTGTCTTTTCCGAACAGGCAGACTGCTTGCTTTAAATTCAGACATCCCGTGTCTGTTTTCGATTACAAAAATTCACTCAATTTATTCCGTGTCATCCGAGAGAGAGACTTAAACATTCTTCTGATTCGCTGTGTTGCATCAGAGTGTGTTTTCATTTGTAACGTTTATCAAGGAAACCTGGGAGACGATTTGCATCAAACTGTAAGCACCTTTAGATAGGTAAAAAATGTCTTAAGGTCAGAGGTCCAACCTTGACTCGATATTGATTTTTTCAAATCAATTCCTGTAAGTGTCTTTATATTAGGTTCTGTATATCTGTTCGTATATTTATATTCTGCTGATAAGTAATATATAGCAAATATTTTTCAACAATCTTAAGACGTTTTTTGTTGTGTTTATATTTGTTATATACTCTATGTTATAAAATATACTTACTGTTAGTTTTTATAATCGCTACTGTGTTGTTCGTTTAATATATAGATATTATTATTTTCATGCTGTTTAATATATATATATATATATATTTACGTGGTTTTGAATGTTACAATATTTACATGTTTTATACTTAATTACTAACATTCTTTGACAGCATATTTGTTATATATGCTTGACAACGTGTATATATATATATATATATATATATATATATATATATATTGTAAGGAACAGTAATGAAACGTAATAATATTTGTTATTTTTTTTAAGTGTTATATATATATATATATATTAAACATTGCAACTATAGTTAGTATATACATACTGTTAGTTCGCTTTGATATATATATATATATATATATATTATTGTTACTATGTTGTGGACGTATATATATTAGTAATATATATTTATTGTGGATATATATTTGTAATATATATTTGTTTTAGTCACGTTTTTTGAGATTCTTAGCGGACAGAAAGAATCTGTTTTGCATATATATATATATATACTTACTGTATTTGTATATATATTTAGTTTGACAGCATGGATATAATGTTACTTTTGTTATTATATATACTATTCTTGCATGCATGCAACTTGTGACTTTCGTTTGGAAATATTACTCTTTGCTTGTGACCGTTCATAAAGATGGGAATAGGCTAAAAGGATGTTTTTATAAACTTTGTGTTGTTTCGGTCCTGTCTTTCTATTTATTAAAAGTCGCCGCTTCTCGCTTCTCGCAAGGGTGAAAGGTTTTGATATATATTGCTATGTTTGTATAATTTATATATATATATATATATTATTACGTTTGTATAATTTGTATATATATATGTATATATAATGTTTGAAATATATATATATGGCTACTATTGGCAATTGTGAAATATCCATGTTTAATAACGGTTGTTAATGGCGACGTTCATTCCAACCGTGGCGTTTACTGTTGCATTGGAAACTTCCTCCTAAACTAAAGCAACGGTTTCTTGGCCAATGTAGTGAAAACAATATGCTGTCACGTCACAGCATATTTTGAGACCTCTTCTAGAAATTTTGACAGTGCCCAATCTTTTGAGATAATCGTGGGAACATGATTTCGGGGAAATTTTTGTGCCATATTGGAGCCTAGAATTAATGATCTCATTTAAACATGATATATATATATATATAAAGTTGATCCTGTTATTTTAAATAACAGATGGCTAAACAGTCTATCGTAAATGCGAATGCGTCTGTAGCGCCAATGTCATTACATATCACACATGGTGAGAAACCCGAGAAGTTCAATGGTTTAGACTTCAAATGAAGGCAGCAAAAGATGATGTTCTATTTAACCACTCTGAACCTAGCCCCGTTCTTACGACAGGAGGCCCCGGTTCCCAAAGAGGGAGAGACCAATACTACAGCTGTAGCCTCGATGCAAGCATGGAAGCATTATGACTTCCTATGCAAGAACTATCCTCAACGGATTGGACAACGCATAGCCCGATCAAGACAGCGAGAGAGCTGTGGGAGTCCTTAGAGAGAAAATACATAACCGATGATGCTGACACGAAAAAATTTGTGGCCGGTTTCTGGATTTCAAAATGCTGGACTCAAAAACCGTGATAAGTCAAGTCCAAGAGTATAAGTTGATCCTCCATGAGATTACAGCCGAAGGAATGATTCTTAGTGAATCATTTGAAACGACGGCTTTGATAGAGAAATTGTCACCTTCATGGAAAGATTTCAAGAACTATCTAAAGCACAAGAGAAAGGAAATGACTTTAGAGGACTTGATTATCCGGTTAAGAATCGAAGATGGATAACCGTGGTTCAGAAAAGATGGTTAAGGTTCATACCATTGAAGCCAAGGCAAATGTTGTTGAACATTCGCACAAGACCAACAAGAGTACACATGTTGGTTCGTAAGAATTTGGTTTCCTGCTCTATGTTGAGCAAGAACGGGTTTAGACATATATTAGAGTCAGATAAATTTGTACTCACTAAATGTGGCATGTTTGTGGGTAGAGGATATCTATGTGATGAGCTTTTTAAGCTCAATAATATGGCTACTATACCAAAGAACAAGAATAATAATTAAATTATTTCTTCTAGTTATTTGGTGGTGTCCTCTAAATTATGACATGGTAGATTAGGTAATGTTTTTTACAAGACCTTGCAGAGAATCAGCAATTTGGATTTGATTTGCTTCCGCAAATTGTTATTGATAAAAATCACAAATGAAAAATTTGTGTGGAATCCAAATTGGCTAAGGCTCCTTTCTATTCGGTAGAAAGAAGTAGTAAACCTCTAGATTTAATTCACACTAATATATGTGACTTAAAGTTTTGTGCAAACTAGAGGTTGTAAAAAGTATTTTATTGCACAAGATATTGTTATATCTATTTGCTAAGAAGCAAAGACGAGGCCTTGGAAGTTTTTAAACTCTTTAAAAATGAGGTCGAGAATCAACTAAAAAATAATAATAAGGAGTGATATGGGTGGTGAATATGATTCAATGAATTCTGTTCAAGTTATGGAATCAACATTCAAACTACTTCTCCTTATTCACCTCAATAATACGGTATTGCGAAACGCAAAACGTTGAAATAATTGATGAATGCTTTGTTGATTAGTTCAAGGTAATCTCAGAACTTGTGGGGGGGAGGCTATTTCAATAGCTAATAATATTTTAAATATAATATCCCACAAGAAATCAGACAAGACACTATATGAATTATGGAAGAGTCAAAGACCATCCTACAAATACACGAAAGTGTGGGGGTGTCTTGCAAAGGTATCAGTTTTTCTGACTTAAAAAGGTTTTGATAGGACCTAAAATTGTGTTCATTGCATCATTTGCTGGGATCATTACCTAGTCCTTGAGGGCAAGAGAAGGACATGTGAGAAAATGTCAACTTTATGCAACAAGGGTACTCGAGTATGATCTTGTCATCAATGAGGGTATCGACATAGTAAGTGGGGAAGAGTTTCATGGTATGGTATCGGCATGCCTTTGTGCTACCATGATTACCCCATCGTGAAGCAGAGGATGAAACCTAACCATGGGATCGATGATCCCCAATAGTGCCAAGAGTGGCACGGACCCTGAAAGCAAACCATTAGGTTGTAAATGAATGTAAAGACATAACATACTCAGTTAGCAAACTGAGTATATTTACAAGTATTTCTGGAAAGGATACTGTAAGGCCATTGTGATGGTACTTAGATTTTTAAGATACACCTCAAGTTATGGACTGCACTATACAAGATATCCAGATGCAAAATGGATATTCGATACTAAAGATTTCAAATCTACTAACGGATTTATCTTTATTATTGGAGAAGCTGTAGTGTTTTGGAAATCTTCTAAATAAACGTGAATAGTCAGATTTACCATGGTATCTGAAGTTAGATAAAGCTGGAGAAGAAGCAGAATGGCTTCGAAAGTTTAGAAGATATTCCAAGTTGGTCGAAACCTGTGCCTGCAATTTGTATACATTGCGATAACCAATCTGCAATTGGTAGGGCACAGAGTTGTTTGTATAACGATAAATCTCGACACATTCGTCAAAGACATAATACCGTTAGATAGTTGCTCTCAAATGGAATTATCTCTTTTGATTATGAAAAAAATCAAAGGATAATGAAGCGCGCTTACAAAAAGTTTTAATAAGAGAGCAAATATATCATCGAGGGGAATGGGTCTTAAGCCAATAAATTAAAAATACATAGTAGAAACCCAACCTAACTGACTAGAGATCCCAAGATCTAGGTTCAAAAGGGACAACTAAATTATGTTAACTAAGTGTGAGCACTAAAAGAGTTAAAAACTCTTATCCATTCCTATGATGATTTAGTGTTGCCTGCAAAGGAGTTAGGATAAGCTATACTTTTAATGATTCTTATAGCTTGATAAAATCAAGTGGAGTATTGCAGGATACTCTTAATACGTAATCACCTATTATGAGTACGAAATGTGGCCACTTCTATGAGAATTGATCAGGCTAAGTTCTCTAGAGTACTCATAAGAAACTAGGAAGTGTTCGGGGCCAAAATGGACATAACCGTGAGAACCGAAGATGTTCGAAGAGGAATTGTCTAACACCTATTGTCTTGGTTTACACGAAAGACTGAATAGTTCAAGACATCATGTTCACTAATTAGCCGAGTAAATCCGATAGTTGTTCACTATGTAAGGTTCAAAGGCAAAAGCTATCTATCTTGATGCAATTACTCTTCAAAGAAAGTCTCTCTCAAATTTCGAGTCAGTTCATCGTTTTAATCACACAATTTCCATTCATATGGGGATTGTTGGATATCATAGCTTATAATTATGTGTATACATACAAAATACGTATTCTAATACGTAGGTTGTCATAACTAGATACACGGTGTATAATTAAGGTACACAATTGATATCAAAATTGAATGAGAAATTAGTCTCATTTAACACCCATTTTAAGAGGAAAATAGTTGGTTGTAATTGTGTGTGATATTCAATCCTACATAGAACAGAGTTTGGCATTTACTAGTTGTTTATAAAGAATTATGTTCCATGTTGGGTTGGACCCCAAGGGGCACCCAAGTTTTGTGGTGGGTGAGGACCTACACAAATTGGGCTGGACCACACGCGCGCTCCACCGCCGTCGAGCCGGGTCGGGTCGGGCCTGGGCTTGGGTCTTCACTGTCATTTCTTTTTGCTGCCCAGCCGAACCAACTTATTTAGATTGTCCGATTAATTCATGCCTTTTCATTCCAGGACCAAACAGGTTCTTGTTGTTTCCAGAATCTGTCTTTTCGGTAAAGACATGCTGGTTCTGCTTCCTGCTTGACCGAACCGGTTCGTCCTGATCAAACAGGTTATTTCCATGTGGTATGTCTTTTCCGAACAGGCACATTGCTTGCTTTAAATTTAGACATCCTGTGTCTGTTTTTCGATTACAAAAATTCACTCAATTTATTTTGTGTCATGCTAGAGAGAGACTTAAACATTCTTCTGGTTCGATGTGTTACATTCGCGTGTGCTCTCATTTGCAACGTTTATCGAGGAAACTTGGGAGACTATTTGCATCAAACTGTAAGCACCTTTAGACAGACAAAAAAATGTCTTAAGGTCAGAGGTCCAACCTTGACTCGATATTGATTTTTTCAAATCAATTCCTGTAAGTGTCTTTATATTCGATTCTGTATATCTGTTCGTATATTTATATTCTGTTTGTCATAACGTGTCAAATACGAATTCAGCATGCTAGACGCAAATCAATGGAGTCGCCACTAATCATCTAATCTAGGTGTGATTAGTCACCTTTATAAATCTATCCTATTTAAAGTAATCCTAAGCTTGACTAAGGCACCTTAAAAAGAATAGGTTCTAGTCTACTTATCAGAACTAGGTTCGGGAGTACGGTTACGTGTGAGGAAGGATTAGCACCCTCAAAACGCCTATCTAAGAGATAGTACCTAATTAGTCTTGTGATACTTAAAAAATTTTAATTAAATGGTCTTGTCTATCCTATCTTCATCTTAACTGTTAAAATTATAAATCTCGAAAATTATTTTTTAGGCCTTCCTTCCATTCATTCTGGAGAAATTACTAAAAAATATTTCCTCACCTCGAGAGTATTCAAAAGAAACCATTCGTTCTATTGAAGAGGCTCCGTCGTCGGAAAAATTAAATTATTTAACAAAGTTATTTCTCTTAAATTAATCTTCCAAAATTAATCCATATTTTTTTAATGTTCGTTCAAGAAATAAATTCTGATTTTAATATTGAAAATTATCTCTTAAAATATTCTTCCATTCGTTTTGGAGAATTTTTTAGAGAATTTTTCTCACCTAGAAATTTCTTAAAAGTCAACCATTCGCGACTCTCTTGAATTTCATCATCGAAAAAAATCTTAATTTATCCTTCAATTTTAATTAAGCATTTATTATGGAAAGTCATTTCGAGAAAAAGATACTAAAAATTAATTATTCTTAAAAAAAATAAATTTTTATTTTTATTGGTATTGAAAATAATCCCTAAAAAAATCTTTTCATTCATTCTCGAGAATTTTTAAGAGAGTTTTCTCACCTAAATTTTTTTCAGAAATCAACCAGTCGTAATTTCTTTGAATTTCATCATTGGAAAAATCTCAATTTATTAATTTTAAAAATAACTAATCTTCAATTTAAAAATTAATCTAGTCTTATTAAAAAATAAATTAATGATTAATAATAAAAAAAATACTAAAATATAATGATAATAATAATATAATAAAAATAATAATTAATAATATAAAATAAGTAATTATTTTTTATTTTATTTTTTATATAGATAATGGTTAATAAATATTTAATAATAACTAACTAATAAACAATTAACCTGCAAAAAAACTTAAAATATTATTAGTAATAATAAAGAAAATAAATAATAAATAAATAAATAATAAATAATAAAACAAATAAACCAAATAAATAAAAAACAAACAAAATAACAAAAAAAAAAAAAAAGAAGAACCAGCACATGCGGGTCGGGCCCAGACATCAACTTTAAATGAAAACAATACTCCTCCACCGATGCATCAACTTTAAATGAAAACAGTACTCCTCCACCGAGGCATCAACTTTAAATGAAAACAGTACCCCTCCACCGAGGCATCAACTTTAAATGAAAACTTAACGAAATTTGTAAATTCTCAAACGTAAATGTAAACTTCAAAAATCTTGCCTTGAATCCCAAAAGAAATAGCTAACCTCGCAAATTAGCATTCCAAATTAAAATTCATGTCTAAATCATACCGAATACCTGAAATAAACTTTATTGGCTGCAAATACATAAATGCAATGCAGTACATGAATGCCATGAATGTCGATGCATATCGTGCAATGGATGTCATGAATGCTATATAATAAACAATATCAGCTCCCTGAATCTCTTGATCAAAACAAAAGGTTCTCAAGCTCATCATTCATCTCTGTTTGCACTTGGCTTCAAACTGGTAGAATGAATCTTAATATCTCTTTCCTTTTTCAAATCTTCTGAATATGAACAATTTTCTTTCCACGAAAGTTTCAAATCACTAATCATTCTATATCTCATCTTATGCCAGTTCAACTGGGCTTAACATTTCATTATGGAAATTCTCCTCTTCAAAAATTCTCACTTTTAAAATTACTTCTCATCTCATCCTCTGACTATTCTGTTCAGTTATCCATAGATTTCTCATAAAAATAAATGCAGGGATCTCTTAAGATTATATTCCAATTTATCAATCATTATTCTAATTTCATAGCAAACGCAATGCATGATTCATTCCCTCTATTCAATGCAAAGGTATAAAATTGAGAATAACGAATGGAAGGCAAAATAAGCTGGAAAGAAAGATCTTTATTAACAAAATAAGAAAAAAAATTCATCTCAAGGAATAAAAGAGCATCTCAAAAGGTTTATCAAAAGGTGTTAGGATAACAAGACAGTATCCAAACAATGAATACTTAGACAACCTTAACAATTCATTCAAAATTCTCATCCAAAAACCAATCCCAATCGATGTCTTCAATCCTTCAGAGTTCATCAAACTAGACATTGTCTCCATCTTTATGAAATTTTCTGAGCGACGCTGATCCTCCTCATATCTAAGCCGCCTTTTCGGGTTTTCAACTTAGACAACCCCCATTGACCCAAACCGCCCTTGAGTCCTCCTTTTTCTTTTTTTTTTAAAGCAAAATATTTCTTCACAGCGTCCGAATTAATTGGGTTTGGCAAAACATTCCCATCCATTTCAGCCAAAATCAAAGCTCCACCTGAAAAAGCTTTTTTCACCACATAAGGACCTTCCCAATTCGGCGTCCACTTCCCTCGATGATCATGCTGATACAGAAGAATATTTTTCAAGACTAATTCTCCTTCCCTGAAATGTCTGGGACGGACTTTCTTATCATGCGCTCGCATCATTCGCTTCTGGTACAACTGACCATGGCACAACACTGCAAGTCTCTTTTTCTCAATGAGATTCAACTGCTCAAAACGATCCCGTACCCATTCTACTTCTTCCATGTCAACCTCTTTCAGTACCCTTAAAGAAGGGAATTCTACCTCGACTGGTAACACAACCTCTATCCCATATACCAACGAAAAAGGGTTTGCCTCTGTGGATGTGCGAACCGAAGTTCTATAAGCATGCAAGACAAAAGGCAACTTTTCATGCCAGTCTTTGTAGACATCGGTCATCTTCTCTACAATCTTTTTGATGTTCTTATTGGCTTCTTCCACTGCTCCATTCATCTTCAAACGATACGGTGCTGAATTGTGATGCTTGATCTTAAATTGTTCGCAAACCTCTTTCAACATCTTGCTATTAAATTGCGAGCATTATCAGAAATGATTCTTTCCGGTAGTCCATATCGACAAATTATTTCTTTCTTTATGAACTTACAGACCACTGCCCGTGTTACACTTGCATATGAGGCTACCTCTACCCACTTTGTGAAATAATCGATCATCACGAAAATGAACTGATGCCCATTCGTTGCCTTTGGGGTGATAGGTCCAATCACATCCATGCCCCACATTGAGAACGGCCACGGAGGTGCCAAAACATGCAACTCATTCGGAGGAGCATTGATCTTATCCGTATAAATTTGGCATTTATGACATTTTCGTGCATAGTCAATACAGTCTTTCTCCATCGTCAGCCAATAATAGCCAGCTCTCATTATCTGCCTAGCCATCATGTGACCATTCGCATGTGCCCCACAAATTCCATCATGCACTTCCTCCAGTGTCTTCTTTGCTTCTATGGCATCAACACATCTCAAAAGCACCATATCTCGGCCCCTCTTATACAATATTTCTCTGTCAAGGAAGAAACCCATAGCTAATCTTCGGATGAGCCGTTTATCATTATCTGAGGCGTATTCCGGGTATCGCTGATATTTGACGTATTGCATGATGTCAAAATACCAAGGCTGACCATCAACTTCTTCTTCAACATCTAAACAATGTGCCGGAGATCCTTTCACACCCAAGTTGATTGGTAGAATCTCGTCTTTTGCATCCAGCTTAAACATCGCAGCTAAAGTAGCTAAAGCATCAGCCATCTGATTTTTCTCCCGGGGCAAGTGTTGAAACTGAATCTTCTCAAAATGCTTGATTAATTCAGTTGTGTATTTCTGGTACAAGATCAACTTCGAATCCCTTGTTTCCCATTCTCCTTTCAACTAATAACTAACCAAAGCTGAATCACCATATACCTCCAACACATCCATCTTTCTTTCAATCGCTGCTTGCAAGCCCATGACGCATGCCTCATATTCAGCCATATTGTTGGTGCAGTTAAAATCCAATCGTGCAGTAATCGAATAATATTGACCATTTGGGGATATCAAGACTACTCCAATTCCATGCCCAAAAGCATTAGAAGCCTCATCAAAGAACATTTTCCAGGGTTTTTCTTCACATTCTTCATCATCTCCTCTTGAAATGGCCATCAAATCCTCATCTGGGAAATCAAATTGCATTGACTCATATTCTTTAGAAGCCCGATCCGCAAGGAATTCGGCTATCACACTTCCTTTTATTGCTTTCTGAGTCACATAAACAATGTAATATCGGATAAAGTGACTTGCCATCTTGCAATTCTTCCTGATAACGACGGCTTCTCAAAAATGTACTTCAGAGGATCTAACCTTACTATGAGCCACGTTGTGTTGTACAACATATACTGTCTGAGTCTATGAGCCGTCCATGCTAGAGTGCAACATATCTTTTCTAGCGATGAGTATCTAGATTCATAATCAGTGAACTTTTTACTCAGATAATAGATGGCATGTTCCTTCTTTCCCGTCTCATCTCGTTGCTCCAGAACATATCCCATGGATTTCTCAGACACCGTCAAATACAGAATCAATGGCTTTCCCGAAATCGGAGGAACTAACACTGGTGGATTCGACAGGTACTCTTTAACTTTATCGAAAGCTTCCTAACATTCTCCAGTCCATTCACTAGTATCCTGTTTGCGAAGAAGCTTGAAGATAGGATCACATTTGAAGGTGAGTTGGGAAATAAAGTGTGATATGTAATTCAGCCTCCCTAAGAAACCTCTCACTTCTTTTTGCGTACGAGGGGGAGACAGATTCTGAATCGCTTTTATTTTATTGGATCCACTTCAATTCCTCTATCGCTAACCACAAAACCCAACAACTTGTCGGATTTGACATCGACGTACACTTGGTAGGATTCAATCTCAGCTGAAACTTTCTCAATCTTTCAAACAACTTCCTGAAGTTGACCAAATGATCTTCATCTTCATGGGATTTTGCTATCATGTCATCCACATATACTTCAATCTCTTTATGCATCATGTCATGAAACAGAGTTACCATGGCCCTTTGGTAAGTAGCTCCGGCATTTTTCAACCCAAAAGGCATGACCTTATAACAGAAGGTTCCCCACATTGTAACAAATGTGGTTTTCTCCATATCCTCCGAAGCCATCTTAATCTGGTTATACCCTGAAAAACCGTCCATGAACGAAAACGTGGAATGTCTAGCAGTGTTATCCACGATGGTGTCAATATGAGGCAAAGGAAAATTATCCTTTGGACTTGCCTTGTTCAGATCTCGGTAATCAACACACATTCTCACCTTCCCATCTTTCTTAGGAACTGGGACGATGTTGGCTACCCACTCTGGGTACTTAGCTACCTCCAGGTAGGGGTGAGCAAAATTCGACTCGATTCGAAAAAACCAATTAAAAATTCAAATTTTGGTTTAAAAAGTTTGAATTATTCGAGTTTTTTGAGTTTTTGGATCGACTCGAATAAACAAGTCGAGTTATATGATTTAGCTCGAATTTAGATTTCACAGTTCGAGTTATCCGAAAATCCGAATAGCAAAATCCAAAACGACGTCGTTTTGAACAAGGGTTTAATTTTCTTGGTAAATTTGAAAAATATGCTGTCAATAACCAAATTATTGTTAAATGGTATAATAAGTAAAAATTATTTGAAAAAGAGAAATAAAAATAAAAAATTATTAAGAAGGAAATTGTAAAGACAAAATTACCCTTGATAAAAAAACCTTCTCCTACTCATTCTCCTTCTTTTTCTTTTTATTTTTTAATTAAAAAATAAATTTTTTTGAAAATAATTTTTTTTTTAAAATTTTAAAAAATATTTTTTTAAAATTTAAAATTTTTTTATTTATTTTTTTAAATTTAAAAAAATATATTTAAATATTTAATTTTTTAAATTTATTTTTAATTAAAATTTTTAAAAAATTATATTTTCTTAATGGAGGAGAAAGGAAAAATAGATTTTTTCATTAAGGGTAATTTTGTCTTTACAATATCCTTTATAATAATTTCTAATTGTTCATTTCTCTTTTTCAAATAATTTTTATCCATTATACCATTTAACAATAATTTGGTTATTGACAGCATGTTTTTCAAATTTACCCAATTTTCTTCTCCTCTCTTTGCTGCTGTGTCCCCCCTCTGTTTCCCTCCCTTTTTCTCTTTCTCTTCGGACTCTATCTCTCTTTTACGAGTAATGTGGTCCAAAATCATTGAAATTAATAATAATTAAAATGAATTTGGTAAATAAATTTTTTTCAATTTTTTTAATTTATGAAGAAAAATAATATTTATATATGGTATTATATTAGTTATAAGATGTATTCACGTATCCGTATCTAATTTTTGAATTTTTTTAGTTGAGTAAGCAATTTAAATTTCACCATAAGCCTTGAACTTTTGACATTTGCTTCCATTTTCATTGATTTTGATTTAGAGAATTGAACAATTTCATTTACCCAAAATTTAGTTTTATCATGCTTAAATATAATTGAAAATTTATAGGATTTGTTTTATCATGCTTAAATATAATTGAAAATTTATTTTAAATCGAATAAATTTATTCGATTCGACTCGACTCGAATTTCTTTTCACTCGACTCGATTTGCTAAATTTTCAAATTCAGTTTGGTTGACAAAATAGGACTCGTAAACTCGACTAACTCGAATTTTTTTCACTCGATTCGATTCGCCTCGATTCGATCGAACGCTCACCCCTACCTCTAAGAAGCCTGCATCAAACTGTTTTTTTACTTCTTCTTTAATCTTTAACAGCATCTTCGGTTTCATTCGTGTTAACTTTTGTTGCACCGGCTTGCATTCTGGTCTCAAAGGCAATTTGTGCTCTACAATATCTGTATCCAAACTCGGCATGTCTCTGTATGACTATGCGCACACATCCACAAATTCTCTAAGCAAATCTTCTAATCTCTTCTTTGGAGCAGGTGGTAATGACGCGCCAATTTTTACTTCTTTCTTATTTTCCTCATCTCCCAAATTGATCATCTCAGTAACCTTTTGATGTGGTTCAATCGGTTTCTTTTCCTGTTCCATTAATCTCAACAAATCTGGAGACAAAGTATAATCATCTGATTCCTCTTCATTACCAAATTCATCAACATGAACTGTGTTTTCAAAATCGAATCCCAAATTATTATTAAGATTGTCTTTGTATTCATTACTTGGAATCCTGAAATTGAATTCAATCGAAAGAATATATATTGGTATACGAAGAAAGAATGGCAATAATGAAAGAAAGGAAAAATGACAACCATGAATGAAAGAGGGAATGAAAATGCATCTTGTTCCTAATTTATTAAAATAATAAGAAATAAACTAGCCCATACATAAAAGACCATCCTAATGCCCTTGGGCATGAGCAACTAGGGACTTGACTCATGCATTACATTTTATGAGATTCAAGGATAACCGGCAGCTTCGTCGCTTTCCAATTACCCAGTTCCGGTGAGCATGGGTACACCAACAACTCTTCTTCAACATCAGACTTCACTCCTGCTTTCTCTACCATTTGAATAGAAAGCTCAGAAAACGCTGCTTCTAAATTTGTTGGAGATGCATCGGGATAAATACATCCCCCCAAATGAAAAGTGAAATAAAGATAAGGAAAAACCATCTCCCTCGGCTCCACTCGTGCCTCTTCACACGAGCCAATCTTTTCTTCTTCTTCTCGAACTCGACCATCTCCCAATCTCTCCTGGTTGGCCTGTAGCCTAACCCAAACCTTTCTTTGTTTTCTTGTATCTCTGGCATCTCCCTGATCCCTTGAAGATGCTTCCCCAATCCAGAACCAACTCGCCAACCCATCCCAATAGTCTGCTTGAACAACATGCTAACAGTTCGAGAAAAACGCGGAGCAGGCACTTTTGACCCTTCACCAACATATGTTGCATTGATGAATTCAAACGATCTGAAAGAACACTCCAATGCTTCATCAGCTGCCTCGACATAAGGCGTGGTTGGGGACTTGGTTACCAACAAATCCTCTTCCCCGTTAAAACATACCAAATAATCCTCCATAACAAACTTGATTTTCTGGTGTAATGATGAAGAAACTGCTCCTGCCATGTGAATCCATGGCCTTCCCAACAGACAACTGTAAGATGGTGAAATCTCCATAACCTGAAACTTTATTTTGAAAGTGCAAGGCCCAATTTGCAGAGGCATTTCAATATCTCCCAAAACCGCCTTACGGGTCCCATCAAAGGCTCTCACAATCATGTGACTAGGTTGAATGTGAGACACATCTATTGGAAGCTTGGATAATGTAGTCATCGGTATAACATTAAAGAACCATTATCAATCAGTACTTTAGCCATAACATGACTTTTGCACTTGACCGTGATATGAAGGGCCTTAGTACTGCCCCTGCCTTCTGGAGGAATCTCGTCATCATTAAAAGTTATAAAATTGGTAGCCACCAGATTTCCTGCAATATGATCCACATTCTCCACGGAAATATTGTGAGGCACATATGCCTTTTTCAGAACTTTCAGCAAAGCTTCTCTATGAGGCTCGGAATTCAAAAATAGTGACAACAACGAAATTCGAGTTGGCATTTTATTCAACTGTTCAACCACACTATATTCACTGTGTTTGATCAGCTTCAAAAATTCACAAGCTTCCCTCTTAGTCACAGGCTTCTTATATTCAGTATCTCGAACCACCAATGGGTTCGTCTTGCTTCTTGGCTCTTCATTCTTTTCCTCCTCCGCTGCTCTTCCCTTCCAGTCCCTATCAAGTATTTCAGGCGAATAACAATGCCCACTCCTAGTCACTCCCCCTACTCCAATTAGATTGGCTATCTTGGCAGCTTCAGAATCAATCACGGCTGAACTACCAAGCGTTTCTCAGGTTATGACGTTGCATCCATATCTCCACGGTACTGCCTTATCGCTTCGATATGGGAATGGACTTGGGACACTGATCGTAATAACATGATTCTTGATCCCTACTGGCTTCTCATCTTCGAATTGACTTGTCTTTTTCTCATAAAAGAACGTGATCGGTTTCACAACAGACAATGAAGATTCTCCAATTACCACATTAATTTCATCTTCCCCAAACTCTGTGTAAAACTCAATCAGGAGAGATCCATTAGTTTCTGTAACTCCTGTCAGAATTCAGTACAACCTTGCACCGAATGGCCAACTATCCCCTGGTGATATTTGCAAACCTTGCTTGAATCATATTCGCCAGGATGACTATCTGAATTAACCGGCATAGGACTAATCATGCTAGCTTTGACCAGGATATCGAAAATGTAATCCATTGATGTCGTAACTTCATCCATTTTTCCCTTGATTACAGTAATCTTGCCATCTCCCAAAGCATTTACTGCTGGTCTTGCATGGTTTGGTAAAGGATTTCTGTTGACGTTCGGGCCACCCTTCTCTTCAAAGTTTATCAACCCAGCCTTAATCAAACTTTGCACTTTGTACTTCAATGTTGTGCAGTTTTCGGTGGAGTGTCCAACGTTTCCCGAATGTTAGTCATATCTGGCATTAGGATCATACCACCAAGGATATGGAGGTTTCAAGGGTTCCAAGTGTATCGGTGCAACCAGATGGTTCTTGATAAGATCTGGAAGCAAGTCTGCATAGGACATGGGAATCGGATCAAAAGACATTCTTTCCTGGCTGGCTCGCGATCCCCTCGGACTAATTGGGGGTTGATTGGCTTGTACGGGTGGCCCAACTGGAGAAGCTAATGGTCTGGGGTGAAAATTAGGTTGGAACACCTGTGGAGGTGCGGGTGGATAAGCATATGAACCCAGATTGATGGCATTGGTATTAGGGTAGTATGGCTGGTACACGGATTGTGGGAAATGCGAGACGTAGCCTCCCGTTTGTTTCCCTCCATATGCGACAGTCTGGACATCAACTTCTTTCTTTTTCGTCACACTATTCCTCTTTACAACAGATTTTCCTTCTTGAATCTTGCCATTCTTGATGGCATTTTCTATGATTTCACCGAAAATCACCATATCAGCAAAGTTCTTTGTGGCATTTCCAATCTTTCTGTCGTAGTACGGAGCCTTAAGAGTACTAACGAACAGTACCGTAGTCTCTTTCTCGGTCAGAGGCGGCTGGATCTGGGTAGCAACATCCCTCTACCTCTGGGCATAGTCTTTAAAACTTTCAGTGGACTTCTTCTCCATATTTTGTAGACACAAACAGTCTGGGGCCATATCAATAATGTGCTTATACTGGCTGATGAATGCGTTGGCCAATTCTTTCCAAGTACGAACCCGATTCCTATCGAGTTGAACATACCACCTAGCAGCGGACCCTGTAAAACTGTCCTGAAAGACATGGACAAGCAGCTTGTCATCTCTGGTGTGGGTGGCCATTTTTCGGCAGTACATGGTGATATGAGATATGGGACATTTGGACCCATCGAACTTTTCGAAGTCAGGAGTCTTGAACTTAGGCGGGATCACTACATCTGACACTAAACAAAGCCCCTCAGCATCCATAGAACCATAGCAGTCTAACCCCTCAACAACCTAAAGCCTTTCTTCAATCATCTTCATTTTTCGAGACTCGATCTCTTATGCCACTTTCAGCTTCTCTAACTCTTTGGGGTCGTCTAAATCTGAAATTTGGACTGGGTCTTTCTTTGTCCCAGGAATAGGAAAGGTGAATCCTGGGATTTGAGGTTGGCCGTGTGGGTAAGTGAATCCTTCCATATAAGGCACCTGTTGTAATTGTTCATGCTGCGCTTGAAATTGAAAATCAGGCGGACATAAAGATTCGCCCACATTCTGCTCTTTCCCTTGAGAACCAGATTCATCTTCCTTATTCTTCCCTTTCAGACTTTTCATCATTTCCAATAAAGAACTTAATTGCTCTCTAATCTCATCCTGGGCTTGTTCTACCTTATCTATCCTTGAGGATTGCTCTTCGGCCATTTCTCTAACTCTTGATCTGGTGTTGTAAGAGTGACGAGAAGACTGTTTCGAAGATTCTGACTGTCGAGCTATCCTTGAACCTTTAGCAAAATTTCTTAAATCAGGATGATATGTTTAAAACTAAATTGATGATGCTTATGCACATATGGATGAGATGTATGAAAGAACACCAGCCACATAACAAATGTAGATAAAAGGAATCTTATAAATAAAATTACCAAATCCATAGAAATCCTAAAAACCAAAGCGATCCTAAAAACATAAAAAATAAAAAACTTCAACTGGTCCTAAAGCATTAAAATATGAAAATTCTTACAAAAAATCCTAAAAACATAAATCTAAAATCCTAACGTCTCCAAAGGAACTTGACAATCTGACGGTAGTGAGACTAATCTTCATCCTAAAGTTCGAATATGAGCTGGCCGTTTTCATGGAACGGATGTACTTTCGCCTTAATCTCCATGATTCTATCATACATGCCTTCTGCCGTGCGAGATGCCACATCGAAATGGTCAAACATATTCTCCAGAAGATTCTGCTTTTTAGAGTCTGCATCTCGGAGTTGCGAGCATTCTTCCTTCAAGTTCATTAATTCGATAACCAATTCTTGGCAATTGGATGCCTTCCTTTCTTGATCAAACAATAATTCTCCATTTTCTTCTTTTAGGCGTCCGACCTCAGTAGTCAAAAGCGAATATTTCTTTTCCATACCTATCAAGGATTCTTTCAAAGTGTCATCATCTTCTGTAAGTTTCTGAATAATGCCATCTCTTTCCACTAAACCGTTCCCCAACTTTCGAACTTTTAATCGAAGCTTCTTGGCCTTGCTTTTATCTTTGTTCAAGCCATTTTCTAACTTTTTTACCCTTGATTGCAGTTTCTGGTTTTCTTCTCCCAATTCATCTTTTTCTTCTTGTAGCTTCCTTTTAGCCTTTTTCTATCCTCAGCATAGGATCCGAGGCTATAACCTTGGCTGAACCATCTAGACTTCTTTTGCAAGGAATCACAACATCTTTTGCTCTTCTTGCATGCCACACAGAGTATTCAGGAGTAGTGTTCCATGAGATACTACCCCATTCAACTCTAATCGTTAATTTCCAAGCCTTTGTGAGTTCTTCTATCCTGTTGATAACCCCTTTATCTAAATAAGAGAAATCCACCTGGTTTAGTCCGTGAGTTATTGGTATGAACTGCTTATACCCTGTCTGTCTCCGTACCATGATGGGGGAGTAGCTAACGACACTTCAAAGTCCCAAGAGAGGAACCCAAGGTTGATTACCACAGCTAAATTACATAAGTCCATGAGGCATCCATGGTGCTTTCCAAATCACTTGTCGGCTTGTAAGCTCTCGCAACATCATCACCCAGTGTTCTTTTGACCTTGATCCATGCCATGCACTCTCACAGAATTCCTTGATAGGGATGTTAGTGGTGAAGTATGGCTTTCGGAACTTCGACTCTTGGCATTCAAAATGACTTTTCATCTAGATGTAGAGCAACTGTAAACATCCGATGAAACGTCCTTTTCCATTTCGCCTGCAGTGATTCAGTGACCTGATAGTCTCGGCTAATATAGCTGGAGCCGTATTGCTTTGGTGTTGAACTTAGTCCATGAAATTCACCACAGTTGTATCAATAAATCCAAAGATCTTCGGGAAAACCACAAGTCCGTAGATAGCCAAAGCCATCACCTCCAAACCTTTATCATCATCTGGGTGTTTGACAATGAAGTTTCGGAGAACACTCCATGGAATACCAGTGCTCTTACCCTTTGTCTTTACAATTTTGTCAACTTCTACCAAGCTGATTCTCATGATTTTTGCTAACTTTTTTCGATAACATGTCTTGTTCTTCCAGTAAACTTCGTCCAAATTAGGAGGGTCCAAACGAAGCAAGGCTGAATATTATTCTATAGTTGGAATCATATCTACTTCATTGAACACGAAACACCTGTATGATGGGTCCCAAAACTGCATCATGGCCCTTACCAAATTGTTGTCGACTTCAATAGATAGGAGCAAAGCCAGATCCTATATTTTCGTCTAAATGCCTCTTGTCGAGTTCAATCCCAAGAATGCCAAATACTGATCAAACCTTCGAGGTTGTTCTGTGCCAGATCTATGTGAACTTTCTCGGGAAGAGTAGAGTCATACCCGACTGGAAGGCAATCTCCTGTACTTTGCTGGATTGCTTCAGATCTAAGCTTCAAACTACTAGCAGACTCAAGCTTGGCGACTGTCAGGTTTTCCATGGATTTAGTGGACATTATTTTTATCTAGATTGTTATGTGGCAAGATGACTTTATGAAGATGCATGATGTATGAAAAGAAAGAAACAGACAGTTAGATATTATATCAACAAACTCATGAAAAGATAAAAATACAACAACATGTGTAAGCACTACATCATCATGGTGAACATATCAGTAAAACAAATGTGTCAGATAAACAAGCATCATGTAAATGAAAAAGTATAGGGTAAGAAGTGTCCCTTCATGTGTCCTTAGTTCGGGTTCTTCTCTATATAAGGATGGACATGGCTCTATCTTAAAGTTTGGCCGCTTAAATGTTGTTTATATGCTGGGTTTAGGATACTTGACCAAGCTAAAAAGGTCCCCAAATTGCTCCTTAACATCATCCATGTAGAATGAGTAAGGCACCCCATTCCTCACCCATTATAGGCTCCAACCGGAAGGGTTCAATTCGGGTGAGAGTATTTTCCAAAGTTATGGCGGAGGTTATCACCTCTCGAAAACTTTGGTACTTTACACTCTGAAGGTGTTTTGCTAGCCGTTGCGGAGGTTTTCACCCCTCGAAGGCGTAGGTACTTTACCCCCTCCTAAAAGGGACGAGCCCGGGTATAGTGCTTTATGATATGCAATGTGTCGTGTGTGCGAAGGGACATTCAAACCTTCTTTTTCCCACAAATGTATAAGAAACAAAAATTATTAGTACAAATAACAAAATCAAAATAAAAATAAAGAAAGAAAGAAAAATTAAAGATAAAAAATTAAACACTTGAGACCAAATATTAAAACCTAAGGTATCAAAAGACTAATTTATGGCTCGACTCTCTAATGTCCCCAATGGAGTCGCCAAACTGTCATAACGTGCCAAATACGAATTCAGCATGCTAGACGCAAATCAATGGAGTCGCCACTAATCATCTAATCTAGGTGTGATTAGTCACCTTTATAAATCTATCCTATTTAAAGTAATCCTAAGCTTGACTAAGGCACCTTAAAATGAATAGGTTCTAGTCTACTTATCAGAATTAGGTTCAGGGATTAGCACCTTCACAACACTTATCTAAGAGATAGTACCTAATTAGTCTTGTGATACTTAAAAAGTCTTAATTAAATGGTTTTGTCTATCCTATCTTCATCTTAACTGTTAAAATCATAAATCTCGAAAATTATTTTTTAGGTCTTCCTTCCATTCATTCTGGAGAAATTACTAAAAAAATATTTCCTCACCTCGAGAGTATTCAAAAGAAACCATTCGTTCTATTGAAGAGGCTCCGTCGTCGGAAAAATTAAATTATTTAACAAAGTTATTTCTCTTAAATTAATCTTCCAAAATTAATCCACATTTTATTGATGATCGTTCGAAAAATAAATTCTGATTTTAATATTGAAAATTATCCCTTAAAATATTCTTCCATTCGTTCTGGAGAATTTTTAAGAGAATTTTTCTCACCTAAATATTTCTTAAAAGTCAACCATTCGCGACTCTCTTGAATTTCATCATCAGAAAAAATCTTAATTTATCCTTCAATTTTAATTAAGCATTTATTATGGAAAGTCATTTCGAGAAAAAGATATTAAAAATTAATTATTCTTAAAAAAATAAATTTTTGATTTTTATTGGTATTGAAAATAATCCCTTAAAAAACTCTTCCATTCATTCTGGAGAATTTTTAAGAGAGTTTTCTCACCTAGAAATTTCTCAGAAATCAATCATTCGTAATTTCTTTGAATTTCATAATTGGAAAAATCTCAATTTATTAATTTTAAAAATAACTAATTTTCAATTTAAAAATTAATCTAGTCTTATTAAAAAATAAATTAATGATTAATAATAATAAAAAAACTAAAATATAATGATAATAATAATATAATAAAAATAATAATTAATAATATAAAATAAGTAATTGTTTTTTGTTTTTGTTTTTTTATATAGATAATGGTTAATAAATATTTAATAATAACTAACTAATAAACAATTAACCTGCAAAAAAACTTAAAATATTATTAGTAATAATAAAGAAAATAAATAATAAATAAATAATAAACCAAAATAAATAAATAAAAACAAAATAACCAAAAAAAAACCAGCACATGTGGATCGGGCCCAGGCGCGGGTCGCGCGCGGGCCGCCTGGCCCGACCGGCCTGCTGCTTAAAACATAGTTTTTTTTTTGGTTATTTCTTTACCTGTTTGAAAGAAGAAAAAAAAACTCTTTTCTCTCTGAAATTTTTTTCCTCAAGAACACTGATGAGTGTTCTTCAGAACCCAGATTCTGGTGGGTGCCGCAGCCGTCGTTGCCGCCGCCGATGGTCGAAAAATTCCAGAAAAAATCTTAAAAAATCCCTCTTGATCTCCTCAACTCAAAAACCAAATTAGCTTCACCCAAATCTCTCTAGAATTTCCTAGATCTGAAACCAAAACTCGAAACTTTACCTCCTCCGATCTACTCCGTTGACCGTCGAATGGAAACCACCTTCTAGCTTATGCTTCCTCTAATTAAAACCTAGACTTTCCCTCAACAAAAAATCTTTTCAAAACAAACCCTAGCACTCACTCTCAATATTTCGAATTTCACAGCAAAAATATATATATTTTTTCTTCTGATCTTCTCTTTTTTATTTTGAAATTACTATGCTTTCTGCTTGTGATTTTTGGTCTGTCATGCTTGGGTTCATTATATAGAGAAGGAAATTAAGTTCTACTCTAGTTAGGAGTTCTCATCTGATCAAGAAGTATATTTTGTTCCAATCACATTTTTCAGAGTCCAATTCCAATCCAAAAAAGAGATTCATCCCAACCCAAACTTGTTCTTTTCAATTTTTTTTTCGATTTTCTTTTAATTTCGAAATTATCTGATTTTTTCCCTTTTTTTTGTTTCGATTTTATCCTCTCTTTTTTCTTTTAATTTCTCTTTTTTTCTTTTTTTTGTTTTTATTTAATAAAAAATAAATTTAAACCCAGATAAAATCTGATGTCTACACTATTGATAAGTAGTATATAGCAAATATTTTTCAACATCATTTTCCTATAAAGGGGGAATTGATAAGAATGGCTACTATCGATATAACCAATAGGTATGGCTGAAATCCCAAGACCCCAACCCACATTTTCTTGGACATAAACCACCATAGACAGTCAAAGCAATCAATGTAGTTATTCCCATGCTAAAATAATACCAATCTAAGAAATTCCATCTTTCAAGATCGAGCTGTACTTGATTTGTCCATGTCAAATTGGTCAGCAGCAAATGTTACAACACAAGGCCTAATGACACTAGGGATGGTAAGTTATATGGTAAAAATACAACTCTTGCAAAATGATATCTTATTAAAAATTACGTTTATTCGTTATATATATAAAAATAAAAAAAAATTTGTTCAATCATTTTCACTAATTCTATTTGAAGAAGCTTTGTTGTATCGTAGAGGCCTATTAAAGCCTCAAAAACAGTGTTCTACACGCCTTACAATTATCTTACTTTCTTAACATTATTTTTTTCTTGTTTCGTTCTTTAATTTTTCTAATAGTTAGCTCCATATTACCAATTCTGCCGACAAAACAATTAAGCGTCTTCCTTAGGCTCTCCAGAGCCCAAACAAGATATATATATATATATATATATATATATATTCACCCTTTTCCTTCTAAAAGCTGTTATCACCATTAAGGCATCTGATCATTCAAGATAGATATATGTGTTGTAAAGTTGTAGACCCAACATCTTTGACAAATACTAGAAGAAACTTCATAAGTCGCAGCACTTTTCTACCACTAATGATATGAAACGCACAGTTTTTCTTAGCAAGGCAAATGAGCAATGACTAACTTTTCACACACATATATACAACTTTACAACACATATATCTATCTTGAATGATCAGATGCCTTAATGGTGATAACAGCTTTTAGAAGGAAAAGGGTGAATATATATATATATATAGTCTCTCTCGCAGGAGTATTTCATCTGTAATTTTTTACCATAATTTTGTAATTATTCAATCACACCACATAATTAGGGGCGTAGCTAAGGGGTAGGCAGGGGTCGTGGCCCTTCCTAATTTTTTTTTTTGAAGCTTTTGGTAAAATAAGGTAAAATTGCATTTGGCCCCTCCTAAATTTTTTAAAATTAAGGTAAAATTATTGTCGCAACCTAAAAAATAACGACGAGTCTCATCGCAAGACTTTATTATTCGTTAGGCGTGACATTAAAAAAAACCGAGGAAAAGTCGACTTAATTCCTCTAAAAAAAATGAAGGTTTTGAAAATGACCTTAAAAGACATGGAGTCGCCACCAATCTTTTTTAGCTAGGTGTGATCGGCCACCTATTAAAACCGGTTTTATAAAATATTTTAAAAATTAATTAAAACATTTTAAAAACCAATTTCAAGTCTGCGTTTTAAACCAGAGAAATCAAAGAAGCGGGTTCGGGAGTCGGTTACGTGCGGGGAAGGATTAGCACCCCCACAACGCCCGTATAAATCGGTACCTTATTAATCTTGTATTATCTCAAGTCTCGGTAAAAGTTGGTTTTAAATTTAGTATTTCAAGTTAATTCCCAATTTAAAAAAAAAATAATTCCATTTTTTATTGAAAATGATCCGGAATTTATAAATTCAAAATTTTCCTATATTCCCCAACAAACGTGGCAAAATATAGAAATTTTTATTAGTTTTGGAAAACTTTTCGAATCATTCTCTTTTTTGAAAGAAAGATATTCCTTTATTAATGATAATTGATGATATTCCCTCCAGCAAACCCGGTAGAGAACTCATGAATTATTTTAACTCGGGAATATCTTTATATTTTTTATTGAAAACCATTATCTTTTTGAAAACATTTAAAATAAATGAATATGTATATGCATGACATAAATAAAATGACATAGCAAAATCTAAATAACATAATGCAACCTAAATGACATGGCAAACATGAATGATATGGCATATAATTTAAATGACATGGAATAAAATAATGCTATCATATAATATGCATAAAAATAAAAATGCAATGCATGAAATGTATTTTTTCCTTTAATTAAGGAAATCCGTATATCTAAAAAGATATCCGGCTACCTTAGGAAAATATGTCAAATTAAATATTCTAAAACCAAAATACTTTGTGATTGTTTGAAAACAATTTTGAAAAGCTTGAATTAACAATAAAAACTGGGCTAATTTTTTTTTAAATGGCTCTAATTTCCTAAGTTTAAAAAATCCGGACTTGACTACCTTTAACCCGGGACTTGAAAAATCATTTTAGAGTTTAAAAGGGCTTAGAAATCATCCTAAGTCAGTAGCTAACCCTCCTAATCAGCCCACTCTAAGTAAATTAACCAAAACAGAAAAATGGTTTCTCTTTAAATTCAATTCTGACTCCACTGTCCAGTTTTAATCCACGATTTTTTACCCTATTTTTAAAAATTCCAAAAATTCTGAAAACAATACTGGAGACTCAGGACATGTAAAACTACACGAGAAAAAATCGGCTTAATTTTCGAATCAAAGATGAATTCCCAGAAAAATCAGAGATATATGAGTTTTTTGGAGGAGAAAAAAAAACTGCTTTGTTTTTCTTTAAATTCAATTCTGACTCCACTGTCCAGTTTTAATCCACGATTTTTTACCCTATTTTTAAAAATTCCAAAAATTATGAAAAAATTACTGGAGACTCAGGACATGTAAAACTACACGATAAAAAATCGGCTTAATTTGCTGATCAAAAATGAATTCCCAGAAAAATCAGAGATGTACGAGTTTTTGGAGGAGAAAAAAACTGCTTTGTTTTTCTTTAAATTCAATTCTGACTCCACTGTCCAGTTTTAATCCACGATTTTTTACCCTATTTCTAAAAATTCCAAAAATTCTGAAAAAATTACTGGAGACTCAGGACATGTAAAACTACACGATAAAAAATTGGCTTAATTTTCTGATCAAAGATGAATTCCCAGAAAAATCAGAGATGTACGAGTTTTTGGAGGAGAAAAAACTGTTTTGCCAGCACATTTTTTTGTCTTTGATAAAATCATTTAAAAATCAAAGTAAAAATATTTGAAACTCATAAAATGACTTGAAAGCAGTAGCTAGGACTTTTTGAAAGTTAGATAAAAAATGGCTAAGTAAAAAAAATCACAAAGGTAGAATAATCAACTTGACAAACTTAATTTTCCACAAGTGTGCTCAAGAGAGCATGACTTTGAACCATCAATTGGCTCAAGTCATTATTCAAGTGGTATGAACATGAAATGCATGAAATAATGCAGCAAACATAATGCATGAAATGCATGGATTTAAAACTAAATATAAGGAAAATGCATGACATAAATAATATGGCCTAGACCTAACATGAACTTGCATGGCAATAAATGCAACCTAGACCTAAGATATGCATGGCATTTTCACAAACACAAGGCATGCTTAATTCAAAAATCCAACCAAATATCATGCAAATGCAAAAACCTAACAACTAGCATGACAAAAATACAACACACAATGCAAAACACATGGAGTAGCCAAATGGCCTCAAGCTCCAACAAGCATGGCATTTTCACAAACACTTGGTATGCTAGCATGAAAAACTAAGTCATAACACAAAAATCACACAAGCATTTTCACAAACACCTAATATACCAAATCTAAAACATGCTCACTAAGATATAAAACAAGAATCATGCAAAGGATCACACAAGCATTTTCACAAACACTTAATATGCTAACTCTAAAACATGCTCAAATTTAAACAACATGAAAACAGAAAATTAAAAATGCAAAAACATGATATCTAAGACATAAATGGCAACAAACAAAGCAACCAAATTAAATATAACTTAAGAACATGAAATAACATAACACTTAAAACATCAAAAACAAAGAAAATAGCATAAACAATATGGTAAAATGAATTGAAACAACAACTTAAAATAAATAATGTAGGCCATTTGGCCATGGTGAGTTTATTGTAAAAAAAAATGTAAAAAAAATACTTAAGAAAGGAAATGAAGGAAGAACAAGAAATATTATTTTAAAATGAAAACTCACCAAGTAGAGATTAAAATAGCAAAAAACAAGAATAGAAAATGAAAGTGCAAGAGTTGGTGCTCAAGAGCAACCTCAAGAAGCTAATATTTCAAGCTTTTCTCTTCAAACTTTCCTTTTTTTCTAAACTTTTCTTTTTTTGCTCTCAACCAAGAAGATAAAAACTAAGAAAAACTAAGAGAAATCAGCCAAAATGGAAAAGAAGAAACCAAAATCTGCCTCCCGGATGCAAGTAAATATCAAACGGACTCCAAATTCAATTTTTATTTTTTTAATACTTCCAAAATAATAAAATATTGAGTTCTGGAAGTTTTCAAAATTATCCGAGTCCGTTTGCTATTTATTTGGATTTTTTCTTCCCAAAAATGCCCTTTTATGCCCCTACATTTTACCATTTTTTAAATGAGCTCCAAATCAAGATTTTTCTTCACCAATCTCTTCAAAATAATTAAAAAGTGTGATCTTGAAGTTTTCATAATTTTTGGAGCTCATTTGGTATTTTTTCGGGATTTATCGGCTTGAATTACTACATATGAGGCCCGGGATTTGGCCATTTTGCAAACGAACTCGGAATCAAGATTTTCTTTCGCCAATCTCTTCCAAATAATTTAAAAATGAGATTTTCCAAATTTCAGAATTTTTGGAGTCCATTTGCTATTTTTCCGGGATTTTCCTTTTTGAATTACTGCATAAGAAGCTCGGGATTTGGCCATTTTGCAAACGAACTCGGAATCAAGATTTTCTTTCGCCAATCTCCTTCAAATGATTTAAGAATGAGATTGACAAATTTTCCATAATTTTCGGAGTCCATTTGCTATTTTTCCCAAATTTTTCCAATTTTGCCCTTTTACTTCCGAAACCCGGTTTTGCTCAAAACAAATCCGATTTTCAGATTTTCTTCAATCTGAGCCTTGGGCCATCTTTTTTAACCATTCTTCATCCATTGGGGGCTTTGGTCTTAACAAGTCGGGCCATTTCTGTGATTCTTCCCGATTTCACCGAAATCCACTAAAAACCCTAATTCTCGGTTTTCTCCCGGATTGACTTTTCTTTCGGTTTTTCTTGCAAGTGACTTCTCCATTACCCGTAGTCAGTGCTTATCTTTCATTTGGAACCTTCAATTCTGACCAGTTTGATCGTTTAAGCACTTTTCCCCAAATTTCTCGGATTAGGGTTTCTTTTCTACTGAATCTCCAAATCCCAACTTCCGAACTCCATATCTTTCAATGTAGACCTCGGATTATCAAAATTCTTTTGCCATTTTTCAATTGAACTTAAAATCTTGATTTTGAAAGTGGGTTGACTTTTTCAGTAGTTGACTTTCTGGGGTTGACTTTTTCGGGGTTGACTTTTTCGGGGTTGACTTTTTTTGGGGTTGACTTTTTTTTAAGTTTGACTTTTTGTGCTCGCCCTCTTAAACTAAGTCTCGGAGTACCACCTGCAGGATGAAAACAGTCTTTTTACACTTGGGAACATCAATATGGGAAGAAAACATACCTCTTTAGTGGTCCGGACAAAATTAGGTGTCTACAGCTGCCCCTCTTTGGCTATTGCTGAGAATCAGGAATCAGGCAAAGATAAACCGACACTAATTTTGTACGGTCAGTGACATCACATGTGAAGGAAAGGAAAAGGGGTTTCTTTTTCTTTTTCATTTTCATTTTTTTCATTTTCTATTTTTCTTTTTTTCATTTTTTCTTCTTTTTTTCTTTTTTTTTCCTTTTTTTTTATATTTTTTAATTTTTTTTTAATTTTTTTATTTTTTCATTTTTTTTTAAAAACAATAAATTGAAGATTTTGTCCTTAAATTGAATTCCCTGCCTAAACAAGGCTCGATTCGTCTTAAGGGAATGAATTCGATTTCAAAAGAAAAATTTATGCTCGAAGGGCTTTAAAATTGGTGCCCGAAGGTCTTAAAATGGTGCCCGGAGGTCTTAAAAATTGGTGCCCGGTGGTCTTAAAAATTGGTGCCCGGAGGTCTTACCCCTGAAAAAAGTTATGCCCGGAGGTCTTAAAGATATTGCCCGGAGGTCTTACCTGTGATTTGAAAAATTATGCCCGGAGGTCTTAAAAATTGGTGCCCGGAGGTCTTACCCCTGAAAAAAGTTATGCCCGGAGGTCTTAAAGATGTTGCCCAGAGGTCTTACCTATGATTTGAAAAAAATTATACCCGGAGGTCTTAAAAATTAGTGCCCGGAGGTCTTACCCCTAAAAAAATAATGCCCGAAGGTCTTAAAGATGTTGCCCGGAGGTCTTACCTGTGATTTGAAAAATTATGCCCGGAGGTCTTAAAAATGGTGCCCATAGGCCTTACCCCTGAAAAAAAGAGTTATGCCCGGAGGTCTTAAAGATGTTGCCCGGAGGTCTTACCTGTGATTTGAAAAATTATGCCCGGAGGTCTTAAAAATTGGTGCCCGGAGGTCTTACCTGTGATTTGAAAAAAATGCGCTGTATGCGACTTTAAAAATGATGCCCGGAGGTTTTAAGAATGGTGCCCGGAGGCCTTACCCGTGATTTGGAAGAAATGCGCTGTATGCGACTTTAAAAATGATGCCCGGAGGTCTTAAGAATGGTGCCCGGAGGCCTTACCCATAATTTGGAAGAAATGCGCTGTATGCGACTTTAAAAATGATGCCCGGAGGTCTTAAGAATGGTGCCCGGAGGCCTTGCCCATAATTTGGAAGAAATGCGCTGTACGCGACTTTAAAAATGATGCCCGGAGGTCTTAAGAATGGTGCCCGGAGGCCTTACCCGTGATTTGGAAGAAATGCGCTGTATGCGACTTTAAAAATGATGCCCGGAGGTCTTAAGAATGGTGCCCGGAGGCCTTACCCATAATTTGGAAGAAATGCGCTGTATGCGACTTTAAAAATGATGCTCGGAGGTCTTAAGAATGGTGCCCGGAGGCCTTACCCGTGATTTGGAAGAAATGCGCTGTATGCGACTTTAAAAATGATGCCCGGAGGTCTTAAGAATGGTGCCCGGAGGCCTTACCCATAATTTGGAAAAAATGCGCTGTATGCGACTTTAAAAATGATGCCCGGAGGTCTTAAGAATAGTGCCCGGAGGCCTTACCCCTGAAAAAAGTTATGCCCGGAGGTCTTAAAGATGTTGCCCGGAGGTCTTAAAGATATTGCCCGGAGGTCTTACCTGTGATTTGAAAAATTATGCCCGGAGGTCTTAAAAATGTTCTTTGAAGAATTGTTGAAAATTACCCTAACGATTTTGAGAATATGCGAATGCTTTTTGATGCAGATGCAGGTGTTGAATAAGACACGAAATGACTTAAACTGGTGCAAATGTCTTTAATGCAAATGTAAATGACTTGGATTGATGCCCATGTTTCATGATGCAGATGCCCCTACTAATTGTGTTCATGTAACTAGTTTATGAATGGTGTAACTACAATTACCACACAGTAATGAAAATGCAATGATTCTAGAAATGATGCAATTGCTTAAGATGACACAAATACGAATTCCATGAAGAATGTAAATGTAAAGGTAAAATACAGATGCTTATGGAATAATGCCAATGCAAATACCCATGAATGATGCAAATGCTTGCCGACACTGTGCAGATGCAAAAGCTCGATAAAGAGATGAGTGCTCATGAGTGATGCAAGTGCCCCCGGCTGTTTTTCTAGACTTTGGCTTAGCCTTTCAAATTCATTTTTCCTCTTCAAATCAGAGTATATCTTCAATTCATTTTGGCTATTCTCTTTGCCCCAACAGTTTTTCAAACTTTCATCAACAGAGATCTGAACCGGGTTCTATTTCTTCTTCTCATATCTGGAAGTCAAGACCTATCCTGGCAGTTCTACACCTTTGAGTTAGAAAAATCCTTGTCTCATGCCAACATCAAAATGGGTATTTCAAAAAAATCTTTTTATTTGTTTTCGCATTTTGAAAACTTCTGAACAAAAAATATTAACCCCACAATGTGTGATGTACAAATCTTTTGAAGACTGATGATCATTGTTAGAAATTTCTCTAAGTATCAATCTGGGTTTTTTCAACTGGATTGGCAAGGCTTGGTATAACAAGATTCTGGCTTTTCCAGGAAAACTTCATGACAAAAATGTATATCCCTTCTAGGCTCACAAATGGAACAGGTTTTATAAATCATGAATTCATTGAGAACCAAACAAATTCAACATTCTTTTAGTTTCCATATCAAGGCATTTTGTCAAGCATCAAGATTGGCTGGGATGTTTAAACCGGAAAGTTTAATCTTGGGAACAAAGTTTCAGTTTTTGAAGACAATCCTCCGAATGAGAGCTGACAATTTGGGGGGTTCAGGAATTCCTAGATGTTCCTCGATGACCACTCCTTTAATAAGATCTTTTCTTTTGGGGTATCGGCACTATCATCGATGGCATCGAAAATTCCCATTCTACTCTAGACCGCCCGTTTTTTTGGGTTTTCGCCCTAGAGTCCCATTCTTTTCAATTTTTCTCTTTTTTTTTTTACCATGCACTTGAGAATTCTAAATTCTTCCTTAGTGAAATGAGAATTTGATAAGATGGGATAAAATCTGAGGAAAACCCTTCAAATTAAACATTCATGCTTGATCAAAATGGACTTTTAAAGCACGTAATGTAGGCCATGGCTCAGGATTCAGAAAGAAAGGATAAATAGGCCCAAAATATGTGTTTGAGGGTAATCAGATCAAGGATCCTTTCTTGAAGAGGATTTTCTTTGAAGCATGTGTCTCTTCTTGGACATTTCTTTCTTTTTGATTTTGCTCTTTTTCTTCCTTGCTTTTGGCTTTCAATTTGCCATGTCTTTCACACACATTTTTTTATTGTGTTTTTTGTTTGTTTTTCTTGGCTTTCATTTCGTCATCTTTTCCTCTTCTTTTTTTCTTTGACAGAGTGCGCCCGTATTTATTCGGGGCTCCATTTGCTTTGTGTCTGTCCCTGAGCTGTCACTCATTTCTCAATGATCTTTGAAAAGATCTTTCCTCGCATTTGCCCCCCAGTGTAGAGGGTAATCCTTGATCAGGGTTCAAAGAATTAAGAATTCTTTTGGCTCAAAAGGGGTGACTATGGATAATAATTTTTTTCTTGTGAAATGGATATGAAAGATGGCCATTCATCATATCAAGCCCAAATATTCTCATTGAAAAGCAATCCTCAGGGGAAATAGATATTCAGAATTTCATTTTGCACTTTGGAATCATCCGAATTCTCATATGCATGATATCATGATTTTTCTTTTTCTTTTTTTTTTCTTTTTTTTTTTTGTTTTTTTCGTCGCATGCCCCCAATGATTCATGCATTAGCCCATCCTTCTTCACTATGTATCCATCATTTCCACATATGATGCCCCAATTTGATTATCCATGCGAATTTGTATCAACGAGGAACATGGCAAGTCTAGGTCTGTTTTGAAAAGGCTGAGTTTCCAATCTGAGTTCTTTGAAGAGACAAGGAAAACATGACCCAAAAGCAGGTTTTCTCTGGGACAGGGATAATCTAGTTTAATCATTGTGCCCCAGGGTGTCAATCATGAAGTGACGTCTAAGCAATTAGTGTTTTGTGGTCATTGGGAAAGGTCATGAATGGTTTTAGCAAAATCTTGACACACACCAAATTATCAAAATCTGGATTCTTGAAAGAATGTCTCATTTGTTTGATTTTCAAGGAATTTGAAAATTTTCAAAAAGTTCGTTCCTTTGTTCATAGCCTAGACTAAGATCTATGTCTTTGCTTATTCTGTGATGACAATGGTTTTATGAAGTCAAATCATTCATATTCCTTGAAGCATTAGGTCTTTCAAATGGTCTCGGTTCAAAAGATTTAGGCTTAGGAAAGCCTAAAAGAGAAGGCTAAAGATATTGGGTCATTTCTAACAATGATCATCAATATTCTCAAGATTGTTCATTATTTCATGTGAAAACCACTTATTTATTGTGTACCACAAATTTTCTCAAAGTTTCATTTTTTTATTTTTTTTATTTTTTCATTTTTTTATTTTTTTTTCAAATTTATTGCTAAAATAAAATGAACACAAAATATTTAAATTCAAAATTTATTTATTTCATGTAGATGTCATCATGAGACAAAAGCTTTCATCATCAAAGTGTAGAAATATATGCATCAGAATGCTCCTATTGACATGCTTTCAAAGATAACAAATCTTATCCTCAAAATTCTTCAAGAGGAAATCAATCTATGGTAAAACAAATTTCCAATGTTCGATAAGCTCTGGAATCAAAATGCCATCATGGACAAGACCTTCAATTCTTTCCTTCAGTTGTCTGCATTTTTTAGTCGAATGCCCAATTGCCCCAATGTGATACTTGCACTTGCTGTTGGGGTCATAGCTTTTAGCTGACGAAGAAAACTCTTCAAAGCTAAGCCAATTTCTATTTCATCTTATTAATGTGTTTCATGATGAATGAGCTATGAATGTCATGAGTGCAATTTGATGCATGTGAAGGATAAACAAAGTTATGTGTGGTCATATACAGTGGAAACATGTTGACCATGTATGTAATAAATGCAATCACAATGCCAACATGTTGCAAACAAAGAATAAACAAATCAACACATGTATATATGCAATGACTGATCATGTGCATTTCAGCATATTTCCCAATGAATGTTCATATGTTCTATGAATGCAACATGGTGTCAATTATGATACATGCAAACAATGAATGATTGATACAGAGTATATACAAAGAAAATCATACTAACCATGTGTGTCATGAATGTGACCTAATGCTAATCATGATGTATGTAATAAGCAAATTAATGCATAGATATATACAGAAAAATCATGCTGATTACGAATGCATGAATGCAACTTGACAAATAATTGATGGGATGCAAAATGCAAAGAGGAGATATCACGGAGGAAATAAGAATCGGAGGAACTTAATCATCAACCTCTCATTAATTTGAAACATAATCAATTCATTCCCACATCAACATTCACAATGGTATAAACCATGTTTTACAAAATTTGAACAGTGGTTAAGACTGTCCTTACAAGCACTTTATTCTTCCTAACATCCTAAGGCTATAAGAGCCGGCTACTGAAAAAGTGAAATCCTATTACATTATATAAGACCGAAGTCTTTCCACCTCAATGATGTAAATCTCCCAATCCTAATGACGCTTTCCCAGTCCTCCATCAATCAGTGTCGTGGGATCCATGTTTTACAAAATTTGAACAGTGGTTAAGACTGTCCTTACAAGCACTTTATTCTTCCTAACATCCTAAGGCTATAAGAGCCGGCTACTGAAAAAGTGAAATCCTATTACATCATATAAGACCGAAGTCTTTCCACCTCAATGATGTAAATCTCCTAATCCTAATGACGCTTTCCCAGTCCTCCATCAATCAGTGTCGTGGGATCCAACCACTTGGCATTTATAAGAGTTTGCACTTTCTTTTTGAATGCCATACAGTCTTCAATGTTATGGCCAACAATTCCACAATGATAATCACATTTTGCATTTGGATTATACCACCTTGGATATGATGGTAACAGGGGTTTCAATGGGACACAGGCAACCATGTGATTTTGGATCAGTATAGGGAGGAGCTCTTGGTAGCTGATTGCAATGGGATCAAAAGGCATTTGGGTTTTATCCTGGGGTCGTTTCTTAGTTACACATGGCCTAGGAGTTGGGGCACTTGGTGGTGGCACTAAGGTCCGAACCGGAGTGTTTACATGGAGATGTGGCGGAACAGCATGGTGAGGGTATGGATTCGGATACGGGGCCTTTCGAGGTTGTACATAGCTCGAGGTTCCTATCCCAGATGCTGGATAAGGTGGTTGATGAAGGAAATAGTATGAACTGGTAGTTGTTGGTGATGGAGTGGGATTCAGGAATCCCGTAGTGGTCATCCCAATGGACGATTGGACCATGGTAGGGTGGGGATACTGGCTTGGACCTCGAACAGTTTGCAGGTATGGTACAGGATCCAAGGTTTCTATCTTTGGTATCAGGCTCTCAGGTTTAATCATTTTCACGATTTTGTCCATAATTTCATTAGGATTGCAACCTTTGTGGTATTGACAAGCGCAGGATCCAGCAAGGATTATGTGTTCTGGGCCTAATGGTTTTGGTTGATCCGAAGATGATGCGAAGCCCTGAGAAAGTTCACCTTTACTGTTACCCATATCCTCAACCATTTTCAGCAATTTGGCAAGTTGTTCCTTCACCTTTCGGATTTAATGTCCATAATCCTCTTGATTGCGTTCTAAAGCACCCAATCGTTCCTCCGATTCATTCCTCATATCTCGAATCCCTTTCATGCAAATGAAAATGTCATGAGATTAGGAATACAATTATGAATGTACATGCTCTATTCCTATATGCATGAATAAACTGATGATTAATGCATGAACATTTACAGAGAAATTATGATGACTATGTATGCTATGGATGCAATCTAATGCCAGGTATATACAGATAATGACTGTGCATGTCATAAACGTATCTTACAATGAATGACCATGCATGATATGACTATAATATGATGTCAAAATGATACATGAAAAAATAAATGAATTAACACAAAGGTATATACAAAGAAATCAATGATTACACGAAATTGGTGGGACTATTCAAAAATCTCATTATGCAGGATTTGCCTCCATTTTTTTTTTTTTTGATTTTTTTTTGATTAACCAATCACATCATTTTCAAAAGAATTTCAGGGTGGATCTTACTATGGTACAATATGCAAATGTTCATGTGACACTACCGGTTTTATGAAATCATCAAATTCAATTACCAACTGTTTATTGCAAAGAATGAGATCAATAATACAACAAAAAATGTACATGCTTTATTTACACATGCATGAAATGTGCCACATGCAAAAATGCTTGAGAAATGATTTTTTTTTTATTTAAAAAAAAACAGCTAATGAACATCTGCCCCAGCAATATCTGCTTATTTAGGCATCACGATGCCTTCGAGGCGGAGTATCACATTTATTACGGGCGATGTACGTACATCGTTGCCCGATCTACCACACTTATTTGGAGTGTAAAACAGGTAACAAAAAGTTTAGAAATGTCCTTCCCATGTGTTCCTATTTTCGGTATATCTAACGAAAATTCGGGATGGCTTCGCCTAGGTTCAACTATATGAGGGTGAATCGGTTCTAAGGCCCCGAATTATTCCTCACTGTCGCCGGTGAAGGCTAGTAAGGCACCCCGATAAAAGCGGGTTCAATTCGTTAGAGTATATTTTCCTATGCCCGTACGGAGGATTATCACGAAGGCATTAGGTACTTTATACTCCGAAAGTGTTTCACTAGCCCATACGGAGGATCAATCACGAAGGCGTAGTTACTTTACTTCCACTTAAAATGACGGAATCCGGGTAGAGGATTCATGTTATGCAAATGCACGTGTAGTGTGTGTGGAGGAATATCAAACCTTTCACTACCTATTCTACAAACCTTATTCTAAATGCCCTAGCAATTAAAACATTCAAGAATAGTGTAACGCATTAACCGACAAGCAATTATAATATACAACCTTAAATAACTCGAGAACAAAAATAAAATGCATGCACATGAGTATGAACATATTTAAAAATATTTTACTATTTTTCAAAATTCTCCTTATTAAAAAAATGTGGGAATTAAAATTAAATACTAATTAAACCAACAAAACCGAGACTGAGATAACACACGACTAATTCTAGGCCTGACTCTCTAATATGTCCCCAGTGGAGTCGCCAAGCTGTCGCAACCTAAAAAATAACGACGAGTCTCATCGCAAGACTTTATTATTCGTTAGGCGTGACATTAAAAAAAACCGAGGAAAAGTCGACTTAATTCCTCTAAAAAAAATGAAGGTTTTGAAAATGACCTTAAAAGACATGGAGTCGCCACCAATCTTTTTTAGCTAGGTGTGATCGGCCACCTATTAAAACCGGTTTTATAAAATATTTTAAAAATTAATTAAAACATTTTAAAAACCAATTTCAAGTCTGCGTTTTAAACCAGAGAAATCAAAGAAGCGGGTTCGGGAGTCGGTTACGTGCGGGGAAGGATTAGCACCCCCACAACGCCCGTATAAATCGGTACCTTATTAATCTTGTATTATCTCAAGTCTCGGTAAAAGTTGGTTTTAAATTTAGTATTTCAAGTTAATTCCCAATTTAAAAAAAAAATAATTCCATTTTTTATTGAAAATGATCCGGAATTTATAAATTCAAAATTTTCCTATATTCCCCAACAAACGTGGCAAAATATAGAAATTTTTATTAGTTTTGGAAAACTTTTCGAATCATTCTCTTTTTTGAAAGAAAGATATTCCTTTATTAATGATAATTGATGATATTCCCTCCAGCAAACCCGGTAGAGAACTCATGAATTATTTTAACTCGGGAATATCTTTATATTTTTTATTGAAAACCATTATCTTTTTGAAAACATTTAAAATAAATGAATATGTATATGCATGACATAAATAAAATGACATAGCAAAATCTAAATAACATAATGCAACCTAAATGACATGGCAAACATGAATGATATGGCATATAATTTAAATGACATGGAATAAAATAATGCTATCATATAATATGCATAAAAATAAAAATGCAATGCATGAAATGTATTTTTTCCTTTAATTAAGGAAATCCGTATATCTAAAAAGATATCCGGCTACCTTAGGAAAATATGTCAAATTAAATATTCTAAAACCAAAATACTTTGTGATTGTTTGAAAACAATTTTGAAAAGCTTGAATTAACAATAAAAACTGGGCTAATTTTTTTTTAAATGGCTCTAATTTCCTAAGTTTAAAAAATCCGGACTTGACTACCTTTAACCCGGGACTTGAAAAATCATTTTAGAGTTTAAAAGGGCTTAGAAATCATCCTAAGTCAGTAGCTAACCCTCCTAATCAGCCCACTCTAAGTAAATTAACCAAAACAGAAAAATGGTTTCTCTTTAAATTCAATTCTGACTCCACTGTCCAGTTTTAATCCATGATTTTTTACCCTATTTTTAAAAATTCCAAAAATTCTGAAAACAATACTGGAGACTCAGGACATGTAAAACTACACGAGAAAAAATCGGCTTAATTTTCGAATCAAAGATGAATTCCCAGAAAAATCAGAGATATATGAGTTTTTTGGAGGAGAAAAAAAAACTGCTTTGTTTTTCTTTAAATTCAATTCTGACTCCACTGTCCAGTTTTAATCCACGATTTTTTACCCTATTTTTAAAAATTCCAAAAATTATGAAAAAATTACTGGAGACTCAGGACATGTAAAACTACACGATAAAAAATCGGCTTAATTTGCTGATCAAAAATGAATTCCCAGAAAAATCAGAGATGTACGAGTTTTTGGAGGAGAAAAAAACTGCTTTGTTTTTCTTTAAATTCAATTCTGACTCCACTGTCCAGTTTTAATCCACGATTTTTTACCCTATTTCTAAAAATTCCAAAAATTCTGAAAAAATTACTGGAGACTCAGGACATGTAAAACTACACGATAAAAAATTGGCTTAATTTTCTGATCAAAGATGAATTCCCAGAAAAATCAGAGATGTACGAGTTTTTGGAGGAGAAAAAACTGTTTTGCCAGCACATTTTTTTGTCTTTGATAAAATCATTTAAAAATCAAAGTAAAAATATTTGAAACTCATAAAATGACTTGAAAGCAGTAGCTAGGACTTTTTGAAAGTTAGATAAAAAATGGCTAAGTAAAAAAAATCACAAAGGTAGAATAATCAACTTGACAAACTTAATTTTCCACAAGTGTGCTCAAGAGAGCATGACTTTGAACCATCAATTGGCTCAAGTCATTATTCAAGTGGTATGAACATGAAATGCATGAAATAATGCAGCAAACATAATGCATGAAATGCATGGATTTAAAACTAAATATAAGGAAAATGCATGACATAAATAATATGGCCTAGACCTAACATGAACTTGCATGGCAATAAATGCAACCTAGACCTAAGATATGCATGGCATTTTCACAAACACAAGGCATGCTTAATTCAAAAATCCAACCAAATATCATGCAAATGCAAAAACCTAACAACTAGCATGACAAAAATACAACACACAATGCAAAACACATGGAGTAGCCAAATGGCCTCAAGCTCCAACAAGCATGGCATTTTCACAAACACTTGGTATGCTAGCATGAAAAACTAAGTCATAACACAAAAATCACACAAGCATTTTCACAAACACCTAATATACCAAATCTAAAACATGCTCACTAAGATATAAAACAAGAATCATGCAAAGGATCACACAAGCATTTTCACAAACACTTAATATGCTAACTCTAAAACATGCTCAAATTTAAACAACATGAAAACAGAAAATTAAAAATGCAAAAACATGATATCTAAGACATAAATGGCAACAAACAAAGCAACCAAATTAAATATAACTTAAGAACATGAAATAACATAACACTTAAAACATCAAAAACAAAGAAAATAGCATAAACAATATGGTAAAATGAATTGAAACAACAACTTAAAATAAATAATGTAGGCCATTTGGCCATGGTGAGTTTATTGTAAAAAAAAATGTAAAAAAAATACTTAAGAAAGGAAATGAAGGAAGAACAAGAAATATTATTTTAAAATGAAAACTCACCAAGTAGAGATTAAAATAGCAAAAAACAAGAATAGAAAATGAAAGTGCAAGAGTTGGTGCTCAAGAGCAACCTCAAGAAGCTAATATTTCAAGCTTTTCTCTTCAAACTTTCCTTTTTTTCTAAACTTTTCTTTTTTTGCTCTCAACCAAGAAGATAAAAACTAAGAAAAACTAAGAGAAATCAGCCAAAATGGAAAAGAAGAAACCAAAATCTGCCTCCCGGATGCAAGTAAATATCAAACGGACTCCAAATTCAATTTTTATTTTTTTAATACTTCCAAAATAATAAAATATTGAGTTCTGGAAGTTTTCAAAATTATCCGAGTCCGTTTGCTATTTATTTGGATTTTTTCTTCCCAAAAATGCCCTTTTATGCCCCTACATTTTACCATTTTTTAAATGAGCTCCAAATCAAGATTTTTCTTCACCAATCTCTTCAAAATAATTAAAAAGTGTGATCTTGAAGTTTTCATAATTTTTGGAGCTCATTTGGTATTTTTTCGGGATTTATCGGCTTGAATTACTACATATGAGGCCCGGGATTTGGCCATTTTGCAAACGAACTCGGAATCAAGATTTTCTTTCGCCAATCTCTTCCAAATAATTTAAAAATGAGATTTTCCAAATTTCAGAATTTTTGGAGTCCATTTGCTATTTTTCCGGGATTTTCCTTTTTGAATTACTGCATAAGAAGCTCGGGATTTGGCCATTTTGCAAACGAACTCGGAATCAAGATTTTCTTTCGCCAATCTCCTTCAAATGATTTAAGAATGAGATTGACAAATTTTCCATAATTTTCGGAGTCCATTTGCTATTTTTCCCAAAATTTTCCAATTTTGCCCTTTTACTTCCGAAACCCGGTTTTGCTCAAAACAAATCCGATTTTCAGATTTTCTTCAATCTGAGCCTTGGGCCATCTTTTTTAACCATTCTTCATCCATTGGGGGCTTTGGTCTTAACAAGTCGGGCCATTTCTGTGATTCTTCCCGATTTCACCGAAATCCACTAAAAACCCTAATTCTCGGTTTTCTCCCGGATTGACTTTTCTTTCGGTTTTTCTTGCAAGTGACTTCTCCATTACCCGTAGTCAGTGCTTATCTTTCATTTGGAACCTTCAATTCTGACCAGTTTGATCGTTTAAGCACTTTTCCCCAAATTTCTCGGATTAGGGTTTCTTTTCTACTGAATCTCCAAATCCCAACTTCCGAACTCCATATCTTTCAATGTAGACCTCGGATTATCAAAATTCTTTTGCCATTTTTCAATTGAACTTAAAATCTTGATTTTGAAAGTGGGTTGACTTTTTCAGTAGTTGACTTTCTGGGGTTGACTTTTTCGGGGTTGACTTTTTCGGGGTTGACTTTTTTTGGGGTTGACTTTTTTTTAAGTTTGACTTTTTGTGCTCGCCCTCTTAAACTAAGTCTCGGAGTACCACCTGCAGGATGAAAACAGTCTTTTTACACTTGGGAACATCAATATGGGAAGAAAACATACCTCTTTAGTGGTCCGGACAAAATTAGGTGTCTACAATTATATTTGACCCTTCAAAAAATTTTCAGTTTGGTCCCTTTTTAAAATTTATAATTTGATATGATAAATTTGGTGATACTTTTAGTTTACATATCATTCATTATTATTAGCTTAATTTTTTCTATCTTTTCAATCAATCAAATAGATACATTTACGTTAATTATTGTGTTAATATTTTTCATTTTATGCTCATAATGAAAAAAATAAAAAATAAAAAAGTTAAACTATTATAATATTTAATACAAATTGTATATTACATATTTTACTTTTTCTAAATGTATGTAATCTTATGTTTTTCTTTTGTGATATTAAATAATTCTATACATATTTTAATTAGATTATAATTTTTTTGACATTGAAACTTCATTTTTTATTAATTTTTTTTACATATGCAACATAATTTATAATATTTGAAAATTGAAAATTAAAATTAAAATTTTTTTATAAGATTTTTATATATTGTTTGTAATTTTAATATTACATATAATATTTAAATCTAATGTTTTCATAATAAAGCTGTTCATGGATTGGGTCAGACCAAACTTGGATAGCAAAAAAATTTGTTTGCCTAGTCCAGTCCAGCTTGTATGGCCTTTGATGCTCTTTTTTAATATTAAAAAATATTTTTTATATTTTATTTTTAAAGATATTTTATAACTAAAATTAAATAAAAATATTTTTAAATTAAAAAAAATCGAATTGAGCCTAAATTTTAAAAACTTATTTAGGCCGAACCATCGAACTAGATGAATATATATATCTGACCCTCCCTTAAAAGCATTCCTGACGAATTCCTAGCTTCGCCCCTGCACATAATTATGTAAGATTCATCACTTGTAAGTATAGGTTCCACATAAAATTATGATGCGCACTGTAATAATTACAAGTTATATGCTCCCCCTTAGCCACTCTCAATGCCTATATTTCGTAATTAACTTTGCATCAACCATTGGACTAAAATTTGATTTTGGGTTTGCAATTTTGGTGGTTGTCTTGCACCTTGCATTTTGGCCTTGTTTAGTAGTACCATGTTGTCTTAGTGACAATGAATTGGCTTTTATTTAACTCTTCCATATACTTCCCCACGAAATAAATACAAACTCTTGTTTTTTTTATAAAAAAAAAAATTGCTATGCTTTTTGTTGATGCTAGAAGTGTTCACGGCCCGGATTGCACGTCAGGCCCACAAACCTAGCTTGCCTCGAGTATGTCAGGCTCTTGGCATGATTTTTAGACTCAAACTTGATCCGAGATATTTAAATAATGATAAATATTTTTCCTAAGGTATTTTTGTTATTAAAAACACTTTATCTTTATAGTTATTAAAAAAGTTAAATGTTAATATTTCATCAGGCTAAAATATTTAAAAAGTTCCTAAACTATTTTATTTTTCTAAAGTAAGCTCCAATATTTTTATTATACCTAAATAAATTTTTATTTTTTAATTTTTTTCCAAATAAACCCTTATTTCAAATGAAAGATTGATTTATGTTGAGGGTTTATTTAGGTATAAACTAAAAATGAATGACTTATTTGCATAGTTATCAGAATTGGATTGAATATTGACCCGTTCAAGGCTTCGAGTCTCAGGTCAATTGGTTCAACAGTTGGGTCATTTAGGTCATTGTTGATTTAATTTTTTTAAAAAATATTATAAAAAAATTTATAGATTATATAAACGTTTTTACTAATTGTATAATTTAAAAATTATGATATAAGAATTAGAAATATTCATTATCATTTAAAAAATTAGAAAAAATCCTACGTTTACAAAGATTTTTTTCTACTTTTGGTTTTTGTAATGTTATTTTTATTTTTAATTTTGTTTCAAGAAAAATATTTTTTAGTGAAAATGATAAAATAATTATTAATTAGTATGCAAAAATTATATTAGGTATGATTTAAAAACCATTTAAAAAATCATTTTAATTGACCCGGGTCAATAACAAACTCGTCGGGTCATCATTTTTTCATAAACCCAACAAGTCAATCCGAGTTTTCTTGATCCATTACAGAAGCAGTCTAAGTAAAGAACCCACTCGGGTTATGGGTCAAGTCACCGGGTCGACCGAACTGACCGTCGATTTGAGTTTAATAACTATGCTTATAAATATATAAATATGTCTAGATAAAATGATAAATTCAGAGATTTTCTTTTTATTTTAGCCTATTTCATTAGTACATTGTTTTAGATAAATAATTTATAGTGTAAAAAGGATTAAGTTTGCGTTTAAAAAATAATATAAAAAGCAATTAAGTAATAGAAATAGCAGCCACGGTGTCATGAGCCAACCTTGTATAGGGCCATGACCGGGTAGAGGTGCCAGGGAAGGGTAGCCATTTTGTCTTAGGAAAAAGTGCCCCTATTTCAAACATTGTAATGGTTCTTGGTAGAAGTCTTGTAAAAGCTCTTAAGCTCTTTATAGGGGGTGAGCAGTCGGCCGATTGTTGGGCTGCCTCACTGGTTAAGGTATGTGCTAGGTCACCATCTAGGGCTGCCCCTATGGCCCGAACGATGGTGGGGAAGACTCGATGATCTTTTGTAAACTTTTGTACTCTTTTCAAAACTAATAAAACTTTTTTCCTTCGGGGGCATCGGGGGTCGCCGGCGTGCACCCGCTATGCCCCGCGATATCGTGAAGTGGCCTTGAGACTAACTAAAGACTTGTTGTTGTTCAATCAGATAATCGAGAGATCTTGGCTGACTTGTGTGGAAGCGTCCATCCAAGTGCCGCACGGACTAATATTTAACTAAGGCAAAGTTTAGTCCGTGACACACGGGAAGTTTTTTAAGGGTAAATTTCAACTTGGGTAATTACACTTTTGGTCTTAAATATTATCACCATTTTGCATTTGAATCCCTAAGCTCTTTAATTAGTTTTAAATTTTATGAGATTTTACATTGTTAATTCTTCCTCATTTTTCGTCTATTATTGGTGATGAAAATACTGACATGTCATTTTTTATATTTATTTTTGCCAACATGGCATTTTATTTCGTTGTATCAATTTTACTTGTCATATTAATTTTTTTTTTATAGAATTCGTTTTTGATACACGATAATTTTTTTTTTTAATTTCACAAACGGTATTAAAAATTTGTCATATGTCTCATATTTTTATAATTTTTTTAATATACTTTAAAAAGTATATGTCATCGTACTAATCCAGTTTGTGAAGTCTAAAAATTTCACTGACGATGGATGAGATAATATTTAATTTATATATATAATATATATTTTGACAACATGGTATTATCCTGTTTTGCCAAAGTTTCATATATGATAATTAATCTCAAAAGGAATGAAAAAAAGTATGTATGAATTAAATTTATTAAAAAATGATAGGAATTAAAGATAAATAAAATAATTAATTTAATAATTAAATTTTATTATTTATAATTTAAAAATTTTAACATTTTAAAATAATTATTTTGGATTTCATTATTAATATTATTATTTTTTGTTAGCATTATTATTATTATTTATTTAAGATTTTTTTAATAAATAGTCTATACTAAGTTACTAACTATAAAAGTTATCCCCAAGTAATGAGAATGCTCAATTGAGAATTTTGAGTCATTGCTTAGGAGATAATTAAGCATAGATAATAAAGGGGTTGAAAAGATTATTTTGGATATTTAAAAAAAAAAAATAACCAAGAAGGAAAGAAAGGAAAAAAAGTAAATAGAAAAAAAAAAAAGACAGAGGAAAGTAAGGAAAAAGAAATAACGGAGAAAAAATTGTATTCGTGTTATTTTTTGTATTCGTGTCGTATTATAAATTTATATAATTTTTACACGTTAATAATTCGTTTTATGTAGATTTTGATAGGTTCGTGTATTCGTGTCATGTCGTGTTTGTGTTCGTGTTATTTTTTTGTGTGTTCAAAATATTATAAATTTATATAATTTTTACACGTTAATAATTCATTTTATGTAGATTTTCACACGTTCGATATTCGTGTTGTGTTCATATTATTTCTTGTGTCATGTTCGTGTTATTTTTTCGTGTGTTCAAAGTACTATAAATTTATATAATTTTTTTACATATTAATAATTCGTTTTATGTAGATTTTGACATGTTCGTGTATTTGTGTTGTGTTCATACTATTTTCGTGTCATGTCATATTTTAATTATTTTCTCATTTGTTTGTGTCGTGTTTCAATTCATCCAAATATTTTGCATAGACTCTCATGGTGATTCTATTTAGAAAATTTTTTGTGTGTTCGTATCGTGTCTCAATTCATCTCATATTTTGCATAATTATCATAATGCTTCAATTTATAAAAAAATTATATGTTCGTAACATGTTTGTGTTATTTTATCGTATGTTTAAAATATTATAAATTTATATAAATTTTTACACGTTAATAATTCGTTTTATGTAGATTTTGACACGTTCGTGTATTTGTGTCGTGTTCATTTAATTATTTTTACCATGTTATGTTCGTATCGTATAATTATATTGTGTTCGAAATTGTCAAGACTAATTGACACTATTCAAATAACTCTCAATTTTGTGTCGTGTGTCGCCATGTTCGTGTTGTTTTTCATGTCATAATCGTATTCAAGGTATTATATATTTATATAAATTTTGACACGTTAATAATTCGTTTTATGTAGAATTTGACACGTTTGTGTATTTGTGTCGTATTCATGTTATTTTTCGTGTCATGTCGTTTTTAATTATTTTTCCTATGTTATGTTCGTATCGTATAATTATATTGTGTCTGAAATAGCCGGATTTAATTAACCATATTCAAATAACTCTCAATTTTATACCAAGTGTCATATAAGGATAAGAGTTATTATTTTTCTAAATTATCTTTACTCCTCTTGCTTTTTTATCTTTCAAATTTATTACGAATTATTAATTCAAATTTGAAAACATGCCCACAGCTAGACCTACTCATAGGCTAGGCAGCCCTCTTGCCTTGATCACTGTTTAAATAAATAAAAAAATTTACTTAAATTTAATTATAAAAATATTTAAATATTAATATAAAAATGATTTTTTTAAATTTTTTAATATTAAATAAATAGTGAAACGGGCCAATGGGCAGGCCCGGGCTGAGCTTGGGTAAGGTTGAAAAAAATTCGAATCGCGACTCGGCCATGAACAAATTTATCCACAACGAAACGCGGACATTTATCTAATTTTTCATATAAAAAAATCCCCACGCTTCATGGTGGAATTATTCTAGTTTTACTAACATATAAAATTGGCTACATGAATGCACCTGGCGTTGACATGTGGCATTTTTTTGCAAGGGAAGAAAGAAAAGAAAGAGGGTAAAAAGAAAAGATTTTTTTTTATATGTTGGCATTATTTTTTCGTGTGTTTAGAATATTATAAATATAAATTTTTACACGTTAATAATTCGTTTTATGTATATTTTGACACGTTCATGTATTCAAGTAATGTTCATGTTATTTTCATGTTGTGTTTTAATTATTTTTCTTTGCTGTGTTCGTGTAGTGTCTCAATTCATTTTATATTTTGTATAGTTTGTTGTTGTGATTCAATTTAGAGAAAAATTTGCGTGTTCGTGTCATGTCTGAATTCATGACATATTTTGCATAATTTGTCATAGTGATTTAATTTAGAATTTTTTTTTAATGTTTGTGACGTGTTCGTGTTATTTTTTTTGTGTTCAAAATATTATAAATTTATATAAAATTTTACACATTAATAATTCATTTTATATAGATTTTGACACGTTCGTGTATTCGTGTCGTGTTCACGTTATTTTTCGTGTCGTGTTTTAATTATTTTTCATGTTGTGTTTGTGTCGTGTTTCAATTTATCCCATATTTTGTTCGTGTTATTTTTTCGTGTGTTTAAAGTATTAAAAATTTATATAATTTTTTACACATTAATAATTTATTTTATTTATATTTTGACACGTTCGTGTATTCGTGTCGTGTTTATGTTATTTTTCGTGTTGTGTTTTAAATATGTTTCCTATGTTGTATTCGAGTCGTGTCTCAACTCATTTCATATTTGCATAGTTTGTCATTGTGATTCAATTTAGAGAAAAATTTGTGTGCTCATGTCGTATCTCAATTCATGACATATTTTCATAATTTGTCATAGTGATTCAATTTAGAGAAAAAATTATGTGTTTGTAACGTGTTCGTGTTATTTTTTGGTGTTTTCAAAATATTATAAATTTTTATACGTTAATAATTCGTTTTATATAGATTTTGACACGTTCGTGTATTCGTGCATGTTCATGTTATTTTTCGTGTTGTGTTTTAATTATTTTTTCTATGTTGTGTTTGTGTTATGTCTCAACTCATTTCATATTGTAGTTTGTCATTGTGATTCAATTTAGAGAAAAATTTGTGTGTTCATGTCGTGTCTCAATTCATGATATATTTTACATAATTTATTAATTCAACTTAATGAAAAAATTGTGTGTTTATGACGTGTCCCTGTTATTTGTTGGTATTTTCAAAATATTATAAATTTATATAAAATTTTAGGCGTTAATAATTCGTTTATATATATTTTGACACGTTCGTCTATTCGTGTCGTGTTCATGTTATTTTTTGTGTCGTATTGTGTTTTAATTATTTTCTCATATTGTGTTGTATCGTGTCTCAATTCATCTCATATTTTGCATAATTTATCATAGTGATTCGATTTTAACTATAAATTTCTTTACTTAAGATATTAAAACATAAAAATTTATTTAAATAGATGATAAATATTTAATATATTCAACTTAAATTTATTTATGATTATTAATTTAATTAAAAATTTATAAATATTAAAATAATCTCCCAATAAAACGAAACGAGGGAAGAATTCTAGTTAAAGCATAATAGCAAACTCAAATTGGACTTTATTTAAAATGAAGAAAGTGTAGAGATTTACAATGTTTGGAATGAAAACTGACTTGCTTGTTTATTCATAGCTTCAAGTATTTATACAAGTTTAAGTTACCTAATGTATTTGAACTAGTGTGTTTGTTACAACAGAAGAATTTAAATTTCAGCTGATTGAATGTTTATCCTTTGCTGTTGTTGCTAATTCGGTTGCTGTTGTTTGTTGCTGATTTGGTTGAAGTTTGAATTTGCTGATAAGGTGGCTTATCTGCAGCTTTTGAATTTTCTGTTTTATCTCTTACATGCCCCCTCAAGACAGTGGAGCCATCAGCGACACCAGTCTTGGATCGAAGAAACAGAAACCTTGCTCTTGTGAGTGGTTTAGTGAAACCATCTGCAAGTTGATCAGTTGTAGAGATATAGGATACTTTGACATCACCTGTTTGAACATGTTGTCTGACAAAATGATAGTCAATTGCCAGATGCTTCATTTTAGAATGGAAAACAGGATTTGCAGTGAGGTATGTAGCTCCAATATTGTCTGAATGAAGTCGTGGAGGTCTGCTGCAGTGAACATGTAATTCAGAGAGTAGGTTCTTAATCCAGGTAAGTTCTGCAGTTGTGTTTGCTATAGCCCTGTATTCTGCTTCAGTAGAAGACCTTGCTACTGTCCTTTGCTTAGTTGATTTCCATGACATTGGATTCCCACCAAGATAGATGATGTAGCCAGTGGTTGAAGACCTGTCATCCAAATTTCCAGCCCAGTCAGAGTCACTATAGGCAGTAACATGTAGGTTTGTTGGCTTTTTGAGAAACAAGCCATGGTGTATAGTGCCTTTGAGGTAGCGTAGCACTCTTTTGAGACTTGTCCAATGAGTTTCTGTTGGAGAGTGCATGAACTGAGACAGTTTGTTAATACTGTAAGCAATGTCTGGTCTTGTTAAGGAAAGGTACTGCAGTGATCCAACCAGTTTTCTGTATGTTGTGGCATCTGCTAAGCTTGAGCCATCTTTGAGCTGAAGTTTAACATTTGTGGGCAATGGAGTTTGTGTGACTTTTGCATTATCCATGTTGAAGGTCTGTAGGATGTCTCGGATGTACTTGTGTTGTGATAAGAACAGACCTGTTGTTGTAGAGATAATTTCAACTCCAAGGAAGTAGTGTAAGTGACCAAGGTCTTTGAGGGAGAAACGCTGAGCAAGCTGTTGCTGGAATTGTCTCAGTGTTGTTGTGTTATTGCCAGTGAGTAGTAGATCATCTACATAGACTAAAAAATATAAGATGATTGAATCCTTGGCATAAACAAAAAGTGATGCATCAGAGAGATTTTTTAAAACCATAGTTGGTTAAGAAGTTGCTGAGTTCTTGATACCAAGCTCGTGGAGCTTGTTTTAAGCCATAGATGGCTTTATTCAGCCTGCAGACATGATTTGGCTTATCTGTGTTGATGTAGCCAGAGGGTTATGCCATGAAGACCTCCTCAGTGAGTGTACCCTGTAGAAAAGCATTATTTACATCCAATTGACAAATAGACCAGTTCTGAGCAATAGCAATGCATAGAACAGTGCGAATGGTGGTTGGTTTGATCACTGGACTGAAGGTCTCCTTGAAATCCAGACCTGGTCTTTGGTGAAAACCTTTTGCAACTAACCGTGCTTTATACCTGTCAATAGTACCATCTGGTTTTCTTTTGACACGATAGACCACTTGCAGCCTACAACATTTTGTTTGTGAGAATGTGGTACAAGGTCCCAAGTTTTGTTTTGAACCAGTGCATTGTACTCAGCTGTCATGGCATGTCTCCAATGGATATTATGAAGTGCTTCTTTGACAGAGGTTGGTTCTAGGGAAGGTGTGATAGTGTGTTTAGTAGCTGTGTGAATGACTTTGGGTTTGTAAATGTTGTTTCTGGATCTGGTGGTCATGGAGTGTGTTCTTGTGCTAGGATGTGAGGTTGTTTGTAAAGATGCAGACAGAGTTGAGGTTGAATTTTCATTACCTGATGAGACAGCTGTAGGAGCACGCACCAAGTGATCAGTTGGAATCTGAATTGTCGAGCTGGCTGATTGGTTCAAAGTTGGTGTAACTGATGGATATGTCAAGGGTAGATCAAGAGCAGCTGTGGAAGGTAGTTGTGAAGCAGGTTTGGATGATGGGTGAGAAGTTTTAGTGAAAGGAAACACATTTTCATGAAACAGTACATGTCGAGATACAAATATTTTTTGTGTTTGTGGGTCAAAGCATTTGTATGCACTCTGAGTTGGTGAATATCCTAGAAAAATGCAGGGTCTGGACTTGGGCTGTAACTTGTGACTGTTATAGGGTTTTAGCCATGGATAACATAGGCATCCAAACACTTTTAACTTGGTAAAGTTTGGTGTTTTGTTAAACAATGTTTGGAATGGTGACTGCATTTGAAGTATGGGTGTAGAAAGCCTGTTGACGAGGTACACAGCAGTTTGGAATGCATGAGACCAGAATCTTAATGGCATTGATGCATGATGTAACAGGGCTAGTCCAGTTTCTACAACCTGTCGATGCCTTCTTTCTGCAGTACCATTATGTTGGGGTGTGTGTGGTGGAGTGGTTAGGTGAGAGATGCCATGTGATGCAAACAGGTTGGACAAGGCTTTGTATTCACCACCATTGTCAGAATACATGGTGAGTATTGGTGTGTTAAAATGTTTCTCAACTAATGCTTTAAAAGATGAGAAGATTAAGTAAATGTCTGATTTCTGTTTAATGGGAAATAACCAAATATATTTTGTGTAGTGATCAATGAAGATCACATAATAGTGAAATCCATCTAAGGAAGGTGTGTGTGCTGGTCCCCATACATCAGAATAGATTAATTCAAGTGGTTTTGAACTGGTTAGAGATGTTTGAGCAAATGGCAGTTTTGTGCTTTTATTGCAATAGCATGAATCACAGATGAATTGTTTATTGGTGAATGAAGAAGACAAGTTAAAAACATTAAGCATTTTACTAAGGATTTTAAGGGAAGGGTGACCAAGTCTATGATGCCATAACTCAGTGGATTCCTTGACAGTAACCATGGCTTGAATAGGTTGTGAGGAAGACAGCAGGTGACTTGGAAGCTCGTAGATGTCATTCTTATTCGGTCCTGTCACTAGTGGTGCCCCCGTAGCTAGATCCTTCACCAAGAAATGAAAAGGGAAAAATTCAATGGAAACTTTGTTAGTCTGGCATAGTTTGGAAACAGATAGTAAATTGCTTTTCATATTTGGAACATGCAAGACATTTGTTAATCGAAGAGGTTTACTTTTTGTAGGGATAGTAGATGTACCAGTATGGGATATTTTCAAACCTGTTCCATCACCTACAAGGATCTCATCTGGACCTCCATATTCTGTGTAAAGGGATAGATTGTTTAGGTCTGTGGTGACATGATGTGAGGCACCTGTGTCAACAATCCAGTTTGCAGCAGTTTTTGGTTGAGATTTGGTGATATGATTTGCCACTGGTTCCTTGTCAGGTATGTTGTTGTTTCTGCAGTACTTTGCACTATGACCTGGTCTTTCACATAGTTGACAAACTAGTTTATTGTATGTTGCATTCTGAAATGATCTCCTCCTTTGGTAAGCAAAGTTGTTCCTGTTTTGATTGTTGAAGTGATTTCCTCTGTCTCTGTAAAACTGACTTCCTCTAGTTTTTCTTGCAAATTGGACAGTTGCTAGGGAGTGCTGAGGAGATTCATCTTGTTTGATGATCCTTTCATAGTCTGTTAATTTATCATGGAGCTCTTCAAATGAGATTGGAGTCTCTCGAGCTCGAAGTGCTGTGGATATTTCCTTGAAATCTGGTCCTAAACCATTGAGAATAAAAAGAGTTAGATCATCATCAGAAATAGGTGCTTGAGCTAATGCTAGATCATCTGAAATGCTTTTCATAAACTGCATATATTCAGCAATTGAGTGTCCATCTTGTGTTGCCATTGTAAGTCGCTTTTTCAATGACATGATCCTGGATCGTGTTTTGCTGGCAAATGTGGTTGATAGTTTTTGCCAAGCTTCTTGAGAGGTGGTAACAGTTGAAATGATTGGTATGATGGATTCAGTGACTGAGGCTATTATTGCATGTAGCAGAAATTTGTCTTGCCTGCGCCATAGGTTGTGATCTGGATTAGGACTTTGGTTTCCATTTATGGTGATGGTGGATTCTGGACAGGGAATGGTGCCATCGAGATAGCCTATTAAGTCATGACCATCAAGGAGAGAAAGAAGTTGGATTTGCCAGGATGAAAAATTGGTAGAATTCAGTTTAAGAGGGAGCTGTGCCGCAGCATTGATGGAAATTGGTTCTGTTTTGATCATGGTTGTAGTAGCATTCGGTTGAAAGTTGTTGGCAGCCATGGAAGGTGAATGTGTTTGAGAAAAAAAAAAATAAGGACCGAAGGCTTTTAAGGAGGAGCTCTTGATACCATGTAGAGATTTACAATGTTTGGAATGAAAACTGACTTGCTTGTTTATTCATAGCTTCAAGTATTTATACAAGTTTAAGTTACCTAATGTATTTGAACTAGTGTGTTTGTTACAACAGAAGATTTTAAATTTCAGCTGATTGAATGTTTATCCTTTGCTGTTGTTGCTGATTCTATTGCTGTTGTTTGTTGCTGATTGGTTGAAGTTTGAATTTGCTGATAAGGTGGCTTATCTGCAGCTTTTGAATTTTCTGTTTTATCTCTTACAGAAAGAACAATAAAGAAAAGAAATTTAGAAATGTTAGTGCGTACCAAAGTTGAGAAAACCTAATCAAAGGTAAAATCTATGGGATCCCGATCATCAATTCAATTAGTTTGATCAATTGATCGACTAGTTTCATTTAAAATTTTTAAATATGATCTTCGATCTTCGATCATCGGTTTGATCGGTTAATTGACCGATTTAATTTAAAACTTTTAAATATTAAATAAATAATTTTAATATTAAATTAAGTAATAAATATAATAAATAATTAATAAAAATATGTATTTGACTTAATGATATAATTTTTAATATGAAATTAAGAAGTTAAAAGTTCAGATCTTATTACTTGTAAAAAATAAAAACCTAAAATCGGTTATTTACGGGTTTAATCCGATTTTTAATCAATTAAACCAATTTTTATCGGTTCAATAAATTCTCGATTTTAAGTTTTATAATTGAGGGTTTTTTTTATATCATAATATAGCCAATTTCTTTTTTATTTATCGAAATACCGTTGTTTTTAAATTATTGTCCAAAATCCGCTAATTTTAAAATCTGCTGGAAAATCGCCATCCCCATGGCGATTTCTCAGCGTGTATTTTCTAAAATTTTGAACAAACACAAAGGGAAACCGTCATGGGGGTGGCGATTTCCCTTGGTGTTTTTTTTTTATTTATAATTTATATACTTAAAATTTTATAATTTATTAAAATTTTTAATTTTATAAAAAATAAATTTTAATTTCTTATTGAAATTTTATAAAAAATAAAATTTAATTTCTTATTTTAATTCTATAAAAAATAAAATTTTATTTCTTATTTTAATTTTATATACATTAAAATTTTATTTCTTACTTTTTTGCTTTTTATTTATTTCTTTACAAAAATAAATAACAAAATTAAAAATAAAAATTAATTTCCCAACAAATTTAAAATAAATTACATGAAATGCAAAACATATCAATTTATATATTACAAATTTAAAATACATTATTCTCGTTATATTAATAAAAGTATATTTATTCGGATTATTTATGAAGAAGCTCTTAGATCGCGTGATGTTGAGCAACAGTGTCGAGCTCTCCTATTGCGTGATGGTTGGACCCGTCGTTCAACCTCGTCAGTGGCACGTATTCGCGGTCGACCACGACCTCTTGCTGTAACCGCCACTGGTTCTGGCTGTATGTCATTCGTCATTTCTTTTGTATAAAAAATTTGAAACCCACTGCTGGAGGAGCCAACACCCAGTCCACCCATAAAGGGAACCTGACTACTAGATGGACCTACAAATGATGTACCATCAAATGCTGACGCATGGGTTCCAAACTGATTCATTGTAGTTAGATATGCTGAACTTGGACTTGGGACAGAGAGCTAGTCATCTAACCTCGTCATTGGCGTTGATGGTCGGTAACACTCATCAACATCATATCCTGGGTGACTGACGGAATAACGATGATTGGATGATACTTCATGATCCCGTTCAGGTTCAGGATGACTAAATGACATCCTCGGTGTAGTGAACTCCGATGCATGTGATGAGACTGGTTGACGCATCTGTCCACGTTGTCGGCTAGGTCTAGGAGCTTCCATTTCCTGTGTAGGAGGGACTGGATTTGAAGTTCGTCCGGTAAATGACATACTCCTAACATCCTCATACCCCGACGGTCGACAAACAAAAGGCCGAACTTCATTTTTATACCATCCTATGTAATCATCAGATGGATTGAAATTATTACCAACAATCGAATAACCTGTCGGAATTCGTTGAGAACGTATATCCCACCAATGGATCCAATATTGATGCTTAGCAGACCAGAATTCTTCATGACGCCTACGCATGCCAATCTTGTGAACCTTATCAAGGTTTACCAGCGCTTGCGGAATTGGTTGTTGCATCCCAAATTGTGGCAACACCCTGTCAGTGTAGTGCTACTTTACATATGAAAAGCATATCAATGCTGTGTTTGCTTTCCATATATTACAAATTATTGTAGGCATCCAATGGGAAGCATGCCATAATTTCATTTGAAAAATATGGTATTCACAGAAACTGCGAATAATTATTACAAATTATTAGTTTCATATGGATTAAATACAAAAATACTTGAATGTAACAATCAAAACATTTACCTTATCATATCCTAGTCGATCTAGTCGTAATCTTATACTTGCAAGGTTGGTCGGAGTCTCGGTATGATCTCTACGATGACTCCACCTGTTAAAATCCGTATAAAATCTTAATAGACCTATAAAAATACAAGTTCGTACAAAATTAATAAAATAGTAAAGATTATTACATGCTTGCAAGGGGGTATACAGCCGAAACATCCACGCGCGGAGCAAGAAATGACAGCCGATACCAAGCCCATGATTGTAGAAGCATTAAACTTTCACCTATGTTATGGCTTTTTGGAACTGTAGCCAGGCACAGTTTTCTATACAAAACCGCCAAACACGCAGAACCCCAACTATAATTTGCCGCATGCTCTAAATCACGTAGTAATGGAAGATATATTAAATGTACCTTACTGCTCAATTTGTCAGGCATTAGTAATCTTCCAATCAAAGTAGCATATTGTATCTGTTCTTCACTTGCGTGTAATGGAAGATTTTGAAAGGATTTCAATCAATTTAGTCTCACTGTTGAGCCAGATACATACTCATCTGGAGGTACCGCGCCCAATAGATTTTGACACTCTTCATTCTAATCTAGAAAGCTTGCGCCTGTAACTGTATCGCCATGGACCGGAATTCCAAGTTGAAGCGCAACATCTTCTAGAGTTACCGTGCATTCACCAAACGAAAAATGAAAAGTGTGCGTCTCGGGTCTCCATCATTCGATCAACGCACTGATTAAGTCGGGTTGTAGCAAAAATTGTCGAATTTGAGTTGCGTGATAAAATCCGGCTCTTCTTAAGTGGTTGATAATATATGGATGCGGGTCCTTCAATGTAAATTTCCTCGAACATAAGACGCGACGAGTATCCTGTTGATAATTAATTAAATTAAATTAAATAATTATAAAATTATAAAAATTATAAAACTATAATTATTAAAAAATTAAACAATATAAAAATTCTAAAATTTTAAAACTATAAAATGACAAAACAATAATAATTATAAAATTATAAAACTATAATAATAAAAAAATTAAAAAATTCTAAAACTATAATAATTAAAAAATTAAACAATATAAAAATTAAAAAATTCTAAAACTATAAAATGACAAAACAATAATAATTATAAAATTATAAAACTATAATAATTAAAAAATTAAAGAATATAAAAATTATAAAACTATAAAATGACAAAACAATAATAATTAAACAATTTAAAACTATAATAATTAAAGAAATTAAACAATATAAAAATTCTAAAACTATAAAATGACAAAACAATAATAATTAAAAAAATTATAAAACTATAAAAATTATAAAAATTTGATAATGTAATACATATAGTATTACAAAAATATACTTAACTCTTTAAATATAACCAAGGATATGTGATTTTCTTGCAATCTGATGAAGCCATTTTTAAATTAACAAGAAGAGATTTTATATGGAAGAAGGAAAAATTTGAGATTTTTTTGTAGAAAATATGAGGAAGAGGGGGGTATTTATAGGTATTTGGGATGTAGGGGGGAAATTTGAAGGCAACGGGCGGCCTTCAAATTTGTAATTTTTTTATTATTATTTTTTAATCGTTGCAAGTTTAAAAGTTAAAATACAAAAATTGAAAAAAATAGTTGAAAAATCGTCATAGGTCATGACGATTTCCCAACTAGTTAAAAAATAAGCGAATTTTGATACATAATTTAAAAAGAACGATATTTTGAGAATTTAAAAAAAGAAGAAGCGATATTATGATAAAAAACCTATAATTGACCAACTAAACTTTTAATTTTCAATTAAACCACTTCAATCGATTAATTACAAGGAAACATAGACCAAAACCCATTTTCAATTAATTAAATAACAGGATGACTGAAAGGCCAAATTTAAGCCGATCCAATAGCCCAATATTATTCGAATCCGAATCAAAGAAGAAGTGGAAAAAAAAAAAATTATATATAAAAGTGAAAATAAAGCAAACCCTAGTGTTCTCATCTATTCTTTTCTCTTCAGTTGTTTGCTAACAGAGCTTTACGTCGAAGACAACAAAAAATTCAACAATGGCGAACACAATGGCAAGGTCGTTCCTTCAGGTTGCAGCAACGGAGGAGGTTGCTTCTCCTCTCCGAGTTGTCCAGATCGAAGGCCTGGTATTCCTCCTTTCCCTCTTCTAATTTTTTTTAACCTAATTTTCTTTTGATTTCTATTTTCTTATCAATAAATTTTGAAAAAAATTAGGTGATATTAAAAATAATCAAACACTGCAAGGAGTTTTCACCTGCACTGGTTACAGGCCAGCTTCTTGGATTAGATGTTGGGAGTGACCTTGAAGTTACTAACTGTTTCCCTTTCCCGGTAATTTGGCCAATCTCGTTTTACTTTTTTTGAGAATTTTCTTGTTCATTTTTTTTTTTGGTCTTGAATTAGAATGTCTAATGTTTTATTCGTTGAGGCAGATCCGCGAGGAAGACGAGGAGATTGAAGCTGATGGAGCTAATTATCAGCTTGAGATGATGAGATGTTTAAGGGAGGTTAATGTAGATAACAACACTGTTGGATGGTAATGTCTTTCTTCTTTATATTTTTTTTGTTTGTTTGATTATTACTTTTGTTAATTGCTTTTATTTTTGGTTCATTAAAAGTTGCTAAAAGATGTAGAAGTAAAGAGTAAAAGTTAAACTCGTATTTGATTGAAAAAAGAGCAATTTTTATAAGGTAATGAACGTCCCAACATAATTGTTCTCTTTAATAGTAGGATCATGCTCTTTGTAGTTATTCATGAAAGTAACTTTTTTAATTTTTGATTTCTCTGAATCTCGGCGCTGCTTTTGTGCGGCTTTTTCTTCTGGAAACAAAGAACAAGAAACACCACATCAAGCTGAGAGCCTAACATTGTGTATTAGTTGATGGATGTTTTCTTAGATACTCATGGAGTTAGGAATCACAATGCTGTTTATGATATTAAGTTCCTAATAATTCTGGTACAGTTAATAACCAATTGTGATACCATTATTGCAGTATGCATTGTATGTGTATTAGTAGTTATATTTCTTCGAGTAATTTGTACCTTAAGTTATGGTTTTATTATGAACCCTTCTACTTTTTATTTCATGCAATGATCTTTGCCTTGCTATTTTCAGGTACCAATCAACAATTTTGGGTTCATACCAGACAGTGGAGTTGATTGAGACCTTTATGAATTATCAGGTATCGAATTTAAAAGCGCTGCTTCACCTTTGTTTTATTTCTTTCAATATGGAGATTGCTGTAAATCTCTGCTTCAGATTTATGTGTCTTCCCTCCCTGGATATTTTGACCCAGCATGAGCACCACAGCTAGAATTAAAATGCAATGAGGCAGACATGCCAGTGCCTATTAAAAGGAACTTGTGCCCTGCTTTAACATGAACAGGAGTAAAGGAAATATCCTTGTCATCATTTGGTACCAGTTTTGTTTTGAAACTCCTGAATTGTGTATAAATGTTTGCCTGATAATGAGCATGACGGTTTTCTTCAATCTGTGGATAAAAAGAAAAAATAAAACCAGATAATAAAGCTCTATGGCCTTTTGTTTGAAACTTACAACTTTGTGTTGCTTTCCAATCGAATTCACTTGTCAAACTATAGTTCATCATTTTATTTATTTATTGAAGTATTTATTTATCTGGTTAATTGTTAATCCGTGCAGGAGAATATTAGGAGGTGTGTGTGCATTATCTATGACCCTTCAAGGTCAAATCAAGGTGTCTTGGCTCTCAAGGCTTTGAAGCTATCTGATTCTTTTATGGAACTTTACCGGGCTAATAACTTTACTGGAGAGAAGTATGGTTTCTCCTTTCTGTCAAACACTATGAATATAAATTTTCTATGATCTGATATTGATGGCTCTTTTGCTGTTATAGGTTGCGGGAGAAAAACTTGTCATGGGTGGATATTTTTGAGGAAATTCCTGTAAGCTTCTAAGGCTTCTACCTTTTACTATTTGGATGAACTAATGTAATCTATCATAGAGGCTGCATATCCTTTACTATCATCTTATATGAAATAACCATTAGTCCAGTTCTACCTTTTGTCATGCTGCTCGGAATTCAAACAAGTGAAGTGTTCCTGATAATTACTCTGCATATGATGAATGACCAATTCTTTCAGCAATGTTAGAATGTGCTGTAATGATATGAAAAGAAAGCAAAAAGATCCTGTGTTTGGGAATCCTTGAGGATTTATCATAATTTTTATCTTACAATACTTGGAATGTCACTGATACGTAAAATTGAATGGATGAGTTTGTAGATTAGGCTTGCCTTATGTGTACTAAAGCTAGTGTATTTGCAAATGAAACAAACATGGTTCCCACTTTCATGTTAATGTTTGTTCTGCTTTTGTATTACAGATCAAAGTCTCAAATTCCGCCCTTATCAGTGCCTTTATGACTGAGCTGGAATCTGATACACCAGTAACACAGGTGAAATATAAAATGTTGATTAAATAATTTTTGTTAGTACCATGGTAAAAGTCTTTGTACCTATGAAATTTGCCTTCCTTCTTCTGACTGTAGTTCTTTGTTTTAGTGTGATTATGACCGTCTGCAATTGTCAACTAAACCATATATGGAGAGGAATATGGAATTTTTGATTGAATGCATGGATGATTTGTCAATGGAACAACAGAAGGTATGTGTTCCCCTTTCTCTGACATTATACTGCTGTCATTAGTTGTTATTTTATGTTTAACATAAATTGCCTTTGTTCTTCTTGCAGTTTCAATTTTACTACAGGAGCCTGTCACGTCAACAAGCCCAGCAACAGGCATGGCTTCAGAAAAGAAGGTTGTATACTTAAGCTATCCATGTTATTAAACAAACTCCATCTTTTAACCTTATAAGTGATTTTCCTGGGAAGAGAGGGAAAAGGGAAAACAAAATTGTAAAATAAAAAATAAATAGAAATTAAACAAAATTGTTTTCTAATGTCCGATGACCTTGAAATTTCTGGGGCACAAAGCTTTCAAGTAGATTGGTTGAAGATTGTTTTTTCTTTAGGATTTCGAGAATCATAATTAAAAGTTAAAAGATTGAAGCCCCACCTCTCTTTTCCTTTTTGGGTGGAGTGAATTTTGTTTTATGAAAAGGCTTTATATCGTGCTTTTGTTTTCTTAATAATAGTTCACCTAATTTTATGTATATGCATGTTTGTTTTGTATCTGTAGGGCAGAGAACATGGCACGAAAAGCTGCTGGGGAGGAGCCTTTGCTTGAGGAGGACCCCTCAAATCCCATCTTCAAGCCACTCCCCGAGCCATCACGGTTGGAGAGCTTTCTCATAACAAATCAAATTGCTAATTACTGCAACCAAATCAATGGGTATGTTGTCTATTTTCAATCGTACCTATTGTTTTTCAGGATAGCCTGACATCTCAAAATCTCCTTCTAGTTGACATTTTGAAATTTATGGGGTCCTAGTTGTACCTTTTCAACCCGTTTCTCCGGTTTTTATTAGACTTGAATCACTGCTTAGCATAGAGTTATCAAAATGCATGCTCCCCTTTGCATAGTATCCCGGAACCAATCTCTTTGTGATGCTTATTGTTTATATCGTGTGATTGCATTATCGTTTGTCTTCTGCAACTTTCTTGACTGTTATAATCGTATTACTGATGATTGCCATGTCGTGTGTACTGTTTAAATTTTCAGACTGAAGAAAATGACAACAAATATCCTGTAATTAAGTTTCTTTGCAAGCAAAATCATATGATTAGTATTTTTTTTTTACAAAAAAAAGAGAGCGAGGGAGAGCGAAGGGTAGATATTACAGGTTCAATGCGGGATAATTAGTCCGTGATTTTTGTTTTCATGTAGAAGCAGTTGAAACGACCATAGGCTTGACATTCTGAAAATGTATCATTGTTTAAATAATTTTGCAGGGTTGCTGGGCAGAGCTTCAACAGGTTGTATTTAATGAAGTCCTTGCACGATGATAAGTGATGCGAAACTTGCCCTGTTTGTTGTCTGCACTTTTGCTGGTAATAGGTATTACTATTAGTATTAAAGGAAAATCAATGTTGTGAAGCATGTTTCATGTTCAAAGCTAAATCTTTTTTTGCAATGTCCGAGTAGAATCATAATTTAGCTGTAATATTCCTATTTGAAGATGAACAATTTAACAACTGTTGGCTTTTTTTGAGTATTTTCTTTGTTCAGTTCAGGAAATTGTTAATTTATTTAACATTTTAGCTTGAAAGAAACAATGTACTATTAGAGAACCATAACGAACTTGTAGATGTTCCATTGTCTGCTCATAGATAGGTCCGAATATAGACAAGAAAAGCATCATTTTATTATCAAAAGTCACAATCAATCATGGTAAATAATAAATCCTCATATCAACCAAAAAGTTGGAGTGGTAAAGTGGTTCTAACCATAGAATTAATATTCGAATTTTGAGAGTTACAAATGGTGGGAGGGTTTTATTATTACATTTTCGGTCTTATCTCGATAGGAATTAATTTTTCATTAATTATAAAATAAGAATGGGAATATTTGAGATTTAAATTAAAAAAAAAAATCCATGTCGTCTATCAAATGTTATATTCAGCTATTGGTCAATCAATCAAAGCTTAAGGTTCAAATTTTTTACTGCATAAACGGTGCAGGTACAAAATTTGAAAATTAGAGTAATGAATAATCACTATAGTTGTTCATATACGGGTTCGGGTTTGAATAAAATTTGTTTTATTTGTACAAATTCGATTTGGGTAGGCCAGATTCAAAAACTTATTTTATTATTTAAAATATTAAAAAAATTATTTTTATATTTTTATAATTAAATTTAAATAAAATTATTTTTATAATTTAAATAATAATTTGGGTCTAGTTGGTTTAGATTACTAAAAATTTATTTTGAATCTGACTAATGTCCGTGTTTTGTTGCGAAATGTTATTGGATTTAAATTTGAAAGATAAAAAACGTAATAGTAAATATAATAATTTAAAAAATATATATTTTATTTTTATAAGACACTTGATATAAAATTAAGAGTTATTTAAATATGATTAATTACATCCTACAATTTCGGACATAACATAATAATACAATACGAACATAATAAGAGAAAAATAATTAAAACATGACATGACACAAAAATAACATTAACACGACACAAATACAAGAACGTGTCAAAATCTACATAAAATGAATTATTAACGTGTCAAAATTTATATAAATATATATTACCATGAATACGATTATAACTGGAAAAACAACACGAACATGACGACGCGCGACATAAATTTGGGAGTTATTTGAATAGTGTCAATTAGACTTGCCAATTCCGGACACAACATGACTATACGACACGAATACAACATAAAAAAATAATTAAAATACGACATGAAAAATAACATGAACACGACAAAAATACATGAATGTGTCAAAATCTACATAAAACGAATTATTAACGTGTAAAAAAATTTACATAAATTTATAATACTTTAAACACACGATAAAATAACACAAACATGTTACGAACATACAAAATTTTCTCTAAATTGAATCATTATAACAAATTATGCAAAATATGGGATGAACTGAGACACGACAAGAACATACAAAATTTTCTTTATACCATGACAAACTATACAAAATATTTGGATGAATTAAGACATGACACGAAAATAAAATGAACACAATACAAATACACGAACGTGTCAAAATTCACATAAAATGAATTATTAATATGTAAAAATTTGTATAAATTTATAATACTTTGAACATACGAAAAAATAACATGAACACAAAAAAAAATAATAATAATATGAACACGAACGAATATCCGGATGTGTCAAAATTTACATAAAACGAATTATTAATGTGTAAAAATTTATAATATTTTGAACATACAAGTTAAAAATAACACGAACACAAAAATTACATGACACAATTTTTTCTCCGTCTTTTTTTTCCTTTTTTTTCTTTTCTTTCTTTCCTTCTTAATAAAAAAAATTAAAAATACCCAAAGTACCCTCACCCTCTTAATAACCATGCTTAGTTGTCAACTAAGCATGGATTCAAATTCTTTAATTCTCTTCTCCTATGCATTTTAGGGGATTACATTTTAAGTAAATATAGATATTTTAATTTATTGAATTTAAATATTATATTTTCAAGTTTTTAAAATAAAAAATAATAAAATTGATGAAAATTTATCACTTGCATTAGCAGAATATTTTATGAAATATTTTAATTTTATTATTTTTGTTAAAAAACTAATAAAATTAAAAATATAATGATAAAAATTAAAGTACAATAATAAATTTAATATGGTGAAAAAAATTTCATGATAATTTTTAGAAGCTTAAGTTTATGGGATATTGAATAAGGAGAAAAAGGAAAACTAAGAGATATTGTCCAAATTTATAACTGAATGTGTGATGCAACCTAAAAAATATAATTGCATTCTCACCCATATAAATTTTAACATATTAATATATTAATATCGTGTTCGTGTTATTTTTTTCGTATCGTATTTTATGTCGTGTTTAGAATTATCAAATCTACTCTCATAGGCTTGAGGAAATCTAATCAAAGACAAGATGAATATATACATATATATATATATATATATATATATATATATTAAAAGAAGAATTCCAAGTGAAAGCAGAAATCTTGGTAATTAGTAGAAAAGATCAAGAATTAAGGAAATAGTTTTTGACAAGTAATGAAATGTGTTGATAAAAAAGCTAAGAAAAATCACGTGACAAAAGTTTCACTTTCTTAGAATATTTCCATTCTATGTGAAACCGGGGTCTTAATAACCTGCAATATTTGCACCACTTCTGCCATGGAAGGCCTACTCGATGGTATTTGAGAGGCGCAAACCAGAGCCAATTTCAGCACCGGCAAAACTTCATCTTCAAGATAATCACCCATACTTAAATCAACACAATCTAACACATTCCCTTGTTCCAGCAAAACTCTTACATGGTCGCTTAGTATCACCACGTTATCTTCCCCATACTCGACCGGCCGTTTTCCGGTCACCAGCTCCAAGATCAACACCCCAAACCCATATATATCGCATTTCTCGTTAACCCTTAAGCTCTGACATGCAAGCTCTGGTGCAACATATCCTAGTGCATTCTGAAACCTGTTGCTAGTCACATGTTTTTCAAGCTTCATCAGTAGCCTTGCCAGTCCAAAATCTGAAATCTTTGGATTGTAGTTCTCATCAAGCAGGATGTTACTTGGTTTTATATTGTAATGAATTATTGGTGGTCTGAATGAATGATGCAAATGAGCAAGTCCCTTGGCTGTTCCAAGAATGATTTTGAACCTGTTGGACCATGAAAGTGGTGGAGAAGAACCAGAACCTAGTCTTTCATGGAGCTTTGTCTGCAAGTTTCCGTTAGGTGCAAACTCTGTGACCAGAAGCTGAGATTGAGGAGTCCAATAATATCCTTCTAGTGATATCAAATTTGGGTGCCTTGCTTTGCTCAAAACTCGAACTTCTCGATCGAAATCATCTGGATATTGGATTATGTTCGATGTTACAAGCTTTTTGATTGCCATAATTCTTCCCTCAGCACCCAATGAGACCTTGTAAACGGTTCCGAATACTCCTTCACCGATCTCAGCAGCTTTGTTAAGGACGACTTCAGGATTGCCATTGCCAATCCCATCAGGGGATAGCAGCTTTGAATCAAACAAAATGAGCTTGCCTGTCGGCAAACTTCCTGATCTTGTAGAACTTGAGCACATGCTTTCGAGTGCAGCCTCCACAAATGAATGTCTCCTTCGAGCAGAAACATTTAAGAGACTTATAATTATAACCCCAGAAACAATCAGAATTGCTGCTGAAATTGCAACAATGGCTGAAACACTAAGGAACATATGATGATGGAATCTTGTGGGATTTGAGGATTCATTTCTTTGCCTATGATCATCGCCCATTTGGTTGTTGTAGGCATCTGGATCAAGAACTAAAGGTTTGGGCACGTTCATCTTACATGGTCCTTTCAACAATGGTGAACAAATTCCCAGATTCCCTTGCAAAGAACTTTGGTCCAAGCTTGGAAATATACCTTCAGTAGGAAGCCTGCCTATAAGTTGGTTGTATGATATATTTACAGCAAGAAGATTTTCCAACAGTCCAAGCTCTTTTGGTATTTCTCCACTTAGCTCATTGTGCTCCAGCTTGAGAATCTTAAGCTTGCTCAATTTAGAAATGGATTTGGGGATGGAACCACTTAAATTGTTCTGAGACAAACTCCTACATAAAAGACATTACAAATACACGAACATGTCAAAATCTATATAACATGAATTATTAACGTGTCAAAATTTATAAATATATAACATCTTAAGCCTATGTTACTCGGACTCGGGTGTGAGAATCGGATACGAGTATGTGTCCACACGGGTATGTTCAAGTTTTTAAAAGTTTTTTCTATGTATTTAGAGAGTCCTTGAAGGGTCATATTCCCACCATACCCATGTCCGAATATATGTCGAACATCGGTGTCGGACACGGTATTTCAAGAAAAATGAAGAGTCAGAGCAACATAACCTTAAACACAATTATAATACAAAAAAATAATACGAACACGAAACGAATACACAGATTGTCAGATCTAACTATAGGTAAGAAATGAAAAAAAAAAAAATGAAAAAAAAAAAGGAAAGATCAAATAATGTAACTTACAGCAAGTAGAGAGATGAACAGTTCTCAATCTCATCTGGAATTGGCCCTGTCAATGAATTTCCATCCAATTGAAGAATAGCCAAACTTCCAGCTTCACATATATCCCCTGGAATAGCACCATATAAGGTATTGTTTCGAAGATCTAACACAGTTAGGTTCTGAAATAAACCAAGCTCTGGTGGTATCCTTGACTGAAGATTGTTCCACGATAAATTCAAGTACCTAATATTGGCAAAAAGACCCATTTCTGCAGGAATATTTCCTTGGAGACTGTTTCTAGACAGATCTAAATCTTGAAGAGACTCAAACAGTCTACTTGAACCTTGTGGAATTGAACCTGTTAAACCATTATTAGAAAAATCTATCTCTTCCAACCCTAGGTCAAATAAACCAGCTGGTATGCTACCATTGAATCCATTATCCCTTAAATGGATAGCTGATAACTGGAAGCAGTAAGCTAATGATGCTGGAATATTTCCAGTAAGCTTATTATTTGACAAGCTCAAGTATTTTAGTGCTTTCAGGTTACCAATTGATGATGGCAGATTTCCTGTTAAACTGTTGCTTGAAAAATCCAAGTATGCCAAGTTGCTCATGTTACCAATCCATTGAGGAAAATCGCCTGTGAACATATTATTTGATAAACTGAAGAAAGAAATGGAATTTTTTAGCCTTTGGAGAGAATCTGGAAGTGGTCCAGTGAAAAGATTATAGCTGAAATCCAATGTATTTAGATGTGAGCGTAGTCCAATATCTAGAGGCATTGTTCCTGAGAAGAAATTGTCCTTTAAAAGTAGCTCTTTCAAGTTATCCATGGCTAATACCCCTTCTGGAACAGTTCCAGAAAATGAATTATGAGATAGATCCAAAGTTTGAAGCCTTTGCATAGACCAAATTCCTGAAGCAAAATCTATGTTACCAGAAAAATGGTTTTTGGAAAGATTAAGGGTGTTCAAATAGGAGCATTGAGCTACTTTGCTAGGCAGTTGGCCTTCAAGTGAATTCTCAGCTAAAGAGAGATATCGAAGTGATGAACAGGTTTGAAAGAGATCATCAGGGATTGAACCAGTGAGAGAATTCCCTGAAAGATCGAGAAACCTGATTGAATCCATCATATTGACAAAAGAGCTTGGAATACGTCCTGAAAGACTATTATGACTAAGATTAAGCCTTTCAAGACTGTCAATAAGAGCAAGCTCTTGACTAATGCTACCATTAAAATTGTTATGAGAAAGTGATAATACCTTCAAATACTGCAACTTTTGAAGCCCTTTACCAATGTTTCCTGATAACCCTAAACCATCAAGAGAGACCTCGGAAACTCGACCATTGACAGGATTACATTGTATGAATCTCCATGAACATGGGGAGTTATCATCCTCATTCCATGAATCAAGATAAGAAGAAGGGTCTTTGATATCTGATTTGAAGAATATCAGGCCAAGAACATCATCGTTAAGTTGAATAGAAGAATCATCATTTCCCATGCAGCCATGAAAAACTGCAGCCATGGAAAGAAGCAAGCAAATCACAACCAGCTGAAGAAATCCCATTATCGCCATTATTCTTCTCATTTCTCTCTTCACCATGAAAGCATCAAATCCTGCATGGTAATTTGAGATAAGGGTCTATCAGTTTGTTAGTCTGGTAGTGGTAGTTCTTGTTTATAAAAAGCTAAGCCAAGATGGGAAAAACGGTGAATCAAAGGGAAATTATGAAAAAGTGAAAAACAAGAACATCAATCAAAGAGAATCTTAAGTGTGAGTGTCTATGAAGTGATGAGACAAAGAAAACAATTGGTCCAACAAAGCATTACTGACATTCCCAACGCATATCAAAGTTTTTTCTTTTGTCAGAAAGCTTAATCAATCCCTTTCCTTTCGTCTTCTCTGTGACCAAATCTGTCGCTTCTTTCATGCCCCTCTCGTCCTCGTGCCTTCGCTTTCAAGTTGTCAATTATTTTTTACTCTTTTGGATGTTACTGCTATTCTCAACACTAGACGTTGTAGTAATTAGAATGATAATGGAGCGGGACGAGTGAATATTATTTTATTTATTCTTTTTTTTTTTTAATGGAGGTTGAAAACATCAGTTTTATTTTTTGATAAAAAAAGAGTTAAGCTTAAGTGTTTTTTAATTGAATTTAAATACATTAGCAAATAGGTTTTGATTGAACTTGAAACTTAACTAAAAAATTTCACATAATTCTCTTAGTTACTAGATTTTCGTAAAATCGGGTTTGATTCCTAGCACTTATATTTTTTTTTGTTCAATTTCCCTTAAGTTTTGGTCTCTCTTGTAAAAAAAAAAAAAAAGTAGGACTCGATTAAGCCTAAACATAATTTCTAATAGTAATATTTTTTTCAGAACAATTGATATTAAATTTTAAGGTTAATATATAAATTGACCCCTGAAGTATACTCATTTTTATGATTTGGTACCTAAAAAAAAAAAAAAATTCAGTATTCGTTATCTGAACTTGTATTCCGTCAGCCAAGTTACCCCATTTAGCTAACGGCATTACATAAATGCTAACGTGGTTCGACCTACCAATAATAAGTCACTACGTGTCAAAGTCAACGCCACATCATCAATATGTTTTTTTTTAAAAAACAAAAATTAAAAAAATATGAAAAAAAAGGAAGAGAGAGGAAGGATCGATCGACTGCCGGTCTATCTCGAGTCGACGAGATCGGCAGCAAACCGAGTAAGAAAAAAGGAAATCTAGAAGAAAAAAAAAAAAAAGAAGAAGAGAAGGAAGAGAGAGGAAAGGGCAGTAGGAGGGGCGACGACAAGGGCCAGTCAACCGTCGATTTGCCTCGGGCCTCCAGATTTACAGTCAACCGACCGATGCTCCCACTCCCCTTTTCTCCCTATTTCCCTCTCTCTCTCTCTCCTCAATTCCCTCATTTTTCTCTCTCTTTTTTTCAGATTTTTTTTTTTGAAAATAATAAAAAACAAAATTAATCCAAAAAATACTTTTTAATTTTTTAATTCAAAAAAGTAAAAATAAATTTAAAAAATAAAAAATTTCTAAATGACATGTCAACAAACCGTTAAACTCTAGACTAACATGTATGACGGAAGTAAAGTTTGAATATCTAATTGTGAATTTATTTTATGTAGGTATCAAATCATTAAAAGGAATATAGTTTGGGGGCTAACTTATATATTAACCCTAAATTTTATGATTAAATTGCATTTCACTTATTTCAAAATGTAAACTCTTGCCTTTAAACATGAAATTATGAATTTCAACCGTTGAGTAACAAGTAAATAATTTGCCACATTGTAACTAAAATAAAATAATTAAAATAATAGAAGAAAATTAGATTTGAAGCAGACAAAAAATATTGAAGGTTGCCAGGGGTCCAAAGCAAAGTGATCAGTGTCCACAAGATCCAAACCACGGTCACGGGATACTTTAGGTTTTTTTTTTTTTTTTTTTTCTTTCCCTAGCGATGGATGTAATAAATTTGATAATTTATGTATGGAAATCGTATTTCATATTCTTTATGTTAATCGTATAAATATAAATTTATATAATTATTAAATGCGTCAAAATCTTAGTGTTTCATATCGTATTCTAAATTATTAAATCGAAATGTAGGCATTGGTCCCTACATCATCCCATCGGTACATTTAATATTAGATTTTATGATTAAATTTCATTTCACTTATTTCAATGTAAACTCATGACTTTAAGCATAAAATTTTGAATTGGGTTAATGTGCAATTTATGGTTCGAATTATACATGTTCTGTCACATTAGTACCTAAAGAAAAAAATTAACAATTAGGTAATTGAATTTGTATTCCGTCACGCAATTTACCCTAACATTCTAACTCTGTTAAGTAAAATACTAGCGTGACTTGGTTAATTAATAATAAATTGCCACGTGTCAAGGTACCGTCACCTTAACAATGTCATGTCAACATGAGAAAATTAAAAATAATTAAATAATTTAAAAATGCAAATAATTTTCTTTTTAAATTTTATAACTTTCTTGGATTAAAAAAATTTTAAAAATAAAATTTTTTTATTTTTAAATTTTGTTTTGAATTTTTCAAAAAGAAAAAACTAGAAAAATGAAATTAAAACAAAATGAGAGATAGAGGAAGGAAATGGGGAGATAAGGGAGAGGGAGGGCAGCCGGCCCGAAGTAGATCGACGGCAAATCTGTTTCAGGCCTGCAAGATCTGCGATCGATGCCCTCCCCCTCTCTCTTGCCCCTACCCTTCTCTTCTTCCCTTTCCCTCATTCTTCTTTTTCCCCGATTCATGTCTCTCTATTTTTTTAAAAAAAAATTTCCCAACCTATCACTGATTTGGCCGACCTAAGGTAGATCGGTGGCTGGTCGAGCCTCACTCAACCCCGTCCCTCCTTCCTCTCTCTTCCTTTCCTTTCTTCTTTCTCTCTCCCGACATCTCTCTCTTTCCCCTAGATTTTAGTTTTTTTTTTTTTTTAAGATGAAAAAAAAAAAAACAATTGTTGAGGCGTTGACATAATGTGACAACTTATTATTGATTAGACCTGCTAACGGGCCAGACAGCCGGCCCGACCCTGTAGGCTCGGCCCGTTTTGGGTCGGGCTTGGGCAGGATATTTTTTATCCGGACCGATCCGGCTCGGAACAATATTTTTATATTATAATAATATTATTTTATTTAATTTTAATTATAAAAATATATAAATAAAATAAATAATATTTTATTATAATGAACAGTGAATTTGGGCTTATGGACCGGTCCGTTCTCACCCAGGATTGGGCTTGGGCAAAGAATTTGAAAAAAATCGAGTCGTGGCTCGGCCCGACCCATAAGCACCTCTACTATTGATCAATCAAGCTACGTTAGTTTTTTTAAAAAAATTAGTCTGATGGGATTAGTTGTCTGACTGAATACAAATTTATATATCTAATTACGAATTTTTATTTTTTAAATACCAATATAACGAAAGTGATATAATTCAAAAGCTAAATTACACATTAACCCTTTTGAATTCTAACCGTTGAATAACAGTAAATAATTTGTCATATGTTGTAACTAAAATAAAATAATAAAATAATAGAAGGAAAATAGATTTGAAGCAGACAAAGAAAAAGAAAAGAATTGAAGGTTCCCGTGGTCCAAAGTAACGTGACCAGTGTTCACAAGATCCAAACCACGGTCACGAGATGCATGCATTAGGCTTTTTTTTTTTTTTTTTTTTGGGTTTTATAGCGATGGATGGTGGGCAATGGGCATTGGGTCCCTGCATCTTCCCACCTTTGCTTGTTTTGTCTCTCCTTTTATTTTTTATTACCCCTCACCGCCTCTCTCTTAAATCTCTTGATAATCGAATTATTCGTTCAAATTTAAAAGTTCATTCATATTTTAAAAAATTTGGATAGAAATATTAAATTCAAACTATGAGTTTGGACAAAAAAAATAAGATCCATTTAAAAAATAAATCAAATTTTGACTCAAATAATCAAAGATCAAAACCCGATTCGATCCGACCCATGAGTATGTTTATTCCCTCCCAACCATTTGCTTTGCAATCGCAATAATTTATGGCATTTTCTTTCCTTTCCTTTCCTTGGCTTGGATTAGATATATGATAATATCTTTATATTCATGTCATATTCGTATTATTTATATGTTTTATAATCGTATTTAAAACATTATATGTTAATATAAATTTTAATATATTCGTGTTTTCATATTGTATTTATTTTTTTAGGCTTGTATATAAAAATGCCTTTTGTACTATATCTTTTTTTTCACTTTGATATCTAAAGAATTTTTGACCATACTTAATTTGGTACTACAGTATAATTTTTTTTCCAATATGATTCAGATCGAGTATCTAATTGGTGTACGAAATTATATTATAGGTACCAAAATATAGCAAAAAATTCTTTAAGTATCAAAATAAAAAAAAATGTATAATATAGGAGATAATTTTATATATAAATTTTTTTTTATCGTGTCGTGTTTTCTGATGTATTTCAATTATTTTCTTGTCGTGTAATTGAAACGTGTACAGAATTATGAAGTGATTGAAATTTTGGATATTGAAATTACATTGTAGTGACCACTTGGTACTTGGTCGGGTTAACTAACTTATATATAGTAAGTTGGAAGAAATAAAATTTTCTTTTGTTGGAAAATTCAGATAAGCCCAATTCACATACTTTTTGGCATTCAAGGTTAAAATACTTTTTCCCCCCTATTTCCAACTATCAAATTATATATAGTCATGGAAATTTTACTGAGTATTATTTTGAATCATCCACATTTTTTAGTCTGATTTCTCGAATCTATAAATGACGTGTTAACAAAAATGTTTATGTAACAATTTCTCATAAATTTCGTCCTCTTCAATCTCTTTAGTACATTAGGTCTAAAGTAAATCTAATCAAAGGTCGAGCTTTTTAATTCATGTCGGTTCGATTTGGTTTGGTCTGAATTATTATTTATTAATAAAAAATATTTTTTTAATTATAAAAATATAAAAATATTAATATAAAATAATTTTTTTAATATTTTAATATTTTTTTAAACAACGAAACGAGTTTTCAAATCTACTTTGAATAAAGAATCTCAAAAAATTTTAAATCACGGTCTGACTTGATCCGATTCATGAACATCTCTAATTTAAGGTATTTGAATCTTTATATTGTTTTAGCAATCGATAATGAAAAACATCATGTTTAATTACATCTTTTTTTTCAAATTTTTTTATACAAATTGTTTATACCATAGTTTTTTCCTTTTCATGATATGTTTGACACGTGACATTTGATGAAAATTTTTAAAGATTCAAGATTCTATTATTTGTAAAAATCAAATTCGAAAACCAAAAAGGGTGAAAGTATGAGATTGGTCTAAGATAAAAATGGTTACAAGGTGGTTCGAGCTTCTTAAAATTTGGCAATTATTTTATGTTATGTTTGAAAATATGAATTTAAAAAATTTAAATTTAGATTTTATTTATTATATAAATTATGAGAATGAGATACATATATTATGTATAAATAAATTAAAATTTAATATAATTATATATTTTAAAGTTGTAAAAATATGAATTTCAAATAGCTATAAGTATTTCAAATTCACCACTAAACAGTCCTTCAATAAATTCATAGATTTAAAAAATAATCATAAATATTATATTTATATGTGTTTTATTATACAATTTATATTATTTTTAAAATTCAAATTTATCTTTTAAAATTTAAATCTATCTTTTAAAATTCAAAAAAAAAAAATTTGACCATTCAATTAAGAGTATGCATGAGAAATCATGGAGAAATCAGATCAACTCACGGGCGAAATGTGGTCAACAAAACCAAGTAAAAAAAAAAAAGACAATCTTTCCTTGGGCAATAGTGTGAAATTCGTATACAACTATCCATTCATAGATCTGTTTTATAGATCAAACTCAATTGAGTCGCGACTTGAAAATTTTGTTATTTTTTTTTTATTTAAACAAGAGTCGAGGTTGAGTCAATTCAAAAACTCATTTTATTATTCACAAAATATTAAAAAATAATTTTATATAATGAATATTAATTCAAGTCGGGCCAATCTAACCCGAATTATTAAAATTCTCCAATCTGACCCGAATTACTAAAATTCTTATCCATATTTGACCCAATTCAAACCGAATCTATCGAGCCGAACGGGTAATCAACCCTTGAACAGATCTATTCAATATCTTCTAATCTAATTAATCTAATTTTATCTCTAAGCTCTTTTTTTTTATTATTATTATTATTATTATTATTATTATTATTATTATAAAATTGAACCCTAAATTTTTCAAAATCGTTACAAACTTACAATCCTAATTTATATTATGTTTCAGAAATTAGCTTATATATCGTTGTTGAAAATTTTAAATTTTATAAACGAGATAACAAGATAACATATACCTTTTAAAGTATATGAAAAAAAAAAAAATTATGACAATTTTTTCATTTTATTTGTGGAGTTAAAAAATTACGATGTATCATAAACAAATTTTATTATGTTTAATCAAATTGTCCGCGTAATGTGCCACATATATAGCCAATGGATCTACTATCAACCCCATGTCAACATCTTTAATTCTTTTTTTTTTTTTTTTTTTTTAATTCTATGTTCCAATTTCAGCTTTATAAGTTTGAATGAAGCTTCTTCCCGGAACTTTATCACAAATCAACCATGAAAATTACTACTCTCCAACAATGTTTGTCATAAACCCAGACATCGATCCGATTCACCAAAATTTAACAAAAGTCTCTCCTTATCACAATATGTAAGAATTAACTCCGCCCAATGTTACCAAATCCAAAAGAAAGTAAACCTATTCCCAAGCCCGACCTGGCTTAGATCGAGTCTGGACAAACAAATTTTTTTTATCCGAATCCAGATCCGCTCCCCTTAAATAAAGCATAAACAATAAAATTAAAAAGCATTGTAGAGCAAGAAAACCAAAATAAGAGGCCCGACATTCTTTCAAGGTTGTTCCAAGCTTCAGATCATAGTGGGTTTGAGCTTATTAAGACATAGTTAAATGTTTATCAAAGATGCCAATGTCACGCACGGTCTACAAATGTCCGTCCGCCCAGATCACGGTTAGCTAGGCTAGCTAAAGTTTCGAGCCCGTGACACTAGCACGTGCTTGGCTCATGCTTTCATAGCTAGAAAGAAGGATGGCAAAGAAATTATTGTTGTAAGACACTTTGATTTAAAGGATGATAATTGTACTGTACATGCTCCTAGCAAAGTTGTAACAGAGGATACACACTTATTCGGATGCCATATTTGATCATATCTTCACTCAGTCAGTCAGTCAGACTCAGATAAGCAGCCTACATAGCAAAAGAGAATACAAAAAAGGGTGCCAAAACACTACAGCAAGGCACGCAAGCAGCAAACTGTCTGTCTGGTTTAATCATCATTGACAGAATCACAAGTAAGAATCTAAGTAACCATAACTGTGTTTTTTGTTATACTGCAATAAACTAGCATAAGTCCTGTCCCATACTCCTATATACAGAGATTCATCATCTGGACTCAGTGATACCCCTGAAATCTCACCAAAGAAGTCGATCTCTTGTCTTTTCCGGTAATCCGCCCTCGTACTGTACACATGAACAAAATCTGCCGGTTCAGCAACCACAATGAATTGGCCATCGGATGAAAAGCGGATTGATCTTACGGCACCCAAGTTTCCTTTCAGAGTCGCAACTGGCGTGGAGAGGTTTCTTATGTCCCACACTCGGCAGGTCTTATCCTGATTTCCTGTGGCGAATATGCGTCCATCTGGGTGCCACGCGGATGCAAAGGAGTAGTCTAGATGACCTACCACCGGGGCTACAGTCTAAGACCACAGAAAATGTGATTCAGTTTCAATAACACTAAATAATTCTTACTTTTCTATACTAGAAAAGTAGCACGCTTTCTACTGTTTAAAATACGACCATCTATAAAAATCATTGGTTAAGCTTGGATCAAGATAGTAGTAAACAAGCATATGATATGTTGTTCTGATTCTCCATTTTTCTTGAAGTACCCGTGTCCAACACCTGTGTCCGATGCATATCCGACATGGGGATATGATCCTCCAAGGACCTTCCAAATACATGAAAATCAAAAAAAAAAACTGAACATACCCGTGTCGGACATATACCCGTGTCCAACACTCGCACCCGAGTCGGAGTAACATAGAGCATATGTAATGATCCTTGCACCTGGTTTTGTGCAGGACCTTTCATTTCTTCTCAAAGGCACAAATGGGATAAATGACAGTTCCTAATATCAGAAAAATTACAGATGAAAACTGACACACTTAAAGGAAGAGGAGCAGGTTAAAACAGACATGCACGCATACACTAAGCTCCAAGTATATCTATTGCTGTAATAGTAATTTATTGCTCTTCAATCTTCATGGTAGGCTCGTCATTTTGACTCTTAATTTAAAATTTAAATGTATAATAAAGAAAAAAAGGGCAGTTCCAATATCAAGAAAGGGCAGCCGGCTTGAGAGTCAAATTACACAACCTCAGCTCTGCTTTCAGGCAAGCAGTCTCCCTATTTAAATACATAACTCATTATGGAGCGCAACCTTACTGTTGCACCAAGGCTCACCCGTGTAGTTCCAATATCATATTAGAAAATTAATAATTTACCTTTCCATTTTGCGAATCCACGAGCAACCCATCCAAGTGATCTCCAACAACAATAATAAGCCTTCGATCAGGGCTGACTGATGTATGCTGCATCAGAATAAACACGTTTAGTTATGTGATTAAAAATTAAGGTAATCCATGAATGTCGTAGATGATTTAGGTTCGCTTTTTCTCTTTATGAAGCAACAATCCCTATTGCCTTTGAAATGCACTATCCGTAAGTCAAATTCAACATCCGTCTTCATTATGTGAAGATATCATTTACTTCTTTAAAACATATGTGGACAAAAGATAGGACATGACGGATTAAGAAAAAACAACTGAATTAAGAATGTAGGCATCATAATAGCAATTAGAAGGGCTTACATTAACTGGCCAAGGGAAACGGAAATGATTCAAAAGTTGAAATCTCTCTGTATCATATTCTCTCACGCTACAGTTGTTATTGGAGGCCAAAAAATTAATTCCACCCCTGCAAAACAGCTTTGAAATTCAATCTATATCTTATTCAATATATTTTTCCCAGAAACAGCTAATCAGCAATTATCATGCTACCTCAAGCTATCATATATCTCGATAGCATTTGTAATTGCATTATCATCATAGGTTGTCCGAGTACAAAAGGTTACTCCTTTTCTGTCCAAGTGCTGCAGCAACAGGAAAATGAAATTGTACAATATCAATAAAAGAAATGGGTAAAAGCACACTAACTATGCCAAAATATATTTGTACAAAACCAGAATATGCAGAACAAACAAGTAAATGAATGATAGAAAGAGAACCAACTAAAAATATGTAGGCACTAAAGCACGACAATCCATGTCACTCTTTCTAGAAAGTGAGAAACATACCAACCAATGTTGTCAAGGGCTCAAGGCGCACTCTAGGCGCTATAACTCTTATATTGACTCAGGCACAAGGCGTAAAAAAAGCACTCGCCTAAGTGAAGTAAGACGCAATATGTATATGTGTGTGTTTTATATGTGTGTCTGTGTGTATATATATATATATATATATATATATATATATATAATAAGTTCAAGATATATAATTATGATAATAAACTCTAAAGAGTGGTCCAGTTTATCTACAAAACATGTATTTTTTTTTGTTGGCCTATATGCATGATTTCCTTATGGTCCCATGTCTGTTGTTGAATACTCAAATATTGAGAAGTAGAGAGTTTGATATTATCCCTTTTCTTACTAGTAAAGGAACATCTAATGAAAAAAGTTAAAATAAAAGAAACTAAAAAGAACTTCAATCAAGCGGACTTTTTTTATATATATATCGCCTTACAAAAAAGCACACCTAGAAGCACCAGGCGTGCGCCTGGTCAAATGCACCTCACCCGAAAGGGTCTGAGGCGCTTTTGTTATCTGGCGCTAAGGCGCAAGACGTAAGCACACCTAGGCGCACACCTTGACAACACTGATACCAACATTTCAATTTCTAGGATTTTCTAGAATTCAATTTCTTGAATTCTATCAGAAATCAAAATCATAATTGAAGAATAATCTTATCTGTAAAAGAAATACTTGGATGGTTATTAGGAATGCAATACATCCCAGGTTATGGTATGGGTAAGAAGATGGGGATGCAGAAATTGTAATACTTTTAGAAACTATGTTACTCGGACTCGGGTGTAAGTGTCGGATACGGGTATGTGTCCGACACGGGTATGCTAATTTTTTTCTAAGTTTTTCGATGTACTTGAAAGGTCCTAAGAGGGTCATATCCCAATACCCATGTCAGGATATGCGTCGGACACAGATGTTGGACACAGGTACTTCAAGAAAGATGAAGAGTCAGAGCAATATAGTTTAGAAATGGTAAATTTTAAAGCATTTCAGGATAAAAAAAAATGGTTAGGTTGGAATCTACAATTTTAAATCATGGCAAAATTAAAGCATTATTAGTTTGGTAAGTGTAACATTACACATGCTACTATAATGAATATACCTTCAGTGCATAATTTTCAACTGAATTATTTCTTTAAGATTTTATATCTTAGAAAATGAAGGCATTTGGTATTAAGTTTATTAAAACCTGGACGCCAAGAAATTATCTCAACTCAATAAGTAATAAAATAAAGTAATAGCCACTATTATTCAGTTATATATCACCTCTCTCTCTCTCCCTCTTTCTCTCTCTCACACACACAAACTGCCTCTTCTCCCTATCACAACCATGAAAAGTTCCTAAAAAGGAGATAGTTGACCAAATACTCTCTCTCCACATACTACCTGATTCACACCATAACACCCACAATTGTTCCAGTTATATATCACCTCTCTCTCTCTCTCTCTCTCTCTCTCACACACACACACACTGCCTCTTCTCCCCATTTCAACCATGAAAAGTTCCTAAAGTAGAAGATAGTTGACTATGCACATCTCTCCCCAATACTACCTGATTCACACCATAACACCCACAATTGTTCCAGTTATATATCACCTCTCTCTCTCTCTCTCTCTCTCTCTCACACACACACACACACACACACTGCCTCTTCTCCCCATTGCAACCATGAAAAGTTCCTAAAAAGAAGATAGTTGACTATGCACATCTCTCCCCAATACCACCAGATTCACACCATAACACTGACAACTATTCCAATTATATATCACCTCTCTCTCTCTCTCTCTCTCTCTCTCTGCGTTAAAAAGAGATAGTTGACCACACACTCCCATTTAGTAAAACAACTGTTCAAATGTTTTTCATTTCTAGGACAAGCTTGCAAGATGATTAAGATTCTGACCATGAACAATATACCGTTCCTCTAAGAATAATCACATATAACAAGTCATCACATAACTGAGAGAAGTTCAGATGATTCCAAATGGAATTCCCATTAGTTTGAGTATATACGATAAGGGTTTCAAAGTCATCTCAAATACTGATGCTAGCTTAATTTAGAGAAAGAGGGAGAGGAAAAGTGGCTGGGGATAATTCTGATTCTGTCCCCAAAGAATTGCCAATGAATAAAAAAACAACTAACCAGAAATAAAAAAATTAGCATTTCCATGTCATAAGCAGCAGATAAAAAAAAAATCAATATTAGCAAAAATAATGAAAAGGCTGCAAATATTAACTTACCTTAAAAGTAAGCTCTCCCTGAAAGCCTCCTGCAACCATAAAATTGTCCTTGACTGCTAGCGTGCTTATTTGAGTTTGTGTAAAACCTTCTAATAAACTTCCCGGATGTTTCTAGTTAGAAGTAATAGAAGTTAGCAGATAAAAGAAGAGAAGAATTACTACAATAACTAACTATCCTCAATATCACTCATGCTGATAAGGAAAAGATAAGAAGCAACAAGGCTAATAAGTACAACTGTAATACCTCGGTAGGTGCCACATGCCCAGCAAAATTAAGGATCTCAGACAGATTGCATGACAACGATGACCAATGCATAACTGAATAATTGGACATAAGGTAAACATCATGCTTTGAAGTAGCCCAAACCAAGTTTCTGAGCTGCAAATTCATTTCCACAACAGGTTATTTAAGCTCAAATAACAAGTGTCTAGATACACTTTCAATAACAAAATACAAAACCAATAAATGCTTCACCCAACTAGAGACACCAAAGATATATCATAACACAATAATGGGAATCTATTACTAACATTTCAAGATACAAAAAAAAAAATTAAAAAAAATGAGTATTTTGCTCAAATAGTACGTGTTATAATAAACCTTTAGAAACAGAATATAGCACAACAGACACTTATACAAACTAGAATAACCGGATATATACCATACCACGATAATGGGATTCTATTTGCTGAAATTTAAATGTATAGGAAAATGAGATCCCTCCTTTTTCTCCATTGGCATTTTCTGTCTATGATACAAGAGTCTCATAAAGGATATGAAGTTTACAGTTTAAAGGAAATTTTAGTGATATTTGAGAGATTAAGACTATAAAACAATATGATATATCAAATGAAGGGTATTGGTTCTTAGTGTCACCTAAAACTTCCAAGTAAGCAAATACAAGCATAAAGGTGCTTTGGAATCATTTCAGAGCAAAATTTGTGGGGTATTAGAGTTTTGAAAGTGTTAATGAATGTACCAATGAGCAACCATGTGAACAGCAAGAAATTTGTTTTGCAGACAAAACTTTGGTTGTTAATCGATGACCATTTTGGTGGAGAGTGAAAGGTACCTATAGAGGTGATTGTAGAACTAAGAATGGATTTTAACTGCAGATAATAGAAAGAACAATAATCCTAACTTGATATCAATGTCCTTATATGTCACGCCTAATTTGAATGTGGACACAACCACATAAAAGAGTATAACTGCAGAAAAACTATAATACACTGATCAATAGAAAGTGAGTAAGCATATTAATAGTCTTTAGTATTCTGGTCAAATAAGAACTTGTAGTCTTGAACTCAAACAGTAAAACTCATACCAACTGCCAACTCTTGGGCCCAATAAGAGACGCCAAGCGAGATCCAAACACTATTAGAAGAACCTAAAATGCCCTCTTATTTTAGAAAAAAAAGGATCACTAATAAGCTCCACAACTTGCTAAGACAGGGAAAGTTGCATATTTAAGAATCAATACCAACAACTAAAGTCATAAAACTCATAGCAACTGCCAACTCTTGGGCCCAATAAGAGACGCCAAGCGAGATCCAAACACTATTAGAAGAACCTAAAATACCCTCTTAATTTAAAAAAAAAAAAAGGATCACTAAATAAGCTCCACAACTTACAAAGGCAGGGAAAGTTGCATATTTAAGAATCAATACCAACAACTAAAGCCATTATGTTAGGTCAATATTAGCAACTTTAAACTTATCCCTCAATCAGAAAAAGCAAAGCTTAAAACTTAAATAGAATCTTCATTTGGAAGTTTAAGAAGTATTAAAAACAGACACATGCATACATGTTCCTATATGCCTATCGGTGTGCTTAATAGACAGATATATATACCTAACTAAGCCTTTATTCTCGAAGTAGATATATACCTAACTAGTACCTAACTAAGCCTTCAATCTCTTTGTCTACTGAATTTCAATAATCATAGTACGTATTAAACTTCTAAGCAAAATCTAGGACTGACTTTAAGTATTCTTACTGCAGACTATTACTGTGTACAATGAAAAAAGTAATGTAGGTTTGCGGGAGAGAAAGAAAGAGACCTAGAAGTTAATGAAACGAACACCCACATACCCGCCGTATGCACACACAGAAAGTTTCAGGTTCAAAAGTGTAAATATCACCAATCAACTCCATACATGAGAAATGACACTACTGAATAACATATTTAATACCAAAGAAGAAAACCAAGTACCTTTGTAATTTCCTGTGCACACAACTCAACCAAGCAAAGTGATGACAAAGATAGTCTTTAAATGATTAAATACATTAAAGCTATATTATTATCTAAAAGGAAAAAAGAAATTCAAGATCAACATAGTTTGACACCAAAATCATCATCTTCGAAAAGCAAATATAAATAACAACAACAAAAGAAATAAAACACTTTCTGACTTACAAACCTGAAAATGGAGGATTGTAGGCTTAACCAATCTAGTGTTGTGGAAGAATTCATAGTAGTTCCCACCTTTTTCCATCTGTTTGCATTCCTGAAACAACAAATACCAATTACCATGAAGTTTAACATGCCATCTCTTTAAGACAAACTAGCTCATTTAGAGATGGTAGGAGAAGAAACAAACCTTGTCAACAGCTTCACCAGAGGATGGGATATTCTCGTAATTCTTATACTGTTCAAGCCTTGTCAATCTATATTTTTCCCTAGTTATGTTCAATCTTTCCCAAGGAATCCCCTGAATGTCTTTCCCCTTCCGCGCTTGTGCAGAAGACGTATCAGTCACCTTGGTCAGCTGCAAAAATTATAGTTTGAAATTGATGAATTTCATCATTCAGTTATAAAATGAATTAAAAGTAACAACAAATATATAACAAACCATATCATATTCATCAGCATCCATGTCTCCACCAGCTCTACCATAGTTGTCTTCATCCATGTCATCAACAAAATCTTCAGCCATGTAATAGAAATCCTCCACTTGCTGATCGGACATGCTATATTTGCATTCAACTGCAAAAATATCCAATTATTACTATGATTTATTTTCTTATCTTTTCCCTTTAGGGTTTATTTTCTAAAGATAAAATTAAAAATTCTTTAGAAACCCAAAGAGAAGATATACTAATTGGAGCAAAAGGGTATTCCTAAAATTCATAGAAAGAACTTATTCCAAACAAAGAAACAAACTACTAATTGTTACCTACCTTTCTTTTTTGTTCTTAAAACAAATAAAAACAAGTTGAATCCCTAAAATGAAATAAATTCGGAGCAAAAGGGTATTCCTACAATTCGTAAAAGAAACTTATTTCTAAACAAACCGACTTTACCAAAAACCCTAAAACATGATAAAATCATATCTAACATAAATCCACACGAAATTAAAAAAAAAAAAAACCTTCAAACTCCAATAAAGAGTACGCTTCATACAAAAAATTCTATTCTTCTAACAGAATTTTTTTTTTTAAAGAAATCGTACAAAGCAAAAAAAAAAAAACTTCGATAAAAACATAGAACAAGAAAGACAAACATTGAATTCACTAAAAGTAAAAAAAAAAAAAAAAAAAGAGAGAGAGAGAAAGGAAGGATGGATGGATATTCTTACATCAAATTTAATCTGTATTGTAAGCTTCGGCTATGGCTGGTTTATTGCTTTATTCCTTTATATATTTAGAAATATGGAGTGTGGATTTTGTTTTATCAAAAATGTTAGACAAGATTAAAAATGAAATTTACAAAAATAAATTTATAATTACTGTATTGCTTTTTATTAAATTTAGTAAAAATAACAGATATATGACATATAACGACTTAAGTGATATTAATTTTATTGATAAAATTATCAAAAAAATATTAATTCATGCAATCATTTAAGATTTGAAATTTAATCGGTCTGAAATTCGAATTTTAATATTTATAAATTTTTTATTTTCAGATTAAGATTTTTTTTTTTGTAAAAAAATCAAAAATTAAATAAAATATTAATATAAATATAAATCAAACATTTTTTATTTTTTTTATTTTTAATAAAACATAATTTTTCTCATAAAAAAAAATCCACTCTTACATAAAAACTATCCACATTTTATACTCCTAGAAAAATTATCCGTATAACTTTTTTAAAAATTAAAAAAACTCATGTAGGAGTACTAAACCTTAATTTATAAAATTTGATTGAATTTGATATTATAAATTAAGTGACATTAATTCGGTAAAAAAATTCAAAACCTAAACTCATTCAAAAAAAATTAGTAATAACTAAAATTACACATACTCATATTGAGAGGGGTAGAATAAAAAATTATGTGAAAAAATATTTTTAAAGAAAATAAAAAATTATTTATGAGAGTTTTTAAAAAGAGTAATTTTTTCATTTTTTTTATTAAATATAGTATATAAAATAGTTGAAAAATCAAAATACCATAAAATATTATTTGATATCATAATTTAATTTGAGTTTTTTGTACTTTATATAAAATAAAAATTAAGTGACATCAAATTGAGTCGATCATTTTATTAATAATATATAGATATAAATATAAAATATATATATATATATTAATATCTTTTAAAATTTTATATATACATGTATATATATATTTTTAAATATCTATTTATTCTTAAAAAATTGTAAAAATAATTATCCACTTTTACTAATATTTTTTCAAGAAAATATTATTTTTTCGTTCATATATTGAATCAAACTTTAATATATTAAATATAAGTTTTTTTAAAATAATATTTTAATTAATTAAATCGTGTTTATAAATACCGATGCTTATTTTATATTTTTATTTATAAGTAGGAAGAAGGAAAGGAAGTAGTAGAGATAATAATGAAAAAGAACTTTTGGGATTACGTTATTGTCGGCGAACCCCGTCTTTGAATTGATGGTTATCGCACGCAAATGCTAAAGCAGCGTGTTTTTGTGTGTAGGTTTTTTTTATATATAAAAAAATTAGATTGAAGAAAAAAAAGGGCAAATTTAGAAAGAAAAAAAATTGGGAATTGGGGATGTAAAGAATAAATCTGATAATTCGTATATTTGTATTTTATTTTTATTTTTTTTTTTATTATAATTATATTTAAAATATTATATATTTATATAAATTTTGATACTTTAGTAATTCGTGTTATATAGATTTTGATACGTTTATGTATTCGTATCATATTCGTGTTATTTTTTATGTTGTATCATATTTTATATCGTATTTTAATTATTTTTTTATCGTGTTTGTATCCCATAATCGTATTTAAAAGTATTAATTTTAAGTCTAACAGGACGTTTGGTATGATGAAAAGTGATCACTTTCTATCGAAAGTAATTGGTAGGAATGTTATTCTCATGTTTAGTATGCAAAAAAAAAAAACTTTTTACTTTCCTGGGAATGTAACTTTCTTTGAAGAGTTACTTTCCCACAAGTATTGAAATGTGATTCCCATGAGAAGTGGTGGGAAAGTAACTTTCCCATATAGTTGAAAAGTTAAAAAAATGTAAAGACAAAATTATCCTCTTTCTATTTGATTTAAAATTATCAATTAAAATATTATTTTAAAATATTTAGTATAAATATTTATTAATAATAAATATTATTAAATAATATTTAATTTGCATCCAGCCTTTTAATTTTTAATTACTTGAGAGTAACTTCAAAATTTTATTATTAACAAATATTTTTTTATCATAAAAGTAACTCAAATTACCAATTGAAATATTATTTTTAGATATTAAGTACAAATATTTTTTAATAATAAATATCATTAAAATATTTAAATAATATTTAATTTGCATATAATCTTTTAATTTTTCAATTACATGAGAATAATTTCTAAATTTTATTATTAACAAATATTTTTTTTATCATAAAAAATAACTCAAATTATCAATTAAAATATTATTTTTAAATATTTAGTACAAATGTTTGTTAATAATAAATATCATTAAAATATTTAAATAATATTTAATTTGCATCCAACTTTTTAATTTTTCAACTACATGAGAGTAATTTCGAAAATTTATTATTAATAAATATTTTTTATCTTAAAAGTAACTCAAATTATCAATTAAAATATTATTTTTAAATATTTAGTATAAATATTTGTTAATATTAAATATCATTGAAATTTTTTAAAATTAATAAAATTTATATTTTTTTGATAAGAGTAATTTCAAAAATTAGCATCATATTCTCAGGATTTTAATCAGTATTTTTTCATGTATACCAAAGATTGTAAAATTATATTCTCAAAAATCACATTCTCAAAAATTATATTTTCAAAAATCACATTTTATAAAATTTTATTCTTGTGAAAATATCAAACGTCCTCTGAAGGAAGAATACGGGGCCAATGATGCTGGTGGGATGCACTCATTACTACTTCAAATGGGTAATGATAGCTAATCTTTGTAATGTAATGTAATCTAATCAACAACTACTACAAAAGTGAGTGAAAACAAAGAATGTGACCACTCTAACACATTCATGTGCCTCCTTTTTTATTTTTTAAACTAAAAAAATTTAGTTTTTATATATAATAATTATCACAATCTACTATAATGATTTTTGAATCCTTAGGACTGAAGAGGTATTTTTGAAATGGACAATTTTGTCATTTTTTATAATGGGTTTAAGTTTTTTTTTTTTTTAATTTTAATTTTATCTGTTCTCGATTCGTTCAAAAAAAATTAAAAAAATATTTATTTTATTTATTTAAATCATGTATTTAAAGGAGTTGGTTCGCACGTTGACTCGCAAAGAGATTTAGGATCCGTACTTGACTAGCTCGGAAAAAATTATAAAAAAATTATTTTATTAATTATTTTTAGTTTTATTTAGTTTTTTAGTTTTATATTATTTTTAAATGATATATTTAAAAGGTTGATCCGTATATTCATTCGTGGGTCAATTTAAGATTCGTTCCCGACCAGCATGAAAAAAAAGTTAAAGAAAGGAAAAAAAATTTATTAATTCTTTTTTTTTATTATTTTAAATTATGTATTTAATTGGGTTGGTCCGTATGTTGATTCGCGGATCGATTTAGGATCCATACTCGATCGAAAGAAAATAAAAAAGAAATTTATTTTATTATTATTATTTTTTAAATGATATATTTAAAGGGGTTGATCCATACATTGACTTGCGGGTCAGTTTAGGATTCGTATCCGACCCGCACGAAAAAAAGTTTAAAAAATAAATTTATTTTATTAATTAGTTTTTTATTTTATTTTTTAATAATGTATTTAAAAGGGTTAGTCCGCACGTTGACTCGCGAATCGATTTAGGATCCGTACCCGACCGACTCAGAGAAAAAGTTTAAAAAATTATTTTATTTTATTTTTATTTTTAAATGATGTATTTAAAGGAGTAGATTTGCATGTTGAGTCGCAGATCGATTTAAAATCTGTACTTGATTCACTCGAAAAAAAAGGAAAAAACGAATTTGCTGCTAACCTATATGAGAAAATCAATCCTACGAGAGAATAAAATACAAACTTTAATTTTATTTTTTATTTATTATTTTTTACCTCTTATAAATAAAAATATACCGCATACAATAAAGTCTAAATATTTTTAAATACATATAAAAATAACATTTGAAAACATATTTATATTACGTAATTTATAAATAAACAATTATTATAATTTAATTTTCATAATTAATAAAATATAATTATATTATTATTATTAAAATTTAAAAATAAATAATTATTATTTAATATAATATAATATAATTTAAAATTAATTTATTATTATTAATTAATTAAAAAAATTATATAAAAAATTAAAAATATCCCGGCGAAGCGGGTTTTTTTTATTAAAAATTTAAAAATGGGTTTAAGAGATTGTTGCAGGTATGTAAGTCAAGGGGTGAATTTTTGTTGTTGTTGTTTATAGTCAAGGGGCGAATTTGGGATGGACAAAACATTCCCTGTTTTTGTCCCCGATTTTTTAAAATGTCCTATTATTACGAGTATAAGTATTCATGGATCGGATCATATTAGATCGCAGCTCAATTTTTTTTGAAATTTTAAGTCTGGTCCGAAAGCTCGTTTTATTATTTAAAAAATATTAAATTTTTTTTTATTTTTTACTTTTATAATTAAAAAATATTTTTTATTAATAAACAGTAATTCAGACCAGATCGAACCAGTCCAAATAACAAAAACTATGTCCAAACGGGTCGGATTTGTCGAATCGAACAAGTAACTTGACCTTTAAACAAATTTAATCTTGAGATCTAAAGAAAATTTTCTTTACATGTTTTTTTTTTTTAAAAGTTTCATTAGAACAATATAGAATCTTTAATAATTTCAATGGAAATCTTTAATTTTGTAACACAAAATAAAACATTTTTATTTCAAAAAAATTGAGTAAAGATAATATAATCAATACTTTATCTCCATACTCATATTCAAATATATATCAGATACAAATATTTAAAAAAAATAAAAAATCAGATAACATAGCTCCTTCCTTTCCTTTCGTTATTTTTTTAATGTAATCCAAACTAAAAAATGTTGCCCTACCTCTCCTCTCCCTTATTCTCCTTTTCTTTCCTACCTCCCTTAGGCTATGTTTGAATAGATGTTAGTAAAAAAAATGAAAGAAAAGGAAACAAAAAAAAGAAAAGGAATGGTTTTTAAAGGAAAAAAAAATACATCATTCTCTTGTTTGGATAATTAAAATGTGTTAGAAAAAAAAAAAATGAATGTTAGTCACCATCGTTTGGTTAAAGTGTGAAAAAAAAAAGATAAATTATAATATACATTTTCAATTATACCATTTCTTTTAATTAAAATAATAATATAAATATTATAAATTAAATAATAAAAAATAAAATAAATATTACATTAAAAAAATATTAATGTAATATAAAAAAACAAAAAAATGATAATAAAAAAATTTTATATATATATGAATGAATAATTAATGGGTTTGCAAAGTTGTTTGCATTTAAGAGACTGAGCCATTATTTGAGCCACTTCTGTGGCCTGCAACACATCACAATTAGATGTTTGCTTCTAATTGGCAATGAGTTTTTAAGCTTTTAAAGGGGTTATTTTAAGATATGTTTCAGCCATTTTCTCTCTCTCTCTCTTCCTTTTTTTTTTTTTTTTTTTAATTTGCTTACCACACTCATCATATAAGAGATCTATCATTATTTTATACCACTTATTTATATGATTTCTCTGTATCATTATAATAATGATAAGAGTAAAAAAATCCAACACGAGTCCGTGAAAATGTCTTATAATAATATTTTAAATAAAAATATATAAATACAAATAATATAATATTATATATAAATAAATATGCTTATTTTATATTTATTCATATAATTTTAAATAAATTATTTATATTTAAATATATTTTATTGATATACCAAAAAAGGATGATCAAACTTTTTTTTTTTTTTTTTTCTTCTTCTTTCTCTTCTGGCTGCAGTTGTCATAAAGGCTGTGTCCACTTTCGTGATTGAAATGAACGGTAACCATTGTGTGACAGAACTGGTATATACTGAAATGATATTCCTATATATTTCATGACAAATTCTAACTTTTTTCATGGAAAAAAAGGAATATATAATAGTAGAAACATTATATAAAACAAGTTAATTATTGAAAAAAATAAATTAAAATTTATTAATAAAGTGTTTTCTCTCTAGGATGAAAAAAAGTTAGAATATCAACATGACAATATTGGACACAACTCATGAACACGGCACGTAAAAATAATTAAAACACGACATAAAATATAAACACGGATACAATATGAATACAATACGAATATACGAATATATTAAAATCTATATAAAAAAAACACGAATTGCCTAAGTGTTTCGATTTTCATCACTTGAACTATACTATAACTATTGTTTCAGGATATTGGACTCTAATCGCAAGCATGCATGCCTATATTGATCAAGTTGTTTCTGAAGCGTCTCAATTATCTGATCCTTTCGAGCAATGGTCTCCGAAAGCCTTGAATTCTCTTGTCGGAGTGCCTCAAACTGGGAAACTATCCCTTCAATCTGTGCTTCAATGGCCTCATCACTCAACTCCAAAGCACTTTCCACCACCCTCACAACCCTCCACAAACTCACAATTACAAGCAACCCTCCTCCTTTCCTCTCCAAAAATGCTTCCAAAACCAATGCCCCAACAACAACTACGCCATCGACAACATAGCTTGGCCTTCTGAAGAAGCCACCGCCAAGCCCCATCGCTAAAGCCACCGACTTAGCAGAAAGCAATGCCAGGATCGAAATTCCAACCCAATGGTACCAAGCTTTTTCTATGTTATTACTTTTCTTGGGTGAATTACAGGAAAGTAAAGTTGAGGATAGTTCAAGAATGGTGAGGATTAGGTCTAAAAGAAGCAATGATATTGAAAGTATTCGAAGTTGGGTCGATTCTAGGAATTTGGCCAAGTGATTTCTCCAGGCTGCTTTGCTTGATGATGATAACTCTTGTTCTGATATTCTTGGGTTGATAAAGTGTTGCCATTTCTGTCTTTTGTACCAGTTTTTTATGAGATTTTGGATCGATATTTCGACAGATTCAATGGAGAGGCCATTGGTGCAATTAGTTGGGTTCATTTGTTGGAATTTAAGCGTTGGAAATACATAATAAGATCGATAATTATATATAATTTGGTGGAAGGAAAGGGAATTAATGGCGATCGATGCTTGGCTTGTTTCAAAGGCACGTGAAATGCAAGTAAGCTTTTGAAGAATTGTTGCTTTGGGGTCACGTTGATAGTCACTTTACTGTTATATATATTTCGTCATTGAAGTTAAAGCTTCAAGTAAAATCCGACTGCCAAACCGCAAAAAATTATGGCGGCTGCTATACTTTGCCACCTACATCATGACTCCTTCGAAGCTCAAACCCAAAATCTCAATAAAAAGATGCGTTGTCGAGCATTATAAAGCTGCACTTTCTAATTAAGGTTTGAATGTTCACTCACTACCAACCAATCCAATTTCTAAGCATTGCATATGCCAGTTTGAATTTATATGCAACCGATCGAAACTCTTTGTTTTATGTTACCTCATAAAAGTTTTATTAAATTTTCATTATTACTTTATAGATTTTGCTAATGAGTACGTAGACTTGATCAAGGGTCGGCTAGCCCGTCAAGCAGTTCGAGCTATCGAGTGAATCGAATTCGAGTATTTTAATGATTGATTCGAGTAGCTCGCAAGCTTAATAGATTTTTTTTAATATATATATATATATTTAATTAATATTGAAAAAAACTCAATTCGAACTCGAACACAAATAATCGAGTTTGGAATCAATCATGAAATCGAGCTCATTTTTACTAGATAATCGAGCCTAATCGAGCGAGCTTGAACAGTTCGATTTTTATCTCGAATCGAGCTCGAGTTTTAAAAATGAAACTCGATTGAGCTCTAAAAGAGTTTCGAGTCTCGAATTTTGAGTCAAGCTCGAGCTTCTTACTGCTTGAGCTCGACTCGGCTCAATTACACCCCAATGGGATATTAAAATGTAACTGAAATTATACTAAGTCAACAATGTATGATACTAGAATTACAATTAAATATATATATATAAAAAATGATAGGATTACAATTATTTATTATAATTTTAAAAAATATTGATTATTAATATCAATTTTATTTTATAATAATATGATTATAAATTAGTTTTTGCCATACTTAAGTTGTTTTGGAGTGGCAACAAAGAACTTGTTGTATTAATTACAATAATATCCATTTACCTAGGAAAAAACACATTAAAAATAGGATTATTATCTTGTAAAAAATTGCCACATATCCCTTTTTTTAATTTCACAAGCGGGATTAAAAAATTGTTACATGTCTCATTTATTTATTTTTTTGAATATAACTTAAGGATATGTGACAATTTTTTTAACTCCGCTTGTGGAGTTTGAAAAATTTTATTGTCAGTGTCTAGGATAATAATCTTTAAAAATATGAATTATTATCTCATACACCGACACTGGAGTCTAAAAGTAAAAACTACACAAGCAAAGTTAATAGGGTGACATATATCCCTTAGGATATATTTAAAAATAAATAAAAAAATTAATTTTAAAAATAAATAGGACATGAGATAATTTCTTAATCCCGTTTGTAAAGTTAAAAAAACTCCACTACCAGTATATAAAAAACGCATCAACAAAAATGCCCATGTCAGTTATGTTTCTACTCATAACCACTTGCACGTGAAGAAAAATAATGAAAAAATAATGCATTAGTTTAGAGTTTAGAAAGCCATAATGAAGAAGAATAAATTAAATCTTAATTCAATTATAAATTATGATCTAACCAAGTCATAAATATATAGTCATTATCAACCCCACCTAGCAAATCAATCAAGACAAAAGGTTAAAAAGCCAAAAAAAAGAATATAAACATAAATATATATGCTTCAATGACTTGTGATAATGATTTATATTTTAATGATTTATCAATGTACATAAATTAACATTGCAATTGCTTTTACAACAATTAACAAACAAACTCTATGTAATTATCTCTCTTGGAAAAAAAATATGAATACATGAAAAAGTATACCTCTGGTCTGGATGACTAAAATGATAGACTCCTAATAAATATAGAATCAAGGAGGAAATATGAGAAATCCATGAGCTCACAACACAAGCAGGGCTGAGAAAGGGAAGAAAAAGGAAAGAATATATAAATAATTCATTCAACTCTTATGAAATTAAAGAATCTGAATTTGACTACAAAGAACAACAAGAGAACCAAGATAATGGTCCCCTTAGATTGGCAAGAACTGGTTATACCCAGATGAACAACCAAAAACAGCTATGACTGACTTTGGAGCTATATGACAGAAACTATAATAAGTAATAATACATACATACATACATACATACATACACTATTCTGCAGTTAAACGTGATCTATATATTGCAACGATCATATCCCGAGAACCATGACGAGTTTTCTGCAAGTTTTGATGATAACTCACCACCCGCACCGTTATAGAATGGTTCGAATTCTTCTCGCCATCGTTGATCACTGGCGTCATGGATCTCACCTGCATCATATTTGGCGATATCAAGATTATCATAAGCAGGTCGTATTGCTTCTTTAGGTAGACGCGATTCTGCAAGCAGCTCATTAAGAGTGCTAATCTCATGTTCATGTTTTCGCTTTAATTTATCACTCTGTTTGTGAGCCTTCTCAGTTTCTTGTTCTGCTTCCATTGCTCGCTTCTGCAATTATTTTAAAACAGAAGGAAATGAGAATAGTCTAAAAGCTTCAACTACTATTGAAGATCACATTCACTCCCAAAGGGCTATTCTATAGATTCCAAGGTCATCAAAGCAAAAAATTATAAACGAGCTTTTGCTAGTAAGACCAGCAAATGTGAAACATTCCCTACCACATGCAAAAACCAAGGGAACAATTTAACCAGAAGCCCTAAAAAGCGGTACTATGTTGATCCAACAGCCTAGAATTTTGAAGCAATCAATATCAAGCACATAGGATAATTTACTGCAAAAAGAAGCACTATATTCTTAAAGTACACACTCTTCTTGCAAAGCATACTAGAAAAGGATTTTTGATGAAAATGGAACACTACAAGATATTGAGGAAGATTACTAGTCTAACAGCATTGTGTTATTTATGTATTCTCTGATTTCAAAGTAGGAACGTTTCATCTGGAAATTCTCTGATATTGCCCCATCAAAATTTTACTTCGAAAATCAATAAATTGAACGACAATGTTACCTACTTTACTCTTCCATGATCATAAGCATTTAAAAGTAATACGACAGACTGAACAGACACTTTAACATCTAAAATTCAAATACGATAGCTACCCTAGCTTAGCTACTAGTTTTGGCCTCGAGCTGAAAACTGAAAACTAAAAACTTATTATGTAACGACAATCTTAATATCAAGCAGTGAAGTTAAAAGTGCACGAAAACATATCAATAAGTTCACTTACTTGAGCAGCAGCTACAGCTTCCTCTGCTTCTTTTAGCCGTACAAGCAATTCGCCTGCAGCCTGGACTGCTTCTGCAGTATCCCTCAATTGAGCCTGGAGTCCTTTATTCTCATCCCTAAGATATCGCCTCTCCTTTTCCCTTTGCTCTTTCAATGCAGAAATTTCAGCAGCAAGGGCATTTATGAATTTAGATTCAGCACCCCTGACCCCTGCCCTAGCAGCTGCCTTTTTAACATCATCTATTCCCTCTTGAATCCGCCTATGCCTCGCAAGCAATTGAATATGTCTTTCCTCAAGATCTGCATACTGTTCAAGCATTCTTGCATGTCCCTCCATAGCCATCTGCATTGCTTCCTTTAATTCTTCTGCACATTTCTTCTCCATATCTAGTTCCTGCTTCCTTTTTTCAGCCAGTAACCTGCTAGCATCAAGGTCAGTCCTCAATTCCTCAGCAAGAGAAATCCATTTGCTTTCTGCCTCATTCCACCGAATTCTCTCTTGTTCAAATTTCTCTTCAGCACTCTCCTCTCTTGTCTCTGGTATTGCACTAAGAGGTGGAGGCACATTGGGCTCACAAGAATATGTCAACTGCAGTAGAGAATTTTGTCTTCGAGCTAATGTGGAAGAAGAGTCTATATAATACTGTAACTGGTTTCTTAAATCCTGAATTTCTTCTAACAATACTTCCCTTTCACCCAAATCATGAAAATTTCGAAAGCCCTCCAGCTCATCCTGAACTCTTTTTAACTCAATCTTCGTTCTTAAAACCTCAGGATGATTCTCATATTTCTCCTTCAGAAGCTGTAGGCAATAGGTAAGATATAGATGCATAAAAATGTTAAACCAAAAAAACTTGAAGACCAAACATATACCTTGTGCTCATGTGTGAGGGAAGCTAGCTCTTCTTCCATGAATTCCTCAGTAGGTAAAACACCATCCATAAGGCTCTCAAGGCGAAGAATTTTATCTTCCCTTGTCTGCCCTATAACGGCATTGCATTCTCTCTCATGTTTGTACTGTTGCACCTGTAAATAATAGACAATAAATATAACATCAACAGTTCACAATGAAGATGGCCACAGTTAGCTGCTGGTAGAATTACTAAGAAACCTACCAAACGATTTAACTGCATTATCTCAGAAGCTTGCTTGGCACAGAACTCTTCAAGAGCCATTTCTCTCCTGATAGATCCAGCCAAAACCTTCTCCACTGCCTGTGCAATACGAAAGTAAAAAATGTCAATTATGTGGAAGAGATAAATCTTAAAAGCCAGGACTTGAGACTTCTTACCTTTGGAACTTGCTTCTTGGTTTTCTCAGCAGACTCTGACTCATCAACAGGGACCAACTGCAAATTTGAGCTTTCATTGTTCTCTTTGCCCTCCAGGTTTGTTCTCTGTTTACAATTACTACATAGAAATACTACATGCTGTTCTCCTTGAATCTCATAATCTTGAGGAAAAGTTTGGACTCCAACATCAACTTTAAGAGCTGCAAGGATTGGCTTAGAATCAGCAGGTTTTAATGAAAAACGAAATGATGATCTCCTCAATGCTAAACCCCGATCAATAATCTCAAGACCGCGATGGAGGCTAGCTGCCAAATGTTCAGTTGGTGTGGAAGATACACGCATAGCCTCTGGGCCATCATCCTTAAGATCTTTCTGCGAAGCAGTGAAAATTGATGCTGTCCTCAGACTCTTCCTACTCTGGTTGACTCTAGGTGAGACACTTGGTGTTGGGAATTTAAGAATCACAGAGGAATCCCCATTAGTTGTTTCAACAGTTAGATGGCCTGGATTCTCTTTGACACTTTCATGAGCACTAAAAATGTTTGGGGTGTTTGTAGCAGGTTCAACACAATCAACAATCATAATTTCAGAGGTTTTAGACTCTTTGGATATTTCTTCCTCTATGTTCACATCAGTATCCTCAGCATCTCGTGCTTTGCCACATTCAGATGCATTAGGCCCTGGATCACCAGCACATCCATTTTTAGAGGTGGTATTTCCTGAATCTGATTCAATTATCTCTAGTTTGGTCACTTCATTTGAATGATGATATATATCTACAGATTGCAGACCTATTTGAGCACAAAGATTCTCAACAGCTTCCTCATCAATTTGCATCTCCTCATCACCATCTTCATCAACATGAGGTAATGTCCTTGGATGATTGAGGCTAAATTTTAACAAATTCAAGCTCCTACGGGCATTCCATCCAGTTGAGTAACCTCCATTTGAATCAGTTTGGTTGTTGCCATTAGCCTTCATTCGAAGGAGTTCATCCTGCATGGTTCCATCCACATTTGTCAGATTCACATATTTGATCGCATAACTGATATTTGGGGGGGGGGGGGGGGACTGATTATGAGAATATACCTTAAGCTGTCGAATCACTTCGCGCAGAAAATTTACATCATCCTGCATTACTTCATTAACAACCGCCTTGTTCTTGATTGCCTTTGCACGCTGAGCAAACCGTAATGTGCTGAATGTTTCACTCTTACAGCTGCATTATTGACTCATGTAAACTTCCCTTACAAAAAAGTGGGAGGGGGGATCTTAAATAAAACAAGGGCAGTTCTCTTATTTACCTTTGAGCTGGAGAAATTGCACAGACCATTGCTAATTTTGCATTGCCACCTAGAGATTCCTGCAATAAAAATGTCAACTTGGAGTCTCTGTAGGGGATATGCCTTTGCTTTCCGGTTTGGGAAACTTCAGCAAGAATGTTTATCAAGTTCCTGAACAACAAACATTAAGTAAAATTAGCAAAAGGTGCTAGTGTATAACACAATTCAAAAAACTGTTGTATCTTTGTGCAATGTGTAACTGAAAACCTGCATCAGTCAAGATGACATGACATTTGGAGCTCAACAATGTTCAGTACTATATTTTGCCAACTATTTGAAATCTAAAAGATTCCGAATTGCTGATGCATCAAACTGTGTCAAAGTCAGAAGATCTACCTTTTTGTACAATTAAATAACAACTAGAAGTCGAATCTAGAGTCTAGAGTTTCAAATAAAAGATGCTAGGAAAGAAAAGATAAAAAAGCATACCCAAGCTGTGAGAGTGAACGATTAATATTGCCTGCCTCCTTTAAGCGCTCCCCTGCAGCACCAGTTAACTTTTGTCGCTCTGAGCCAGCTAGATCAACTAGATTTATTCGGCTTGTTTTAAAGCTACTTACACCGTCAGCCACACTCTGTAACAATATCGAGTACTTCAGAATCCCTCAAGTATAATTGAGAGAAAAAAAAACCCCATAAAATAGGAGATATTTTCCAATTGTTGTGCAGATCATTAGATCTTTGTAAGTTTATTATTTACAAAAATTAACAAATAAATAATGACATGGTATTTAAGAAAATTCCTCTCTGCAGAGCTGCACAAATTAGTGATTCGATGGCATGACGGTTTTGACCAACTTGTAATTGGAAAAGAAGTATACTTGCTCAAACCTAAATATTATAAAACACAAATAAAGCACATGAAATTCAAAGCATTATTACCTTACATCGAGATTCAACAACACAAGTAAAAACACTATGTGAACGAGAACTTTCAGCATTGATACTAGTCGCACCGGTCCTTCTATTTGATAATCCCTACATCATTTATAGAGCAGCTTGTAAGTGTAATACCATAAAAATTAGTCTATTCAAACTTAACAGTCAGGTTTCAAAATCCACTTTTATCAAACTGGAATAAATGGATCAAGCTAATAGGAAATCATACATAAAAGTGTTCCATTTCTATCAAGACAAAGTTCAACATTAGCATTCTAAACATAAAAATTGAAGATTATACGAGAAAACAATGAGCAGTCAAAGCATCGGCAAAAAACAAAAGAACAAACCTTTAGCAATAGCTGAGTCACGTCCTTCATCGAACTTACATACTCTTCTGTCAAATTCTCAACATAGACGCCAGATTTTACATCTTCTCTTATCTGGATGAAAATCATAAAACAGTATAAGAAAACCAAAATTTTCGTCCGATAAGAAAATGGTAATTGAAAAGTTAAATAATTATCCATTCTACCTGCAGGTTTCTTTGATTTGGATCCAATAAATCCGTGATTTGCTCATTATATATCTGCAAAATGAAATTGGAAATCAAGTGATAAGGAATAAGAATAATACAAAACTAAGCAGTCCAATTATGTCAAAACTAAGAATCACAATAAGTCAATTAACTCTACCTCAAGAAAAGAACAGCGACATTGATACTTGAGCTGTTTATCAGCATGCTTAATTTGCTCCTATAAAATAAAAGGTCAAAGCATAAACTATTAAAAATGGTCCATTCTTAATATAAAAAAAATTCAGCAAATTCATTGATGAACATAAATTCAAAACTTTTACCTCATTTATACGAGCAAAGAGTCGCTCAAACACCCGAGGAATTAAGCCTTGTTGATCACTTGATAAATTTTCTTCCAACAAGGCGTTGGCTGGACCCCAAATCGTATAAGTCTTTCCACTTCCAGTCTAATGAAATCATTTTATTCAGACCCACAAATTGAAAAAAGTTACAAAGCAATAGAAAAGTAATTCAAACATAAAAATGAAAGAAAAATGAAGAAGCAAGTACCTGGCCATAAGCAAACACGGAGCTGTTAAACCCAGCAAGACAATTTTCGACAAGAGGTGCTCCAACGAGCTGGAAGATATCTAGCTGCAGTTGAAAAACAAACAAAAAATTAGGGCATTTCAGAAATAATTGAACATATGGAAATAATAAAATAAGCCTATTAGTGCCTGAGTAGCATCCGTGTTGGCGACTGAGTCAAACGTGAAGGTCTGTCCATTGATGCTCAAAGAATCACTAGTAATTTTCTGAACAATCGTTTCCCCTTCTTCCTCTTCTTTAATTGGTGGCCGCATCCGTAAAACCACCTTAAAAAAAAAAGTTAAAATTTAAAGTTTTTAAATTTCTAAACCTAATAAATTACATAATTCAAAAAAAAAAAGGAAATACCTTGACACCGGAATCGGAAACTCCCGAGACGGGGTTTTCGGAAAGGGTTTCCGTTAAAAGTTTGCGTTTGAGAGGGTTGGAGGAGGGCGGGCGAGGTGGCAACGGACACTTGATCTTGGCCATTACAGTTGCGGTTGCGGCGGCGGAGGCGGGGGAAGGTAGGGAGTTGGGATCTGGAGGCGGTGCGTTTTCCTTGGATGATTTATGATGTTTTCGTTTGGATTTAGAAGGGGTAGGGTTTGGAGAAGAAGGATTTTCCATCGGCTCTCTCAAGGTCGTGTTTCTTGGTAACATGAAATGCTTCATTTCTTTCTTCTTCTTCTTTTTTTGTTTGGTTGAGACGGAAAAGAAAAGAGAGGAAAGAAAGAAAGAAGAGCGGAAGTGAGAGAAATGTAGCCGTTAAGAGTGAAAAAGAGAGTTTGAATTTGGGATTTGAAATTATGTTGGATCTGGAGCCTGATGAGAGGTTTACATGGGTTGGGCTGGGTGGAGCCCGAAAAATTTTGTTTTTTATTTCTTCAAATTCAATTTAGGCCGGCTCATTTTTTTTTTTATTATTTAAAATTATTAAAAAATATTTTTATATTTTATAATTAAATTTAAATTTAAATAAAAAATAATTTTTATTTAATAAATAATAATTCATGTTAGGTCGAATCGGATTATAATTTTTTTAATCAAAATCCAACTCTATTCGGATTGAACTTATCAAATTGGCCTGTGAATGAGTCTAAACGTGATACTGTTTACATGAAGGTTCAAATATTATTGACTATTGTTTTTATTCTTTCTTTTATTGGTTAGCAGATGCTCGTAGATATTAATTAAAAATTATTTTATTATCATTTAAAAAAATTGTAATTAATTATATAATACATTATTTTTATTAAATTAAAAAAAATATTAATTACATATTGACTGGTGTCACTAAATTGATATATATTTTTTTTTACTTTAAGCCAATTAGCCACTTTACTGTTATTAAATTTGAGATTCGACCATTGTACTTTTATTCCTTTCAATTAAGCTAATAACAGTAAACCTTTATATATAATTGAATAGAAAATCAAGACAATTACACGGATCAAGACTCATAAACTAGCAATAGATAATTATCAAGATCTATCTAGTTTGTGACCTAAACAAATCAAGACAATATCATGAACAATTCTTATGGAAGAACATAATCAACTTTGATAGAAAATTAATGATAGATAAATCTAAAAATTAATTTCGTCGAAAATAATTTCGTCGCTAAAATGCTTTTCTCTTGTAGTGTTTATTTACTTTCCAATGTTATGTATATAATTTTATTTTTATAATTATTTAATCAATTTTAAAAAAAATAAATATTTACAGATTTATCTTTTATAACTAGCATAAAATTATTATAATATGGCAAATGCCATCCAATTAGATCTTCAATTTTTTTTTTGTTGCTTTTTGCTTGATTTAGAAAACCAAAAGGGAAATACAACTGAAATTATATTATTTGTTTATTTGCTTTCAATTATAGTGTATATATTTCCATTTCTATAATTATTTAATCAATTTAGTAAACAATAATTTCAAAATTAATAAAAATAAATGATTTTTACATATTTAATTTTTAAAATTGACGCAAAATTATTATTATAATAATAAAGATACTTAACACTAAGTTATTATATATATATATATAATTTTTTTTATCTTCTTTTTTCTTTTAGATTGAATTAGGGTATCTTGAGTTACTTAATTGGATTGGATATATTATTTTTTTTAAACAATCCCCGGCATAACAGGATCTCATCCTAGTTTCCTTTATTTTTAGCTTTTTAGTCTAATCTCATACTCACCCATCTTTCTCATGGTTTTTAATTTTATTAGTTGAAAATTGTAAGTAATAAATCATAAATGTTAAAATAGTAAGATGGGCCATGCTAAGCCCAACTCATCTATTGGTCATAGTCGCATGGGCCACAACATCCCATCAATCCAATACCCCTTTAATAGGGCCATTATGTTGAACAAAAAAAAAAAAAAAACCCTTTAATAGGGAATTCATAGGGTAAAAATAACACATATTTTTAGTTTTCATAAGTGAGTTAAAAAAATAAATTTTTTTAAAGATATATTAAAAATAATTTAAAAAGTGACAAATATGACGATCTCTTAATTTTTTTTTCAAAAAGTTAAAAAATGTCACCATAAAAAAAATAAAAAATCCAATGATATTCTTCTAACGTACAAAAATTAGAACATTTTTATCTTACACATGATACTATTAATTTTCATACAAATTTCAATAAATATATATGATATACAAACCTACTACAACTAATTACAAACCAAGGGTATTTAATGATACATTATTTAAATAGGCATACAACTAATCATTCCCAAATGCCTAACAAAAGAAGACCTAAAAAATTCTTTATTTTTCAACATAATTTCCTATTAAATATTTCTAAAAACCGTTTAATTCCGCCAAGATTACTAAGATGTTTTTTTCTTTTCTTTCTTTTCTTCAATTAATGAAAGAAAGGAGGGATGCTTTGCTCATGTCTGAAGAAATTTTCTGGATCAATCTTGGTCTTCACACGTACCAACCTGTCAAAGTTATTCATGAAATATTTACGACCCCATACGCTTGCTTGAGCCAAACTTGTGTAGTTTCCTTGGTTATTAGTTCCGATGTCAAGATCCCTGTAATTAATGTAGGCTTGCCTTGGAGATTTTGAAACAAAGGAACCCATGTAACTATAAAGCCTCCTAATCCAGCTTATATACCTTTGAGATCTTATATTTTCTTCTTCTTGCCAACCTACGTTGTATACGATTTTGTACAAGTTGCCAGCTCTATGTGGGAATGGAGTAGAAGCCTCTGAAATTTCATCCATTATGCCTCCATAAGCAATAAAACTTATGCTAGCGGATGCTCCTTCTTCTTCAAATAGTTTTGACCATAGCCCCTGAAATCCAATTTCAGGAATGGGTCTTCTCACATAATCAGATTTTGATTTGAAGGAAGGGCTGAGAAGAGGGCTTTGATAAGTCCTGTCAAGTAAAATATTCAAGGTTTCATTTGGAAGTTGGCCCATGTAGAGAATAGATTCAATCCAACTCATTTCAATGCAGTCTTCCCTCACCAATCCAGCTCAGGAAATCTCTCTTGCATCAATGGAACCAGTTCATCGATGCCACCAAGAAAGGAGGAATGAAAGGAAGCTAGAATCGTCCTCTTCCCATCTTCACTAGAATTCACCCTTGTTAGTGTAATGCCGAAGTAAAACTCATTTGGAAGCTTGGGTGCAATGGATTGCCAACGATGAACAAGCTTGGTTGCATTTTGTTCCAAGGTCTTGTTGATTGTGAAAACAGTCACAGTTGGTGGAACCGAAACCAACTGTATTTTCCATGCAACAACAATTCCAAAGCTACCCCCTCCACCACCTCGAATGGCCCAAAACAGATCTTCTCCCATGGACTCTCTGTCAAGAACTCTCCCGTTAACATCAACAAGTTGAGCATCAATTATATTATCTGTTGCAAGACCATATTTGCGGAACAATAAGCCATAACCTCCTCCGCTCAAGTACCCTCCAATTCCAACAGTGGGGCAAAGACCAGCTGGAAAGGCAAGAGTGTTGCTTTGATTAGCAATGTTGTAATACAGTTCTCCTAGAACTGCACCTGATTGAACCCATGCAACTTTATTTTCTATATCAATGTCCACTGATCGTAAACGAACCATATCAACGATAACAAAAGGAACTTCAGCTACATAAGAAAGACCTTCAAAATCATGGCCACCACTTCGAGTTCTAATTTGGAGCCCATGTTTTCTTGAACAATAGATTGTTGCTTGAATATGGGAAGCATGCAAGGGTGTTACAATGACCAAAGGTTTAGGGGTAGTCGGTGTAGTGAATCTGAAATTTCGAATGGTAGACTCCAAAACAGATGAATAGGAAGAATTATTTTGTGTAAAGATAACTTTAGAAATGGAAAAAGAGTCGTTGGAATGAAGAGAAAGGCAATCAAGAAAAGTCTCATCAGCATGAGCTGAAGTTGCCCATAACAATGAGAAGAGAACAACAGTAAGAAATGGAGACATCGAAAAGTGAAGAATTTTCATATTTGTTTTTCGAAACTGATGATTTTGTGCAGAGTTTAGGAAGAGTTCTTCCCCTATTTATAGATTTACATTAGCAGAGGGGGGGAATGCTTTGAGCCGCAAACTGCATTCAAATTGAAGTTTCTCCTGACGCGGAATAAGTTTGGAAAAGGGGTTGCAGTCAATTACTCATTCATTTCCTTACGGAAATATTCATTGTAAGCGATGATGCCATTGCGTTTTACGGAGAAAATAAAAAAAACATTTGAATGAAATCGAATTCAGTGCTCTTCTCTTAGCTTTTTCGACCATAATAGATAAATAAATTTAGCTGTGCAACATATTTTTCAAACCCTTGCGCAGCATTTCTATTGACCTCTTCCATCTTGAAAAAAAAACAATTTATTTTCATAAGATGACAATTTGACCTAAATTGTCATTGAAAAATCTATGTTCTATATATCTTCTATGGGATTCCAAATGGCATGGAAAGGGTAAAAGCTCCATTGGAAAACATCCAAAGCATTCTTCCACCGTATAAAATGATGTTTTTATTTTTCATGCCACCAATTCTTTTACTCCAACTACAATCGTCCTATAAAGCTAAGTTAATTTAAATTTCTTAAAATTAAGAATTTGATAAATTATTAGAAGCTATATAATTTAGACCTAACAATTTGTGTATCCGTGTCGTGTTCGTGTATTTTGTCCTGTCATAATCTTGTTTAAGATATTTTATATTTTTATAAATTTGGAGACATTAATAATTTGTATTATATAAATTTAAAAATTAAGTGAGAAATATATAGCACTCTATTTTTGGCGAGATGGGTTTTTCCCATGAAAGTTCTATTTCATGGACGATAAGCTCGCTCATATATATCTAGATTTCTTCTATTTTTACTATCTTGGCAAAATAAAATTCAACAAATACTGGTGATCCAACTTGGGCATAATTACAAAGTTATATATATATTTTAAAATTAATATATATGTGAAATCTATTAATAAATGTTGACTGATTTCGTTATCAATTAGAACATATAAATAAATAAATAATTATCATAATTTTGCATTCCTAAATTAAAGTATTCATTTATTAGATTATCATTGTTAGTGATAGTAAAACTAAATTCCCCAATCATTTATATATATATATATATCATTATTAATAATTTTTATTTAATTAATTTTGCATAATTTGGCTTTGAGGTCAAGGCTTTCAAGGGATAGCGTTGAATTTTCAGACAAAATAGGTAAATTGGTAGTTAATTAAAAAATAAAAAAAATTTGACATATTCAGATAAAAGCTGCGTAGTGGCTGGGAAAAAAAAATAATTATAGCTTTAAGATAGACTTAAATAAAAGTGTTAATCGGCCATTATGTTGAAAAAAAAATAAAAAAAATAAAAGTGTTAATCAGAAATTTTAAGTTTGACTTTCTACCTATTATTTCAGGAAATAAAATTCAACGTGTAACAATTATATATGTCCAAATTCTTTCAGGCAATTTTCTGCTATGTCTGGTATAACAATATCTTAATTTGATTTTATTAAATTCTTCTTGAAAATGTCTGAAATTAAAACCATGGCTTAGTCTATTGAAAAAAAAATAGTAATATTAGATATGATACGATTATACGATATGAATACAATACGAAAAAACAATTAAAAACACGACACAAACACGACACGATAAAAAAAAAAGATACAAATATGACACGAATACACGAATGTCTCAAAATTTATATAATATGAATTATTAACGTATCAAAATTTATATAAATATAAAATATCTTAAACACAATTATGACACAACAAAATATACAAATACGATATAAATATACAAATTACCAGATTTATAAAAAAAAATTGATTTCGACGAAAACAACCTCTAGGTAATTTCAAAAAAGTTTGATATATTTTCTAATAATTTTGAAGCAAATTCGTATGCAATGCCTTAATGGACATTTGTTCTTTTTTTTTCGACCCATATCCAGAGAGACAATGAACTAACTCATACAAACAACTGTCTAACCTTTCAAATAAATTCACTTTCCAATATATATATATATATATATATTAATATTTTTGGATAAATTCCACTCATTAGAGATGTTCGTGGGTTGAATCTAGGTATGATATCAACATTACATATATTTGTTCAAGTTCCAATACAAGAGAATAGACTTTTACCGAGGAAATTTTTCGTCCAATTTCCGTCGGTAAAGAGTATCACCGACGGAATACTTAAGTCGGTGATACTATTTCCATCGGGAAAAAAAATTCCATCGATAATAGTATTACCGACAAAAGTTTTCGTCGGTAATTAGTTATTACCAACAGAAAGTATCCATAATTACCAACGGAAAAATTCGTCCGTAAAAAAATTACCGGCGAAATTATTTAATAATAATTATTTATAAATTTAATAAAGTTTTTTTTATATATAATTTAATAATTATAATTTTATTTATATAATAATATGGTCAATTTTTATTATTGATTTAAAATTAATTAATTAAATATAATTATATATTAAATTTAAATTATAATACTATAATATAATATAATATAATATAATATAATATAATATAATTAATTATTATTATTATTGTAATAATGAACAATGCGAGCCTCTATCGACGCTGCAAAATATGGTTGCAGGCCTGTTTGCTCATCCTCATCATCTTCTAATTTTTTTTTCTCAACCAAATTGATTTCATATAAATTAAACACAGCTAGTAACAGGACAACCAAAGTTCACAACCATTACAGAGTAAAACCAAAAGCAGACTCGAAACACACAAGCTGCATGCCACAAGCAAGCCATAATAGAGTAACAGACACCAAGCTTCTCACCAATAGGCCATAAATGTTGGGCCCTTGGACAAAATATTAGCGGAATAGCATGATAAAACACCACAGAATCTTGACAACTTAGTTAACTAATAATAATACTAAGAAAATAAAATCTAAACCAAATAACAGATAATATAGGCAGGAATAAACAACACCAAAACTTTACGTGGAAAACCCTCTTGAATAGAGGTAAAAACTACGAGACAAAATCCGAGTATAATTCACTATGAAAAATAGGCAGATTACAAAAGTACAATATCTTAAGCTTTTTGATCAAAGCTTAAGGTTCACAACAATTGGAACAATATAACAAATTTGGAAAGGGTAACTAGGAGTGGGAGATTTATGGTAATGATGTAGAAAGACTTCAGGTTTGATATGATGTAGTAAGATTTCACTTTTTTCAGTAGCCGGCTCTTATAGCCTTAGGATGCTAGGAAAAATAAAGTGCCTGTAAAGACAGTTTTAACCAATGCTCGGATTTTGTAAACATGGTTTATACCATTGTGAACATTGATGTGAGAATGAATTGGTTGTGCTTCAAATTTATGAGATGTTGATGATTAAGTTCCTCCGATTAATATTTCCTTCGTGGTATCGTCCCTTTTGCATTTTGCATCGATCAATTAGTTGTCATACCATACTTTCATACATGCATCTTGGTAGCATCAGGTAGTATTCATGACAAACATAGTCAGCATGATTTTTTTGTATATGTTCATGCACTAATTACATACATCATGTTAGCATTAGGTGGCATTCATAACACACATGGTCAACATGATTTTCTTTGTATATACCATGTGTCAATCATTCTTTGTTTACATGCATCATATTTGACATCATGTTGCATTCATAGTATTTAGGATCATTCATTGGAAAATGCATCTGGAATATACATGGTTATTCATTGTATATATCCATGCATTGTTGTTTATTCTTTGTTTGTATCATGTTGGCATCGTGATTGCATTTATTACATACATGGTCAACATGTCTCCATTGTATATGTCCATATTATCACTTTGTTTATTCTTCACATGCATCAAATGACATTCATGGCTCTTTCATCATGACACGCATTTGGGGGGATAAAACAGAAGTTGGCTTGGCTTTAAGAGTCTTTGAACGAATTTCCATTTCAAATCAGAGGTATAAGGAAATACTGAGTACCCTTTCAATAACAGGCTAGAGCTATGGAGAATGAACAAGTTTCCCGAATGGAAAGAATGGGAAAAATACAAGAAGAATTGTGTGAACAGCTAGCAAAGTCTCAAGCAGAATCTAGGGATCAGATAACTAAATTGATGGAACTGATGTCCGCTGTAATCAAGGGAAAAGGATACACTGAAAGCTTGGCCGCCAGAGAAGGGTTAGAGGCACAAAAGGGTCAGAGTAAGGTCATGATGTTGGATGGCCAGAACACAGTTAACCCCAGCAACACCCTGAACTTAGACAACCCAGCTGAACAGGAAAAGTTGAAAATGGTTGAGTCAAATATGGCTGAGTTGACAGATTCCCGAGAGAAATATTAGTTGTTAGATGAAAGGCTCTGGGCAGTAGAAAATACAGATGTATTCGGGAGTGTGGATGTGAAAGAACGATGCTTGGTCCTCGATTTAGTCATTCCTCCTAAATTCAAGATCCATGACTTTGTGAAATAGGGCGGGACGACTGATCCATCAGCCCACATCACTATGTTCTGCCGAAAGATAACGAGTCATATAGATAATGATAAGCTTTTGATCCACTGTTTTTAGGATACCCTAATCGGGTCTGTAATTAGGTGGTATAGTCAGCTGAGTAAGGATCAGATTCGCTCTTGGAATGATTTGGCTAGGGCTTTTCTAAACCAGTACAAGCATGTGACTGGTATGGTGCCTAACTGTCTCACCTTGCAAAATATGGAGAAAAGAGCTACTGAGAGCTTCAAAGAGTATGCTTAGAGGTGGAGGAACATGTCCACTCAAGTACAACCACCTTTGACATAGAAGGAAATCACCGTCCTTTTTGTGAATACACTAAGGGCCCCATACTATGATAAACTCGTTGACAATGCCTCGAAGAGTTTTGCGGATATGGTAATCTCAGGGGAGATGATTGAGAATGTTATCAAAAATGGGAAACTTGAGGAAGAAGGAATAACACCCAATGCCGAGAGAAATTGGGCACCTAGAAAGAAAGAGGAAGATGTCCAAGCTATAGGAGATTTTGTCCCATATTCCCAATTTCCCTCATACCAATCATGTAACCCTACTAAGGTATCTCCAAACCTTTATCCTTACCTACCAACCCAAGCACCTAATCCTTACCAGTTTTTACAACAAGGCATGCTTCCAGAAAACGACTGCGGGATAACCAAGAAAGAATTCCAATCCTAATCCTTGACCTGCTGCCATTACTAATAAAGAATCAGTACCTTACCCCGGTGCCTTTGAAAATAGCTCCGAATCCATCAGCAAAGAGTTATGATCCTGATAGCAAGTGTGATTATCATCTGGAGGTAGTTGGGCATTCAATTGAAAAATGTAGACAATTGAAGGAAAGGATTGAAGGTCTTATCCGTGATGGCATTTTGACACCGGAGCTTATCAATCAGTGGAAGTCTGCTTTGCCGTAAGTCAGTTTTTTTCGAGGTTTTAGGAGGAGAATTACTACCTTTGAAGGATGTCAACAGGAGCATTTTGATGCATGTAGTTTTATACTTCATGATGAAAACATTTGTCTCATGTCGACATTCATGATGAAAACCTTTGTGTTTGTTGTGTTTTAACAATAATTTGAATTTGCAAAAATAAGCATTAAGAAAGTTCTAATAATGGGCAGTCTCGAGAATATTGATGATTATTGTTGCAAATGACCCAATACCTTCTCCCTTCTCTTTTAGGTTTTCCTAGGCCTAAATCCCTTGAACTGAGACCACTTGGAAAACCTAATGCTTCAAGGAAGATGAATGATTGAATTTCATAAACCATTGTCATCATAGAATAAGCAAAGATGTAGATCCTAGTCTAGTCTATGAACAAAAGAATGAACATTTTGAAATTTTTTTGAACTCCTTGAAATTCAAACAAATGAGACATTCTTTCAAGAATTTAGATCATGATAATTTGGTGTGTGTCAAGATTGTGCTAAAGCCATTCACATCCTTTCCAAATATCCACAAAACACTAATTGCCCAAACATCACTTTATGATTGACACCCTGGGGCACAATGATTAAACTAGATTATCCTATGTCCCAGAGAAAACCCGTTTTTGGGTCATATTTTCCTTGTCTCTTCAAAGAACTTAGAATTGAAACTTAGCCTTTTTAAAACAGACCTACACTTGCTATGTTCCTCGTTGATACAAATTCTCATGGTTAATCAAATTGGTGCATCATATGTGGAAATGATAGATATATGGTGAAAAAGGATGGGACTAACACATGAATCAGTGGGGCATGCGACAAAAAAAGAAAGAAAAAAGAATGAAAAAGAAAAAGAAAATTTGTGATATCATGCATATGAGAATTCGAATGATTCCAAAGTGCAAAATGAAAATTTGATTATCTATTCCCCTTGGGGATTGCTTTTCAATGAGAATATTTGTGCTTGATATGATGAATTGCCATCTTTCATATCCCTTTCGCAAAAAAGAAATTATCCATAGTCACCCCTTTTGAGACAAAAGAATTCTTTCTTCTTTGAACCCTGATCAAGGATCACCCTCTACACTGGAGGGCATGCGAGGAAAGATCTTCTCAAAAATCAAGAAAAAATGAGTCCTAGCTCAAAGACATATAAAAAGCAAATGGAGCCCCGAATAAATACGGGCTCACTCTGTCGAAGAACAAGAAAAAAGGAAAGATGGCGAAATGGAAGCCAAGAACAAAACAAAAAAGTGTTAAAAAGTATGGCAAATGAAAGCCAAAAGCAAAGAAGAAAAAGCGCAAAGTCAAAAGGAATGAAAAGTCCAAAAGGGATAAATGTTTCAAAGAGAATCCTTCTCAAGAAAGATCCTTGATCTGATTCCTCAAACACATATTTTTGGCCTATTTATCTTTTCTTTCTGAACCTTGAACCATGGCCTACATTACTTGCTTTAAAAGTCCATTTTGATCAAGCATGAATATTTAATTTGAAAGGTTTTTTTCTCATATTTTATCCCATATCATCGAATTATCATTTCACTAAGGAAGAATTTAGAATTCTCAAGTGCATGGTAAAACAATGAAAAAAAAAGAAGGAAAAAATGGAAAGAATGAGACTCTAGGGCAAAAACCCAAAGATAGACGGTCTAGAGTAAAATGGAAATTTTTGATGCAATCTATGATAGTGCCGATACCACAAAAGAGAAGGTCATCTTGAGGAAGTGGTCATGGAGGAACATCTAGTAATTTTTGAACCTCCCAAATTGACAGCTCTCATTGGAGGATTGACTTAAAAAAAAACTGAAACTTTTTCCGTCCAAAATCAACTTTTCAGTTTAAACATCCTAGCCAATCTTGACACTTGTCAAAATGCCTTGATATGGAAACTAAAAGAATGTTGAATTTGTTTGATTCTCAATGAATTCATGATTTATAAAACCTGTTCCATTTGTGAGACTAGAAAGGACATACATTTTCGCTGTGAAGTTTTCTTCGATCAACCAAAATCTTATTATACCAAACATTACCAATCCAGTTGAAAAAAAACCAGATTGACATTTAGGAAAATTTCTAACAGTGATCATCAGTCTTCAAAAGATTTGTACATCACACTGTGGTGTTAATATTTTTTGTTCAGAAGTTTTCAAAATAAGAAGACAAATAAAAATATTTTTGAAATACCCATTTTTGATGTTGACATGAGACAAGGGTTTTTTCTAACCCAAAGGTGTGGAACTACTAGGGTTAACCTTGACTTCCAAATATTAGAAGAAGAAATAGAACTCAGCAAGAAGATTTCTGTTGATAAGAGTTTGAAAACTGTTGGGGCAAGAGAATAGCTAAAGATTGAAAAAGGAGTTGAAGATATACTCTGATTTGAAGAGGAAAATGAATGGGAAATGCTAAGCCAAAGTCTAGAAAAATGATCAGGGGCATTTGCATCACTCATAAGCACTTATTCGTTATTAAGCTTTGCATCTGCACCGTGTCAGCAAGCATTTGCATCATTTATAGGTACTTGCATTTGCACCATTCCATGAGCATCTGCATTTTACCCTTACATTTACATTTACATTTACATTCGCATTTGCATCTTCTCAAGCAATTGCATCATTTTTAGGATCAGTGTATCATTATTATTATGTGGTAACTGCAATTAGATCATTCATGGACCAATCACATGAACACGATTCATAGAGGCATCTGCATCTTTTCATGAAGCATTTGCATCACTATTGATCTTTGCATTTGCAAGCGTTTTGCACACTGCTATTCTTTGCATCAGCCTAATTTAGAAGCATTTGCACAATGTCGATCTTTACATCTGCATCATTCCATGAAATAGTTGCATCAATTTGAGAGCATTTGCATTTGCATTTAGAAGCATTTGCATCTTATCCAACATCTACATCAAGAAACATTTGCATCAATTCAAAACATTTACATTTGCAATGTGAAGTATGTGGATCCTGTTAATCATTTGTACCAGCATCAAAAAACATTTGCATCTTCTCAAAATCTTCAGGTTAATTTTCAACAATTCTTCAAAGATCATTTTTAAAAGTCGCATACAGTGTATTTTTTTCAAATCACGGGTAAGGTCTCCATGCACCATTCTTAACACCTCCGGGGCATCATTTTTAAAAGTCACATACATCACATTTTTTTTTTTAAAAATCACGGGTAAGGCCTCCGGGCACCATTTTGAAGACTTCCGGGCAACTTTTTAAAGTAACATACAACACATTTTTTCCAAATCACGGATAAGGCCTCGGGGCACCATTCTTAATACCTCCGGGCATCATTTTTAAAGTCGCATACACCACATTTTTCAAATCACGGGTAAGGCCTCCGGGCATCATTTTTAAAAGTCGTATACAACGCATTCTTTTTTCAAATCACGGGTAAGGCCTCCGGGTACCATTCTTAAGACCTCCGAGTCATCATCTTTAAAAGTTGCATACAGCGCATTTTTTTCAAATCACGGGTAAGGCCTCCGGGCACCATTCTTAAGACCCCCGAGCATTATTTTTAAAAGTCACATACAGCGTATTTTTTTTCAAATCACAGGTAAGGCATCCGGGCACCATTCTTAAGACCTTCGGGCATCATTTTTAAAAGTTCCATACAACGCATTTTTTTCAAATCACGGGTAAGGCCTCTGGGCACCATTCTTAAGACCTCCCGGCATCATTTTTAAAAGTCGCATACAGCGCATTTTTTTAAAATCATGGGTAAGGCCTTCAGGCACCATTCTTAAGACCTCTGGGCATCATTTTTAAAAGTCGCATATAGTGCATTTTTTCCAAATCACGGGTAAGGCCTCCAGCACCATTCTTAAGACTTTCGGGCATCATTTTTAAAGTCGCATACAGCGCATTTTTTCGAAATCACGGGTAAGGCCTCCAGGCACCATTCTTAAGACCTCCGGGCATCATTTTTAAAAGTTGCATACAATGCATTTTTTCCAAATCACTGGTAAGGCCTCCGGGCACCATTCTTAAGACCTCCGGGCATCATTTTTTAAGACCTCCGGGCATAGTTTTTCTTCAAATCAGGGATAAGATCTTCGGGCACACCTTTTTAAGACCTCCGGGCACAATTTTCACTTTGCAAATCGAACCCTTAAGACAGGACGAGCGATAAGTCAAGGAACTCAATTTAAGGACAAAATCTTCAATTTACAGCTTTATTCAAAAATAAAAAAATAAAAAAAAAATAATAAAAAAATGAAAAAAATGAAAAAAGAATGAAAAAGATGAATGAAAACCCATTTCCTTTCTCTTCACATGTGATTTCACTAACCGGACAAAATTAGTGTTTGTTTATCTTTGCCTGATTCCTGATTCTCAGCAATAGCCAAAGAGGGACACCTGTAGACTCCAAATTTTGTCTCGACCACTAAAACATGTATGTTTTCTTCCTAAATTGATGTTTCAGAATGCAAAAAGGCTTTTCTTATCCTACAGGTGGTACTCCATGACTTAGTTTAATAAAGCAGACATAAAAAGTCAAACTTGAAAAAGTTAACCCCGAAAAAGTCAACCTCAAAAAGTCAACTACTAAAAAAGTCAACCCACTTTCAAAATCAAGATTTGAAGTTCAGTTGAAAAATGGTGAATTTTTTTTGATAATTCGAGGTCTACATTGAAAGATATAGAGTTCGGAAGTTGGATTACGGAGATTCTGTAGAAAGGAAACCCTAGTTCAAAAAATTTGGGGAAAAGTGCTTAAATGATCAAATTGGTCGAAATTGAAGGTTCTAAATGAAATATAAGCACTGACTACGGGTAATGGAGAGGCTACTTGGAAGAAAAACTAAAAGAAAAATCAATTCGGGAGAAAACTGAGAATTTAGGTTTTTGATGGATTTTGGTGAAATTGGGGAACATTGCAGAAAGGGCCCGATTCGATAAAACTAAAGCCCCTAATTGATGAGGACTGAGTAAACAAGGATAGCCCAAGGCTCAGTTTGAAGAAATTTTGAGAAAAGAGCCGATTGGAGAAAAAAATGAAAAAAGGAGAAAATTTCCAACCGTGAGAAAAAGAAAAAATCAAATCGGAAGGGAAGGGAATTTGATCATAAAAATTGGGCATTTTCGGACCAACTTCAATTCAATATATGAAGAAGGCCCAGAAAAAGAAAATCTAAAAATTGGACTTGTTTTGAGCAAAACCGGGCTTCGGAGGCAAAAGGGCAAAATTGAAAAATTTGAGAAAAATACCAAATGATCTCCAAAAATTCTAAAAATTTACAGATCTCATTCTTAAATCATTTCGAAGAGATTGGCGAAAGAAAATCTGGATTCAGAGTTCGTTTGCAAAATGGCCAAATCCCATGCCCACAATGTAGAAATTCAAAAAGAGAAATCCCGAAAAAATAGCAAATGAGTTCCAAAAATTCTGAAAATTTGCAGATCTCATTCTTAAATTATTTGGAAGAGATTGGCGAAAGAAAATCTGGATTCGGAGTTCGTTTGCAAAATGGCCAAATCCCGGGCCCACTATGCAGAAATTCAAGCAGATAAATCCCGAAAAAATAGAAAATGAGCTCCAAAAATTATGAAAACTTCCAGATCATACTTTTAAATGATTTTTAAGATATTGGTGAAGAAAAATTTAGATTCGAAGCTCGTTTAAAAATGGTGAAAGTTCGAGTGCACAATAGGGCAATTTTGGAACAAAAAATAGTAAATGGGCTCGAAATTTTTTGAAAACTTGCAGAATTGAATTTTTTATTATTTTGGAAGTATTAAAAAAACAATTTTTAATTTGGAGTCCATTTGCTATTTATTTAGGTTCGGGGGTCAAAAAAGTCATTTTACTGAAGAAACCGAAAATGGCCTTTCTTGCAATGGAATTGGGCTGGATTTTAAGAGGGCAATCAGACAAGCGCATGATGAAGATTGATTTTGCTGAGCCATTTCATCTAAAGGCCAACAGTGAATAAGAAGGTAGTTATTTTTGATCAAGCCTTTGAATTTGCAACAAATGGACCAATAGATGGAGGGGGATGATGTCATATTTAGAAAATCCTATTTATGACATCATCTTCATGACATCATATTTAGGAGCTGATTATTCTAATCTAATGGTGAAAATTTTACATGGAAAGCATCTTGAAGATAGCCATTGGATGAGAGAAAAAATAACTACCTTGCTTCTAGAAGCATACCAATCGACCAAGGCTATTAGGAGGGGGACTGAGTAGTTTTCAAAAAGTTTGGAGGTTGAAAAAGAGGCAGTAGCTAAGAAGAAAAAGAGAGAAAAAAGAAAGGAAAAAGAGAGGAGAAAAAAGGAGAAGGAAAAGAGGGGTTTTTGCTAGTTTCTTATTGATTTGGAAAGCTAGAGCAAGATAGCTATGCTCTTTCATGGTTATTTTTCATATTTTATTGACATGATCTTCTTTTTTTTTTTATGGATATTTTTCCTTTTTATGAAATAAACTTGTTTCAAAGAGCTACTATTTTGTTTTTTTAAAAGAAAATAAAAAAACAACAAGTTTTCATCCTTAATCCATCATGGCCGAATGAGTTGCTGTTTTGGTAAATAATTTTGTGTTTGATTTTTATTCATGAGCTTGATTTGTGGTAGGTTAGCTTGATTGTGATAGTTTAATAATATACCATGCTATGTGTTTGTGACAATACCATACTAGATTCATGTTGTTCCATTCAACCATGATGGATTTTTTGAGCATGTTTGCATTTTTATCACGTTTGCTTATTTAATATGTTTTCATTGATCTTCATGCATATATACCAAGCTATACCCATATTGTTTAACTCGGACATGATGAATTTTTGTGCATATTTGCATTGTTTAGTTTATTGCTTCAATGTGTTTGTGTTATTGTTTAGCTAGGGTTATACTATGTGATTTGGGGGCTATTCGGTCAACATGGTTTGGTTTTGTATGTGCATGTTCATTTTGTCTAGTTGATAGGTTTGCATTTCATGCCATAACATTATGTATTTTGATTTGGTTTGCCATGTGTTTGTGTTATTGGCTAAATAGGATTGCATTAGTCTATTTTAATGGCCATTCGGCCCTTGCATGTGTTTCTTCCTTGTGTGTGTATTTTCATTTTGTTTAGGTACCATTGCTTTGCATTATTATGCCATGAAATTGTGTATTAGTTGCTGTTTGTTCATGCATTAGTATTAGGTTTATTGATCATTATATGTTTCTAACATTTTCATGCATTCTCATGACATCTTAAGGTCTAGAATCATATTGGTATTGCCATGCATATCACCATGCATGTAAAGTATAGAATCATATTGGTATTGCCATGCATTTGCTATGCTATTTAGGTCTTAGTTCACTTTGTATTGCCATGCATTTCTTGTCACTTTAGGTCTAAGTCTCATTTGCATTATTATGCATCTCATGCATGCTTAAGTTAGTATTACATTTGTTGCCATGCAAACTCATGCTAGGCATTAGGTTATTTTGTATTGTCATGCATTTCTCACATCATTTAGGTTTTAAATCATGCATTTCATGCATTCAATTTGTTGTATGTTCATGCATCTCATGTCATACCACTTGATTTATGACTTAGGCCAATCAATGGCTCAAAGTCATGCTCACTTGAGCATACTTATGGAAAATTAAAGAGTTGTCAAATTGATTATTCTACCTTTGTGATTTTTTTTTTTACTTATCCAAATTTTGTCTAACTTTTTAAAAGTGTTAGTTACTATTTGTGAGTCTTTAGGAGAGCCTCCAACATTTTTACTTTGATTTTTAAATGACTTTATCAAAGGCAAAAAATTGTTTTTTGGCAAAACAGTTTTTCACCCAGTACTCAGACTTTCCCGATTTTTTTGGGAAGTCATCTTTAATCAGAAAATTAAGTCAATTTTTTCCGTGTATTTTTATATGTTCTGAGTCTCTAGTATATTTTTTAGATTTTTTTGAATTTTTAAAAATAGGTTAAAAAATCGTGTTGTAAAACTGGACAGTAGAAACAGATTTGAATCCAAAAGAAAAACAATTGTTGAATTTGGCTAAGGCATTTAAAGGGAGTTGGTTAGAAACTTTAGCTAATGTCTTCGGGTCATTTCTAAGCCTTTTTAAACTTTAAAAATGATTTTATAATCCTCGAGTTAAGGGTGGTCAAGTCTAGGATTTTAAACCTAGAAAATTAGAGCCATTTTTAAAAAGGGAATTCGGTCATGAATTATTTTTCATCCAATATTTTTATTTAATTTTAAAATGTGACAAAAATAAATGACTAAATAAAAGTTTTTTTTATTTTTATTTTTTATTTTAGAAAATTTAATTTGATGTGCTTTCCAAAGGTAGCCGGATATCTTTTTAAGTATACGGATTTCCTTATTTAAAGGTAGAAATACACTTTCATGCATTGCATTTTCCATGTTCGTGCATATTATATATATGATATATGATTTTTGCTATGATAATTTATATGGTATTTTTATTATTTTGATTTATATTTTATGGTGTTATATTGTTTGTTATATGGTTTTGAATATTTCATGCTATCCTATGCATTTTATTTAGTCATTTATTTTTGTCACATTATTTAGTATATACTATGTTCATGCATTGTTATTTTTATTTTTATTTTCATAGCATTATTTTATGTTTTATGTCATTTCATGTCATTCTATGTCACTTAGATTATATTCCATGTCATTTAGATTATATTATTTAGAATATACCATGTCATTTAAATATGGCATATCATCTAAGCATACCATGTCATTTAAAATATGCTATGATATTTAAATTTGCCATGTCATTTAAATCATTTTATTTCATTTAGAATATATCTTGTTACCTAGGTCATTTCATTTCATCTAGAATATATTATTTCATTTAGGATATTTCATTTTACTTAGAATATATCATGATACTTAGGATTTTTCATTTCATTTAGAATATACTATGCCATTTAAATTATATCATATCATTTAGGTTGCATTATATTATCTAGACTTTGCTATGTCAGTTTATTTATGTCACACATGTTCATATTCATTTTTTTAAAATATTTTGAAAAAAATAATTATTTTCAATAAAATAAAGGTATTCCCGAGTTAAAATAATTCATGAGTTCTCTGCCTGGTTTGCTGGGGAGGATATCATCAATTATTATTAATAACGGAATATTTTCTTTAAAACGAGAATGATTCAAAATTTTTTCCAAAATAATAATTTTTTTTTTTTATATTTTGCCACGTTTGTCGGGAAATATAGGAAAATTTTGAATTAATAAATTTTGGATCATTTTCAATAAAAAAAATGGAATTATTTTCCTTTCAATTGGGAATTAACTTGAAATACTAAATTAAAAACCGACTTTTTACCGAGATTTGAGATAACACATGATTAATAAGGTACCGTTTTATACGGGCGTTGTGGGGGTGCTAATCTTTCCCTACAAGTTATCGAGTCTCGAACTCGCTTTTTTGATTTCTCTGGTTTAAAACACAGACTTAAAATTGGTTTTTAAAATGTTTTAATTAATTTTAAAATGTTTTACAAAACCGATTTTAATAAGTGGCCGATCACACCTAGCTAAAAAAGATTGATGACGACTTCATGTATTTTTCAAGGTTATTTTCAAAATTTTCGTTTTTCTAAAAAAATTAAATCGATTTTTTTTTTTTTTTAATGTCACGCTTAACAAAATATAAAATCCTATGATAAAATTTGCTATTTTTTAGCTTACGACGACAAACATTGGACAAAATGTTATTGGGCCTCAATTGTTGAAATTTGAGGTTTAAGCATTTACTATGACTGGACCCCACAACAATAAATAAGTTCGACCTTCCCACCCCTGTTTTAGCAAGTGAGTCCGCCAACTCATTCGATTCCAGAAGCCACAACATAATTTCTGTAGTCAAGCGACTCATCATTGTTAATGTCCCACAATTTTGTCACCAGCGTCTCAATGTCTTCTTCCCTCTCCATGTTCTCTTCTTTGCCTGTATACCTCCATTGGCTTTTTCTGCCTCAATGTTCTCTGGGTGGCGCCATAGCATGGCCATGACCAAGTTATAAATTGGAAGGATGGGCCTGTAAATGTCCCTAAACAACATTTCAGATAATCCTGCAAAGAATATATAACACAAGACATTAGAATCAGGATGGATGGAGAGAACAAGAACACTATTTACTTAGTATATAACAAATGACAAAAAATTCGGTGGGAAATAATTAATTCTTACTTGCTCAGCGAAAAGGGTAGGAGGGGTAAGATTGAGAGTAGTCAAGAGGTCCTTATAGACAGAAAGGCTGGAGCCAAAGGAGAGGGGCATACGGGGGTTGGGGAGACGGACAAAAAAGAGAAGGAAAAAGTGAAAAAAAAAAAAGGGTTAAATAAGTTTGACTCAAATATTATCGACGAATTTTTTAACTTTTATCGACGGAAATTTCGTCGTTAAATTTTTTTTGAAATTTTTACTTTCCGCCAAAAAAATTTAATTTCCCGTCTAAACTTTTTTTCGACGAAATTCCGTCGGAAATAGTATTAAAAAATAATTTATATAAATAATAAATAAAATTAATTATTAAAAATAAATTCCGTCGATAAAAAGTATTAGCGACAAAATTTAATTTTCGGTTTAATTTTTTTTAAAAATTATAAAATTTCGTATTTTTTTTACCGATAGAAAATTTCGTCGATAATAACCTCATTCCGTCGGTAATACTTTGGCGGGAACCAATTAGATTCCCGCCAAGTATAACTGACGAAAATTATCGACGAAAAATTTCAGTCGTAAATATTCCGTCTGTAATACAAAATTTTCTTCGGTAATGTTCAAAAATTTTGTCGGTAATAGTCATAAACATTACCGACGGAATTCCGTCGGTAATGTTTGAAATTCCATTGGTGATTCTATTTATTACCGATGGATTAATTACGTCGGTAATAAATCCTTTGGTAATTCGACGTTCTCTTGTAGTGTTCGGCCCGACTTGGACCGAAATATAGGGCTCAAATTATGTTCAAACCCGCCCATATTTGTAAATGGGTAATCCAAACCTGTTTAGACCTGCCCATATTATTTTTTTCTAAAAACATTTAAACAAATAATTTTTTATTATTTGATTTTTAATAATTTTATATCTTTTTTTCTTTAATTAAATTCTAAAACGTGGATAACTTAGTATATTTTTAAATGTTTACACTATAATATTATATATATTTATTTTTTATATGATATAAATTACATAATATATAAAAGTATAAAAATAATATATTATATAAATGAAAACGGGCTGAGCTCGGGCCTTGATTGTTGGAGCCAAGACTCGGTCCATTTTCTAAACGGGCCTCATTTTTTTGTCAAAGCCCATATTTCAGGCCTAATATTTTTATCCAAACCCTCTTAGATATGGGCGGGCCTTCGGGTTTTGGTGGATAACCCGACCCTTGAACAAGTCTATTCTTGATCCTAAATTTTATTATAGTTTCTAGTTGTTTCATTTGGATCTTTAACTTTTTAAAATGATTCTATTTTTTTCAATTAAAAAATTAAGGATTAAAATGAAATCAAAATAAAATGTTAGAAGCTACAAGAGAAATTTAACCTTTTTTTCCCATTAGTTGAGGAGGGAACAAGAGTAGTAGAGGTGACAAAAGCTGATCCGACCAGAAATACTCGATTGACATGATTTGACGAAAAAGTTAACAACCTAAACCTATCTAACCAGAACTCAAATTGATTTAAACTCGGATTGATGCAAATTCAGATTGACCTCGAACTTGAATTGACATTAATTCGAATTGATTCAAACCCGAATAATATGAAATACTTACCTGAAATGATCCAAAAATAAATTAAGCATAAATTTACTTTCTAAAAATATTAATGTAATTAAAATAATGAATATAAGTATATAACATAAATTAATTCAAATCCAATTTGACATAAAATAGTATTTAGGATAATTACTTTTACCTCTTTTGGAGTTCATACTTTCATATATATATATATATATATATATATAAAAGTATGAATATATATTCTATATCAATCAATCTATTTATATATATATATATATCTATTTATATATAAAAGTATGAATATATATTCTATCTATCTATCTATCTATCTATCAATCTCTCTCTCTCTCTCTATATATATATATTTTTGAAATGAATTTTAATGTCTATTGTACTTTAGAATGCAATGTTCATTTGAACGAATAATTTTGTTCTTGTTTTTAAAAGTTAAACCCCTTGTTTAGTGGATATTAATAGAATTGCATTTGCAATTTTGCATACTAAGTAATTTCTAGTGACACTCTAATAGACATTGCATATTCGTTGTACTGGTATAATATTACAGATTTATAGTATTTTTAATTCTTATAATAACAATTATTTTCAAATAATATACTAAAATATTGTTATTTGTAGTCTTTTTAGTGAAACCAAAAATATCTAAAAAATATATATTATCAATTTGTTTGAGATTTAAATTAGTATTTCTAACAATTTGTTGGAGAAACTTTTAAATTTCAATTTAACCCTTACTCAAATATTTAAGTTAATTAAAAAACAAATTATTTTTATTTGATTAAATACTTAATTTAGGACTTATTACACGTATTAGTATCAAACTTATTATTCGTTTCAAATCAAAATTATATTTTTTCGAGATGTAACACACAATGACTTTTTTTGAATAAAAATTGATCTGCAAATAACGGGAGCATATCACTTACAATTATTGCAGTGTAAACCAATCACAATTTTGAATTGTGTAAGCTCATGAAAATATTATGTAGATCTCATGCTTTTAAGTGGTGAACCCTTACATAATTTTTTAATTTTGTATTATGATTGGATAATTGCAGGATTGTAGTACAAAGAATTATAGGTAAAATGCTCCTGCAAACAACAAGCTCCATTAAAATGCGTGATCTATTGAAATAATTAGATGACATGTCAATTTTTGACCCTCAAACACTGGACATAAAATATTGGGTTTGCATTTGATGCATTGATACACTCAAATGAGTATATCTTATTTAAAACCTTGCACTACAAAGATTAGTTGTAAAGTATAATTATTAGCAAGGATCGAGTCCACAGGGATTTGTGTTTAGTTTAAGAATTATTAATTTATACTTAAATTCAAGAAAAACAAAATAAAAGGGGGTTTTGAATCAGTTTAAACTTAAGCAAACAATAAAAAGTAATTAAATATGAGAAATATGGTTAAGGTTTCATTCTCCACCACTAGACAATATTAAGAATCAATTTCAGACCTATCAACATCAATTCTCTATCAAAGTTAACAACCATAGATAACAACCTCCCGTGATCATTCCTTAGTTCATCGTTAAGTAGGACGAACACCAGTACCTAATCTCTAACTATCAAACAACCTAGGATAAACATCTCTAAATTTAATTTGACAACAGCTTTATGATGAGAAAGATAGACTAATCTAAGCAACAAAAGCATAAACATGAATTGTTTAACTTAGGTTATGTTCCAGTTTGCAATTAGTGAAAACTTTAACATAATCATTAATCACAAAAATTGTCACTATTGAATAGAAATCAAGATAAGCTACGTATCAAGTCCCCTAAACTAGCATTAGATAATTATCAAGATCTATCTAGCTGGCCATCTACACAAATCAAGACAACATCATGAACAATTCTTATAGAAGAACATAAGCAACTTTGATAGAAAATAAATAATAGATAGTGTAGACACCTAATTTTGTCCGGACAACTAAAACAAGTATGTTTTCTTCCTAAATTGATGTTTCAGAATGTAAAAAGACTTTTTTCATCTTGCAGGTGGTACTCCGAGACTTAGTTTAAAAGGGCAAGCATAAAAAGTCAAACTTGAAAAAAGTCAAACCCAAAAAGTCAACCTCGAAAAGTCAACTACAACAAAGTCAAACCACTTTCAAAATCAAGATTTGAAGTTCAATTGAAAAATGGAGAAATAATTTTGATAATTTGAGGTCTACATCGAAAGATATGGAGTTCGGAAGTTGGGTTATGGAGATTCAATAGAAAGGAAACCCTAATCCAGGAAATTTGGGGAAAAGTGCTTAAACGATCGAATTGGTTGAAATTGAAGGTTTCAAATGAAAGATAAGCACTGACTACATGTAATGGAGAAGCCACTTGAAAGAAAAACTGAAAGAAAAGTCAATCCGGGAGAAAACCGAGAATTAGGGTTTTTGGTTGATTTCAGTGAAATCAGGAAGAATTACAGAAATGGCTCGAATTGGTAAGAATAAAGCCCCAAATGGATGAGGAATGATTAAAAAAGGGATAGCCCAAGGCTCAGTTCGAAGAAAATCTGAAAATTGGACTTGTTTTGAGCAAAACCGGGTTTCGAAAGCAAAAGGGCAAAATTTGGGAAAAATAGCAAATGAACTCCAAATCTTATGAAAATTTGCAAATCTCATTTTTAAATTATTTTAAATATATTTTAAAAATAAAATATTGATTCGGAGTTCGTTTGCAAAATGGCCAAATCCCGGGTCTCTTATGCAGAAATTCAAGAAGATAAATTCTGGAAAAATAGCAAATAGACTCCAAAAATTCTGAAAATTTTCAAATCTCATTTTAAAATTATTTGGAAGATATTGGAGAAAAAAAATCTTGATTCGGAGTTCATTTGCAAAATGGCCAAATCCCGAGCCCCTATGTAGTAATTCAAGCAGATAAATCCCGAAAAAAATACCAAATGAGTTCCAAAAATTATGAAAACTTTAAGATCACACTTTTAAATTATTTGGAAGAGATTGGTGAAGAAAAATCTTGATTTGGAGCTCGTTTAGAAAATGGTAAAATGTGGGGGCATAAAAGGGCATTTTTGGAAGAAAAAATCCAAATAAATAGCAAACGGACTCGAAAATTTTTGAAAACTTTAAGAATTCAATATTTTATTATTTTTAAATTATTAAAAAAATAAAATTTAAATTTGGAGTCCGTTTTCCATTTATTTGCATTCGGGGGGCAAAACGGTCATTTTACCCAAGAAACCGAAAAGGGCTTCTCTTGCCTTTCAAAAAAATCAGAATTGGGATAGAAAAGGGAGTGCTGGCCAGCCAAGGCCCAAAGAAGGGAATAAGCTTCTGATTTTTCAATCAAAAGGCCAAGAATTAAAAGTTAGTGATTTTTTTGATGAAGCCATTGCAAATAAGCCATATGGGCCAATGCATGAAGAAGGAGAGTGTCAACATTATTCTTGAACAGCTGTAATTATGGACAGCTGATGGCCTAATCTAAGGATGATAATTTCATGATTTTTCACCTTGAATCACTAGCCCTTGGATGAAAATTGGTTGGAGTAAAAATGACAACATCCTAGGAGGAGAGAGGGGGGATTCGGCCAGCCTTAAGGGAAGGGCAGAGAATTCATTTTTAGCACATCATTTTTCATTTTCTCTCTTGGTTTTTGCTTAGTTTTCTCTCCTTGGTTGTAAGCAAAAAGAAAAGTTTAGAAAAGAAAGGAAAGTTTGAAGAGAAAAAGCTTGAAAGATAGCTTCTTGAGGTTGCTTTTAGCACCAACTCTTGCACTTTCTTGATTTTCCATTCTTGTTTTTTCTATTTTGATTATTATTTTGGTGAGTTTTCTTTTTAAATAAGTGTTTTTTTTAATGTTCTTTTTAAGTTCTTTCTTCATCTTTTTCTTAAACAAGTTCTTACAATATTTTTCTTGTTTTCTTACCATGGCCGAATGGCCTATATTTTCTGTAGTTGCTGTTTTGCTTGATTTTATCATGTTATTTTTGTTATTTTTTTAGTCTTGATGCTTTAAATCTTCTTCTACTACATATACTTGAAGCTTGTTTTAATTTGGTTGCTTGTTTGTTGCCATTTATGAGTTTATTATCATGTTCTTGCATTTTTAATTTTCTGTTTTCATAATGTTTAAATTTGTTGATGCTTTATATTTAGTATATCAAGTGCTTGTGAAAATGCTTGTTAGTTTTAATACCTCTACTTTGTATTTGCATGATTTGAGTGTTATATTTTAGTTGAGCATGTTAGTATATCAAGTGTTTGTGAAATGCCATGCTTGTTTGGAGCTTGAGGCTATTCGGCCACTTCATGTTATTTTGCTTTGTATGTGCATTTTTTCCATATTAGTTGATAGGTTTGCATTTGCATGATATTTGATTAAGTATTTGTTTCAAGCATATCAAGTGTTTGTGAAAATGCCATGCTTTTTTGGAGCTTGAGGCCATTCGGCCACTCCATGTATTTTGCTTTGTATTTTGCATTTTTGTTATGTTAGATGATAGGTTTGCATTTCCATGACATTTGGTTGAGTTTTTGGTTTAAGCATGCCTTGTGTTTGTGTTATTGCCATGCATATTTTAGATGTTAGGTTTGGTTTATTTTGCCATGCATGTCCATGCATTTTAGACCTAGGTTGCATTAAATGCCTTGCAAGTTCATTTAGGTCTAGGTCATTTTATTAATGTCATGCATTTTTCATGACATTTAGGTTTAAATTCATGCATTTCATGCATCATATTTGCTATATTTTTTCATGCATTTCATGTCCATGCCACTTGACTAATGGCTTAGGCCAATTAATGGTTCAAAGTCATGCTCTTTTGAGCATACTTGTGGAAAATTAAGGTTTGTCAAATTGATTATTCTACCTTTGTGATTTTTTTTACTTAGCCAATTTTTGTTTAGCTTTTCAAAAGTCATAGTTACTGTTTGTGAGTCTTAAATATTTTTACTTTGATTTTTAAATGATTTTATCAAAGGCAAAAATGTGTTTTGGCAAAACAGTTTTTTCACCCAGTACTTGTACTTTCCCGATTTTTCTGGGCAGTCATCGTTAATCAGAAAATTAAGCCGATTTTTTTCCATGTATTTTTACATGTCCTGAGTCTCCAGTATTTTTTTTAGATTGTTTTCAATTTTTAAAAATAGGTTAAAAAATTGTGACTTAAAACTGGACAATGGAGTCAGAATTGAATTTAAAAGAAAATTATTTTTCTGTTTTGGTTAAGTTACTTAGAGGGGGCTGATTAGGAAGTTTAGCTACTGACTTAGGGTAGTTTCTAAGCCCTTTTAAACTCTAAAAATGATTTTTTAAGTCTCGGGTTAAGGGAGGTCAAGCCCGGGATTTTAAACTTAGGAAATTAAAGCCATTTAAAAAAAGGGTTTAGCTAAGTTTTTATTTTTAATCTAAGCTTTTCAAAATTGTTTTCAAACAATCACAAAGTATTTTGGTTTTAGAATATTTAATTTGACTTATTTTTCTAAGGTAGCCGGATATCTTTTTAGATATACGGATTTCCTTAATTAAAGAAAAAAATACATTTTCATGCATTGCATTTTTCATATTCATGCATTTTATATAATATGTGATTTTTGCTATAATAATTTCTATGATGTTGTTATGATTATGTTATATTGTTTATTATATGATTTTGAATATTTCATGATATCCTATGTTTTTTATTATGTTATTTTTATATTCTTTAGCATATACTATGTTCATGCATTACTATTTTCATTTTTATTTTCATGCATATTATATGATAGCATTATTTTATTTTCCATGTCATTTAAATTATATGCCATATCATTCATATTTGCTATGTCATTTAAATTATTTCATTTCATATAGAATATATTATGTTACCTAGGTCATTTCATTTCATATAGAATATATTATGTTACCTAGGTTATTTCATTTCATTTAGGATATATTATCTCATTTAGGATATTTCATTTCATTTAGAATATATCATATAACTTAGAATATTTTATTTCATTTAGAATATGTTAAGACATTTAAATCATATCATTTAGGGTGCATTATATTATTTAGATTTTTTTATGTCATTTTATTTATGTCACGTATATACATATTCATATCTTTTAAAATGTTTTCAAAAAGGTAATGATTTTCAATAAAACAAAGATATTCTCGAGTTAAAATAATTCATGAGTTCTCTGCCGGATTTGCTAGGGAGGATATTATCAATTATCATTAATAACAGAATATCTTCTTTAAAAAGAGAATGATTCGGAAAGTTTTCCAAAACTAATAAAAATTTCTATATTTTGCCATGTTTGTTGGGGAATATAGGAAAATTTTGAATTTATAAATTTCGGATCATTTTCAATTAAAAATGGAATTATTTTTCTTTTTTAAATTGGGAATTAACTTGAAATACTAAATTTAAAACCAACTTTTTATCGAGACTTGAGATAACACACGATTAATAAGGTACCGTTTTATACGGGCGTTGTGAGGGTGCTAATCTTTCCCCGCACGTAACCGAGTCCCGAACCTGTTTCTTTGATTTCTCTGGTTTAAAACGCAGACTTGAAATTGGTTTTAAAAATGTTTTAATTAATTTTTAAAATATTTTATAAAACCGGTTTTAATAGGTGGCTGATCACACCTAGCTAAAAAATATTGGTGGCGACTCCAAGTCTTTTTCAAGGTCATTTTCAAAACCTTCAATTTTTAGAGAAATTAAGTCGACTTTTCCTTGGTTTTTTTTAATGTCACGCTTAATGAATAATAAAGTCTTGCGATGAGACCTGTTATTTTTTAGGGTTGCGACAGATAGAATATGAAAATCAATTACAAAACATGTCTAGGGCTTTGAAATCACCCTTAACCAAAGAAAAGTTTAGCCTAGCATAGGCATTTTTAACATAAACATAAAAGAAACCAAGAAGAAAAACTAAAAGAAAACTAAGAGAATGGAGAATAAGAAGAAGAATGATGATCCTTGAGTTTCCTCAAAAGATGTCTAGTTTGTGGCTCAAAAGATGGTATTTATAGAGTTTTAAAACCCTGAGAACAAGTCATTGCCGCACAAGTAAGTTAGGAGACAGAAAATTGCTTTTTTTTTTCTTGCTATTTTCATGGGTTTTCCCAAATCTCAGGCGCCGCGGTGCCGAGCTTCTGCCTTGTCTCTTCCGCTGCTGCATCTTCTCGCACTTATTCGGTTGATTTGGATTACCATTTCTTGTCCGATTTGGGCGTGTAAACTACCGTTAGAAAGGTATTCAAGTCAGCTTCAAAAGTCAAGAAGTTTCTTCAAATAAGGACTTTAACATCATGTTTTCCTTGCAACAAGCTCCGGAGGTGAAATTTGCCTTCTTGCTTTGCAACCAGATATTGATCTTTTTGACTCCCAAGTCTTCTTCCATCTTGTGATTATGATTTTGTAAGCTCTTTACCATCATTATTGACATCTTTTCACTTTGTTCTCTTAAATATACCTAGAATTCAAAAATATAACATAAGTAATCAAGATAAAGATCGAAAACATAACTAAAACTAAGAATAGAAAGGGCATAAAATATGTATTTTATGAGCTTATCAAATATCCCCACACTTAGCTTTTTGCTAATCCTCGAGCAAAATAAAAATAAAATAAGAAAATCTAATCTAATCCACTTTCGTAGGAAATTACGGTGGCACTTAGCATGTGACACAAGCCTTTAAACCCCTAGGTGTCCCTAGTGGACGAGTTTAGTCTTGTGAGGGTTTACTAGAACGATACCCACAAACATTGAAAAACTCAAATAAAAATAAACTAACATACACTAAAAATAGTTACTCCTAATCCTTTCAATATAAATTAGAGACAATCTTTGAACAAGTCTTATTAACTAATCAATAGCTTAAAGAATTTCACAAAAAATCATGCTTGAATGTAAATAGTTTGAGTTAGCCAATATTAACATAACATATTTTAATCAAAATAGTACATATTCAAACTTAATCTCAACTTCTCACATGGGATACTCTCATGATTTTCACTCTTTAAAGTAGTGGTAAAGTGTTTACACTCAATCAATCTCATGAAAACAGTTCTACCATATGCTTGCTTGTCCACCTATTCTCCACTATTTAGATCATGCAACTTAATAAATCAAGAGGTCTTTATTCAAGGTTGTAATGGGGCCAAGGGGTTTTAATGTGGTTAAAGAATAAAAGGATAAAAATATCACAAAGGTTCCAAAAATTTCATAGAGTCTAGAGACATAATAAGATCATACAAATAAAACTTCTCAAAACTCTTATAAAGCACATAATAACATAGGCTAAATATTCATGTTGAGCCTTTGCTTCATTCTAACCAACTTTATAACATCTTTTTCTTTAACCAAAAGTTCAACAGATGATTTTTTTTTTTCTTTTTTTTCAATAGGGGAATGTATTTTTTTATTTATTTTTCATGACTTTTCTTTTCTTCCCCACACTTATCTTTTGTTTCCAACCCAAATTTTCAATAAGTATCCCTTGTTTTGTAATATGTCTCAAAATATGTAATCCATCTTTAGAACAAGGGTAAGGATATAAGTACATTTAGGCTAGGGAAAAGATGTGGTTACCAAAGAAATAGCTTATTCAATGTAGGCTCAAATTGGCTCACTAGTGGGAATGTTCTCTTGGAACATTAATAAGGGATGGCTGATTTGGCCCTGGTTATAATCCTATTGCTTCTATCATATCCATGTAGTCATATGTATCAATATAGTCTCAAAACGGTTTAAAGCAAGTTCTAGAGAATCATGTAATCATAAGAGCACACAAGAAAGAAATTATATTGATATGTATAATGCATCAATCATATAGGCTCAAAAACTCACAAGGATGATTATACAAGTCAATATCAAGTCTAAACATACTTCTTTCTCTATCAACATATCATATTAACATTGACTCCATGAAAAATGATATCAAGCTTAATTCTCATGAAAAATCTTCTCACTACTAAACTTGTTTTAGACATATGCAATTCATGTCTCATCATTGTATTGAAAAGAACTAGAAACACACTAAAACATACTAAAAAAAGACTAATAAAAAAATTGACAACCTAAAATAAGAAATAAGAAATCCTAAATTCTTCCCCCCACACTTAATTCTTATATTGTTCTCAATGTAATGCTATCACCTCATATGCAAGAATTATATGTAAGAGAAAAAAACTACTAAAAAAAACAAAAAAAAAATATTAACAACTCAAAACAAACTAATAAAACCTAAACAAACCTAAAACACTACATAAACAATAAAAACAATAAAAGGAAAAAAAGCAAATTTGAGTATGGCAGGTTAGTAATTTCTTCATTAATTGGGTTGCCTTCCCAATTAGTACTTGAGTTAAGTTATCCAACCTAACCAACACCTCTTCTTGGCTTTTTAGGCTTTTCTGTTCTAGGCATGAGACTTTCAAGATTTCTGCGTTTTGTCGAAAGTTGTCTGTGCACAACAGCAGATACATTCTCCACCACAATTATTATTCCATCACTTTTTGTGGTGTATTGTTCTTTGAGGAATGGTGCATCTTTTGGTACTTGCTTAATAGCATCCATAAGTAAGCTGTTTAAGATTTCCAGCATTTGTTGTTTGTGTTCCTCTTTCTTGGGCTTTGCAAATCTGGTAGGAAAAAGTGAAGAAGAAACATTAGTAGAAATAGGAACCTTAAAAGTTATCTCAGGTGTCGAATTACTCTCAATTGGAACTGTGGCTTCATCATCCTCAATAGTAGAATCTATCTCTAGTTGTTTCTCATCCTCGGGTTCCTTTAGATTTTCTGATTCATCCTCAAGTTGTGTGGCACTAACACTCTCATTTGGATCAATCATAGTTTGGGAAGGGAGTTCTTGAGATCATTGTTCTACTAATTGGCTTATCGTTGTTACCATTTGTCCCAATTGAGTCTACAATTGACTCATCATTGTTTTCATTTCTCTCATTTGCCCTTGTGTCTCTTGAATGCTTATCTTTGCTTCTTTTGTTTCTTGTTGCATTTGCAATTGGTTAGTAGCAAGGGATTTGACAAGATCTGCTAGAGACTCACTTGAATTTTGTGATTGGGGCTGAAAAAGATCTGGTTCTTGAGACCATGATTGATTGAAGCTCGATGGATAAGTGTAATTGGTATAAGAATCTATTTCATGATAATTTACTGAGTAGCCATAATTAGGATGTCCCACCATCCCTTATTGTAAGTGTTTGGGAAAGGATCATACTGTTGTTTGTGGAACCCTTGTTGGCTTTGGTATCCTTCCATATCATAGGCTGGTTCAAAATCATCTTTTCGGTAGTATGGGCACCAATTGGTTGGATGATCCATCATGAAGCACATTTCACACTGCCTTGATTGTTGAACATTACCCATGACCAATTGTTGAACTGGGGAGGTGAGATTGGCTTGTCGGTTCTCAATGTTCATGTATGCCACCAACTCCTCAAGTGTTAGATTGCTCAATTCCATCGTGTTTTGCTCAAAAATTGAAAAGAAAAAAACCTATATGTACAAGAAAAATAAAATTAATTACAACTGAAAATAAGAATAAACAAAATAACTAATAAACTAAATAAAGCAATCCCCGGCACGACGCCAAAAATTTGATGCACTCAAATGAGTATATCTTATTTAAAACCTTGCACTACAAAGATCAGTTGTAAAGTATAATGATTAGAAAGGGTCGAGTTCACAGGGATTGGTGTTTAGTTTAAGAATTATTAGTTTATGCTTAAATTCAAAGAAAACAAAATAAAAAAGGGGGGTTTTTGAAATCAGCTTAAACTTAAGCAAACAATAAAAAGCAAATAAAAAGTAATCAAATATGAGAAATATGATTAAGGTTTCATTCTCCACCACTAGAGAATATTAAGAATCAATTTCAGACCTATCAACATAAATTCTCTATCAAAGTTAACAACCGTAGATAACAATTTCTCGTGTTACCCCAATCCTTCCTTAGTTCGTCGTTACGTAGGACAAACTGCACTACCTAATCTCTAACTATCAAACAACCTAGGATAAACATCTCTAAATTTAATTTGACAGCAGCTTTATAATGAGAAAGATAGGTTAATCTAAGCAACAAAAGCATCATAATTAAAAATATATAATTATATTAATATTATAAATAAATAATTAAATAAATAAAATTTAAATTTAATTTTTTATTAATACTTTTTACCTCCTATATATAAAAATATGCACTATATAATAAGATCTAAATATATTTAAAAATGTGTATAAATAACAATTGAATATAAATTTGCATTATGTAATTCATAAATAAATAATTATAATAATTTAAATCATAATTAAAAAAATAATTATATTAAAATAAAAAATTATTATTTAATAAAATTTATTTTTAAAAAAATTTATTATTAATTAATTAATAAAATTTAAAAACCCCCAGTGAAAGGGGGGCTTAATTCTAGTATTATATAAAGACTTAGTTTTTTATACATTATGGGTGAAGTAGTAAGTTTATATCTGACAAATGGAATGGATATCAGTGATGGCAAATGAATAAAAAACTGGATCCGAGGTTAAATCGGTGTGACTTCCGGGTCACCGGTCCAATGTGCAATTAGTTAATATGTGATTTTGATTAAATATTAAATATGTGATTTTGATATTAAATATGTGATTTTGATATTAAATAAGTACGAAATATAGTAATTAGTTAATAAAAATATGTATTTATCTTAATGGTATGATTTTTAATATATGATTTAGAGTTTAAAGGTTCAAATCTCATCACTTAAAAAATGACTTTAATTAAAAAAAAAAAAACCGATTTTTCTGGATTAATCCGGTTTTTTATCTGTTCATTGAATCCCAGATTCTTTGGCATGTGTCGAACCAGACATGTAACAACCCAGGTTACGTACAATCATGTAAAGTTAAATCCCGAAAATTTTAAGGACAAACTTGGAAATTGATAAGTGAAGGAAATAAAAGAAGAAAACATATTAAAAAGTTTAGGGGCTTAATGGTTATTTATAAAAGGTTGAGGGACCAATGAGCAATTATACCAAAAATTCAAAAATATCTTTAAGTTCATTTTATCTCTTGAAAACTCTAGAAATTTTCATTCTATTATTCAAGTGGCAGCCGGCCTTCCTTCTCCATATTCTCCCAAAAATTTTCTTCAAACATCTTACACCAAAATTTCTTCAACAATCACATTCAAGGTTAGTTTCTTGATTTATTCTTCCTTTCTTTAGATATTCTACATGAGCATGCTAAGATCTTAGCTCCATAAACATGTTAAGTTCTGAAATCCATCTATTAAGTATGAGTTTTACTTACCTTTGGTAAGAATTAAAAGGATTTGAAAGCATGAACAAGAAAATGGGAAGAAAAAGCAAAACAGGGGAAGTTGAGCATGCTTGTTGTTCGGATTTTTTGGGTTTGGCACAGCTGGGTTTTTATTTTTTATATTTTCCCTAGAAACTATACTTCAATACAAGAATTTTGGTTTTTGAATCACCCAAAACCGATAAGCGGTTAAAAAGATAAAATTTCGGTGAAGTTGGCTGTTCAGTTTTGACCCCTGTTTCAGCATAGTTTCGGGATTTATCAAATTCGATCAAGATTTTGTTCTAATTGTCTAAGTTAGTTATAATTTTTCATAAAGTAGACTTATTGGTTGAAATAAACCAATTGAAATCACTTCAAAATTCCTTACCAAACTCAAGTTATGATTTTCTAATCTAGCTTGATAGTAAGGAATTTATTGCTTAAGATAAATATAGTACTAAATGATGGTTATGGATTATGAAAATCTCTAAGGCATGGAGTACTAGAAATGAATTTGATAAGGACATGAATATGGAGTTGAATTTTAGAGAAAATGATTATGGAAATGATATTAAAAATTTGGGATATGTTGTTTTGAGCATGAGAAATTAGTATTGACCTTGAGGGAAGATTATGAGATTTAAGTTGCATTCATAATTGTGTAATGCTTTGAGTATGTATAGATACTAATTATCGTTAATCTCTAGGCCACGTAGATCCGACGTCACCTGTGGATCCCGAAGTTTTAGATCGAGGTGTACAGTGAGATCATCTCAAGGATTGTGAGTAGACGACAACTATAGTTATTTGAAATTTCTTTAATTATAATTATATATTTTTTTAGCATGATATTTATTTTACGTATTAAAGGTATATCCGATATATAATCATATGAATTGATTTGTTATTAAAGTACATTTATTTCAAGAAATATTATATCGAGTAAGTTGGTTGATTTATAAAATATGATTATACATAGAATTTGACGTACATTGTTTTTGGCTCCACCTGACTTAATGTATGAGATTATACCCTTGATCGAAATACGGGAGTTGCATGCTGCGCCTTTGTGGCGGGAGCCACCTCCAGAGTCCCAATTCCGTGATATTAGACTGGGGTATAGGAGCTACGTGTTACGCCTTTGTGGTGGGAGCCACCTCCAGAGTCCCTATCCCGTTATATTTGCCTTTTGGGGGCACATCATAGCGACACATATGCCTTTGGGGAGTCCTATGGTGGTATTGGCCTTTGGGGCCGGCTACTAGTATGCCTACATGAATATTGCCTGGTTATTTCATGGATGTACTCTTGTGCATGACAGAAAGTTGGAGCCCAATTATACGAAACTTGATTTACTTTACAGATTTTATACATTGATTTAATATTATAATACTGATATATATTTGAAAACTTCGCTACATCTTCGAATTATTCATTATGGTTTTACTATTATTTATTTTGAAAACGTCTATTATGTTTTAAAGGATTATAATCATAGTTTTCAAATGTTTTAAAAGTTGTCTACTCACTGAGATATTCATATATCTCACCTTTTCATATTCTCATTTTTAGGTGACAGTTAGGTGTCGGGATTGCAACCTTCCTCTATTCTCTGCTTCAAATAATATTTTGACATGGTGGGCATCATACTAAAAATTTATTGAAGTCTTAATCTTTTGATGTTTTTATCTAGTAAACCTTGCTGAGATAGGTTTACTTTTGGATATATTATATATATTTGAAGATATGAGACAATAGATCAATATGTTTTGACTTGAGCATAAATTGATCATGGATAATTTTTGAATATGCATGGATATATGTGATAATAGTATTGAGAAATATTGCTGGTTGAGGATATGAATTGAGTGTTATTTGCAGGAGGGTTATAGTTGAGATAGAAAGAAAACTCTGCCGGATTTTAGGTATATTATCCGGACAGGATGTTACAGGACAGATCATCGATTTTTTATTGAACCGGTTCAATGAATTCGACCCGATCTGATTTTTTTTTAATTCTAGTGATGACATATCAATAAGCTTAATTGGCATTTAAGATGTGATCAAGTGTGTGTTGGTTAATTAATAGTGTTGGGTTAATTAGCATTTTCTAATTTTTCAAATAGTAGTATTGTATAAACCACATTTTTCACAACTTTTTGTCCTTTCATAATATACTCCAAAGTTTTCTGTCATTCCTTTTTCAAAAATTGTTGGTATTTTATTTTGGGTATAAAGGATTTGCTGAGTTTAACATTTTTATCTTGAACTAGAATTAAGTCCCACTTCGTCAGGGTTCTTTTCAATTTTTTTTATTATAATTTTTTAATTAATTAATAATAATAAATTAAAATTTATTAAAATTTAATTATTTATTAATTTTTTTTATTTTTAAACTATAATAATAATAATATTAATATAATAATATTTTATTAATTATGAAAATTAAATTTATGAAAATTGTTTATTTATAAATTACGTAATACAAATGCATTTTCAAGTGTTATTTATATGTACTTTTAAAAAATATTTAGACTTTATTTTATAATATATATTTTTATTTATAGGAGGTGAAAAACAATAGATAACAAAATAAAATTATGGTTTGTATTTTATTCTCTTGTTAGTCGACTTTCTCACATAGGTTAGCAGAAAATTCATTTTTTTCTTTTTTTTTTGTTAAATAATGAACTACTAACTCATTTTTATATTTTATTTTGCATTTTTAATTATTCAAATAAATAATAATAAATAAAAATAACTAAAATAAATTTATGATTTATATTTAATTCTTTCGTTGGATTGATTTTCTCACACTGGCTAGCAGCAAGTTCATTTTTTTTTATTACTTTTTTTCCTAGAGGGTCGGGTATGGATACTAAATTGACATGCGAGTCAACATGTGGACCAACCCCTTTAAATACATCATTTAAAAATAAATTAATATAAATTAAAAAAATAAAACAAAAAAATAAAAAGAGCTCACCGTCAAGCAAAGGAGCTTGACATGTGTTTCACACTGATTATCAGCAAGTTCATTTTTTTCTTTTTTTAACTTTTTTCCCGAGCAGGTGGGGTACAAATCCTAAATGGACTCCCGAATCAACGTACGGACCAACCCCTTTAACTATATCATTTAAAAATAAATAAATAAATAAATTTCTTTTTTTTAACTCTTTTTCTCGAGCGAGTCGGGTACGGATCCTAAATCAACCCTCGAGTTAATGTGCAAACCAACCTCTTTAAATAAATCATTTAAAAATAAAAAAACTTAAAAGTAAAAAAAACTAAAACTAAAAATAATTAATAAAATCATTTTTTTCTCAAGCTGGTCGGGTATGGATCTTAAATCGATCCGAAAATTAATGTGCGGATCAATCTATTTAAATATATCATTTAAAAATAAAATAAAAAAATAAAAATAAAAAACTCAACACATGTCAAGCAAAGAAGCTTGACATGTGTCAAGCAAAAACCTCATTAGGGGATTCTTTTTATTAGTAAGGTATAGATTATCATTGCTCTTGAATCTTCAAAAAAATTGCTATTTTTTGTTTTAACCAATTATTAGGGTAAGTTTTGTGCGTTGTTGTAGTTTGTTTTTGAATGCTTGAAGTAATGTAGACAATCTGATAAGATAGTGCATATATCTATATATATATATATATAAATTAATAAAGTTGTTTTTACATTGTTGAAACAAAAATTAAGAAGAAGATTACATTATATTTTACTACAAAAGTAGATTGGTCAAAAAGATAAAAGCATTTATGATGAAAATTAAATATTATATGTGAAAATGACATGTTTGATGTCTATCACAAAAGTGTTGCCAAAATGTTCTTTTTTATATTTTTTTTGTCTCTTTTCTTGCATTTTTATGTAAGAAAATAGAGATCATAAAATTTTATTGCAAATTAAATGTATTATTATCGATATTTGAAATTTAAATGCACCTCATATTTTAATATCTACAAAAAAATAAGTACCTTATATAATAACCTAATTTCGTCAGGGCCCCCTAAACAAGGATGAATGAAGATGTCGGAGTCAAAAGATCGAACTCTTCGAGCAAAAAAGATTTGACCTTCGAAACTTGTTGCTGAGAAAACATGATCTTAAGTTCTTTATTTGAAGAAACTTCCTTTTTTAACTTTTGAAGCTGATTTGAAAAGCTTTCCAACAGTATATTACTCACCTAGAACGGGTAAGAATTGGTCATCCAAATTGACTGAGAAAGTGTGAGAAGATGCAGCAGCATAGTGCTGGCCGAAAATGGTAATTCTTGTTGGAAATGTGGAGGTCCATTTTTCTAAATAGATGACATTTTGGTGGAAACATAGGAGCCCATCTTCAATGACCAAATGGTCAGCTTTTAGTGGCCTATTTTCTCATGGCCAAGAAGAAGAAAGATGGATAAGTTTAAGAATGGCAATTCTTGTTGGAAATGTGGAGGTCCATTTTTCTAAATAGATGACATTTTGGTGGAAACATAAGAGCCCATCTTCAATGACCAAATGGTCGGCTTTTAGTGGCCCATTTTCTCATGGCCAAGAAGAAGAAAGATGGATAAGTTTAAGAGCCCAACCTTAGAAGTTCATTTAGATTTTTTGTTGTAGAGAGGCCCAACCTTAGAATCCATATAGGAAAATGGGGGTGATTTTATAATTAATTAAAGATTGAAAGGACCATTTGGCAAATAAGAAGGCATTTTGGTAAATAAAAAGGATGAGCAAAAAGTGTTTCTTATAAGGGCAAAATGGCATAGTGGTGAATAAATGGATAGTAAAAAAAAGGACATGAGTCACCTTGCCTAGTACATGAGTTGGCATTTTGGATCAATGGGGAGCACTCTAAATGGCTAAAGATGAAGCTCATTGGTTAAAGACATACGAAGCCATGTGATTGCCATGTGAAAATTGCCAAATGGCTAAAAAAGATGGTACATTAGGTGACATTTTTGGCCAATGAAAGAGCACTCTTGGTGTCAAGAAGGAATGTCATTGGCTAGCCAATGGGTGGCATTTTAATGTGTAAGGATTGATCTCCATTGGCTAGGCAACATGATAAAGCCAAGTGGCTAGAAAAATATAAAAAAATCAAATTAATGGTTGTCATCAGTCATGACAAAGTTGAAATTAACTTCATTCTACTAATTCATATAAAATTATCCAATGTGGGCAACCAATAAAAATCAAAACTTTAGCTCACAAATCACATTCTATGAAAATGCCAGCTAATTTATTAAGCAAGTTAAAAGGTTCAACAAAGATTAGAAACATCTATAATTTTGCCATGGTTTTACAATGATCATTTCTAATGCATCTAATCTCAATTTAATAAGAGATAAACCTTCCATTCAAGACAAAGTTCAATTACTTGATTTTTATATAAGTTTTATATTTTATATTTCTCTTACCTAACATAGAATATTAAAATGAATTAAATATTTACAGGTTTTAATATATAATAAATCATTTAAATCTTCATATGTGCTCTATCTTCAGTTTTATCTAAAAGTAGATAAATAGACACACAAATTGAAAATAAGATAAAAAGTAACTTTCTTGCTTCTAAATATTCAAATCAAAACGAAAAAATCTGATCTTTTCATTGTAACATAAAATAAAAAATGACGTAAAATCTGCTTGAACCCGAATATGAATCCAAGAAAGACCGAACTTGAAAGAGCCCAATTCGAAAATGATCTGAATCCAAAATAATCCAAAACCGAAATAACCTAAATTTGATATAATACAAATTTAAAATGACCCGATCCGAACGTGCTCGAACCATCTCAACTTTCACATCTACTTTTCATCCACTAATTGTTCATTTGTCAATTAAACAGCTAGATAATAAAGAAAATATTCTTTGAAAGAAAAAAAAAAAGTCATAAAAATTTTATTTATCTATGACAGTTGAAAAAGCTAAGAGAAGAAGACTCAATAAATTCGATATCCATACCCCAATGGCATCTTTGCTTACAATGAAGATTTTCGTAAAGAAGTGAATGAACATCAATGTTATATTATTGACTGCAACCCTTTTGAATGCATTTTAATAAAATCAGATGAAGATATCGTTGAATCAAACAGAGGAGAAATTGCCTTAGGACATAATTATTACACGTTGAATTTTATTTCCTCAAATAGTAAGTTGAAAGTCAAATTTAGAAATTTCTGACTAAGGCTTTTATTTAAGTCTATCTTAAAGCTATAATTTTGTTTTTCCCAGCAACAAATACTACGCGGCTTTTACCTGAATATGTCAAATTTTTTTTATCTTTTTAAATACCAATTTATCTATTTATGTTTTGCCTGAAAATTCACCGCTATCCGTTGAGAGTAGACCTGTTCATGGCTAGGTCAGGTCGGGCCGCGGTCCGATTTTTTTTTCAATTTCTTTGCTCAGATCTTGGGTCGGGCCGGCTCGGTAGGCTCGAATTCACTGTTCATTATATTAATTTTTTTTTTATATTTTTATAATTAAAATTAAATAAAATAATATTATTATAATAAAAAAATACTGTTCCGGTTCGGACCGGCCCTGATCAAAAATATCCTACCCAAGCCCGGCCCGGGTCAGGCGGACTGCGCGACCCATGAACAGGTCTACTTGAGAGCCTTGACCTCAAATCCAAATTTATGCAAAATTAATTAATTCGGGCAGATCCAAAATTAATTACATACAAATTACTAATTATGATATATATATATATATTATATGATTACTATCACTAACAATGATATATAATAAATGAATAGTTTAATTTAGGAATTAGGAGTGTAAAATTATGATAATTATTTATTTATTTATATGTTCTAATTGATAACGAAGTTAGTCAACATTTGTTAATGGATTTCACATATATATTAATTTTAAAATATATATAACTTTATAATTATGCCCAAGTTGGACCGCCAGTATTTGCTGAATTTGATTTTGCCAGATAGAAGAAATCTAGATATATATGATTGAAAATAATAGCAAGCATAAATATCGTCCATGGAATTGGACTTTCATGGGAACAACCCCAGCTGGCCAAAAATAAAGTGCTATATATTTCTCACTTAATTTTAAACCTTTTTTTTCACTCTAATCTTCTTAATTATTTTATAATATATTGGGGGACTTTGACTCAGTCTTATTAGAAAGTTCTCCTTTCCCTTAATTTGGTTCGATATTATCATTCATCTTCCATCTGAACTAATTTAGACAATTAATTATGGAATTATACACATGTTTTTCATCAAAGCATCAAAACAATTTACCTCAAAACTTGAAAGCTATGCCTGTTCAAACAACAAGAGGATTCTTGCCAAAAATGCTTCAGTTATTATAGCTTCTAATAATTTATCAAATTCTTAATTTTAAGAAATTTAAATTAATTTCGCTTTATAGGACGATTGTAGATGAAGTAAAATAAATGGTGGCATGAAATAATAAAAACATCATTTTATACTGTGGAAGAATGCTTTGGGTGTTTTCCCATGGAGCTTTTACCCTTTCCATGCCATTTGGAATCCCATAGAACATAGATTTTTCAATGACAATTTAGGTCAAATTGTCATCGTATGGAAATAAATTGTTTTTTTCAGGATAGAATTGGAAGAAGTCAATTGAAATGCTGCGCAAGGGTTTGAAATATATGCTGCAGAGCTTAATTTATTTATCTCTGGCGGTTGAAAAAGCTAATTAAGAGAAGAAGAGTCACTAAACCCAATGGGAAAATCCATCGCTCAATGGCATCATTGTTTACAATGAAGATTTTCGTAAGGAAGTGGATGACAGATATTGACTGCAATCTCTTTTCCAAACTTATTCCGCGTCAGGAAGAGAAACTTCAATTTCTATGCATTTTCCCCCGCCTCTGCAAATCTAAATCTATAAATAGCGGAAGAACTCCTCCTAAACTCTGCACAAAATCATCAGTTTCGAAAACCAATATGAAATCTCTTCACTTTTCGATGTCTCCATTTCTTTCTGTTGTTTTCTTCTCATTGTTATGGGCAACTTCAGCTCACGCTGATGAGACTTTTCTTGATTGCCTTTCTCTTCATTCCAACGACTCTTCTTCCATTTCTAAAGTTATCTTCACACAAACTAATTCTTCCTATTCATCTGTTTTGGAGTCTACCATTCGAAATTTCAGATTCACTACACCGACTACCCCTAAACCTTTGGTCATTGTAACACCCTTGCATGCTTCCCATATTCAAGCAACAATTTATTGTTCTAGAAAACATGGGCTTCAAATTAGAACTCGAAGTGGTGGCCATGACTTTGAAGGTCTTTCATATGTAGCTGAAGTTCCTTTTGTTATCGTTGATATGGTTCGTTTACGATCAGTGGACATTGATGTAGAAAATAAAGTTGCATGGGTTCAATCTGGTGCGGTTCTAGGAGAACTGTATTACAACATTGCTAATGAAAGCAACACTCTTGGCTTTCCAGCTGGTCTTTGCCCCACTGTTGGAATTGGAGGGTACTTGAGCGGAGGAGGTTATGGCTTATTGTTCCGCAAATACGGTCTTGCAACAGATAATATAATCGACGCACAACTTGTTGATGTTAACGGGAGAGTTCTTGACAGAAAGTCCATGGGAGAAGATCTGTTTTGGGCCATTCGAGGTGGTGGAGGGGGTAGCTTTGGAATTGTTGTTGCATGGAAAATACAGTTGGTTTCGGTTCCACCAACTGTGACTGTTTTCACAATCAACAAGACCTTGGAACAAAATGCAACCAAGCTTGTTCATCAATGGCAATCCGTTGCACCCAAGCTTCCAAATGAGTTCTACTCCGGCATTACACTAACAAGAACGAATTCAAGTGAAGATGGGAAGAGGACGATTCTAGCTTCATTTCATTCCTCCTTTCTTGGTGGCATCGATGAGCTGGTTCCATTGATGCAAGAGAGATTTCCTGAGCTGGGATTGGTGAGGGAAGACTGCATTGAAATGAGTTGGATTGAATCTATTCTCTACATGGGCCAACTTCCAAATGAAACCTTGAATATTTTACTTGACAGGACTTACCAAAGCCCTCTTCTTAGTCCTTCCTTCAAATCAAAATCTGATTATGTGAGAAAACCCATTCCTGAAATTGGATTTCAGGGACTATGGTCAAAACTTTTTGAAGAAGAAGGAGCATCCGCTAGCATAAGTTTTATTGCTTACGGAGGCATAATGGATGAAATTCCAGAGACTGCTATCCCATTCCCACATAGAGCTGGCAACTTGTATAAAATCGTATACAACGCAGGTTGGCAAGAAGAAGAAAATATAAGATCTCAAAGGTATATAAGCTGGATTAGGGGACTTTATAGTTACATGGGTTCCTTTGTTTCAAAATCTCCAAGGCAAGCGTACATTAATTACAGGGATCTTGACATCGGAACTAATAACCAAGGAAACTACACAAGTTTGGCTCAAGCAAGCATATGGGGTCGTAAGTATTTCATGAATAACTTTGACAGATTGGTACGTGTGAAGACGAAAATTGATCCAGAGAATTTCTTCAGGCATGAGCAAAGCATCCCTCCTTTTTTTCATTAATCGAAGAAAAGAAAAATCTGGGGGAATTAAACCGTTTTTAAAAATATTTAATTGGAGATTATGTTGCAAAATAAAGATTTTTTTTTTTGGTTTTCTTTGATTTGTTAGGCATTTGGGCATGATTAGTTGTATGCCTATTTAAATAATGTATCACTAATTACCTTTGCTTTGTAATTAGTTGTAGATCATATATATTTATTGAATTTATCTTGTCCAATTAGTATGCAAATTAATAATATAATGTATAATATAAAAATTTTCTCTTGATAAATTTTCAATATTTACTTCAAAATTTTGAGTTTAAAATATATACATATACTTTTTATGTATATTGATAGATAATATATACATATAAATTCATGATGTTAACTCGTAACATTTTTTCCGTTTTAAAAAGATTGTATTCATCATATTTTATAATGTTTATTCTTTACAAAACAAGAGGAAATCTAGTTTTTATTTTTGATTTTTTTCGTTTGGCATTTGGAATTTTTTTCAATACCAAAAAAATAAATAAAATAAAATACAAAATTTCACAAAACAAGAAAAATCATCAGAGTAACCTTGGGGGAATTAGACTTTTTTTAGAAACATTTAATTGGACATCATGTTGCAAAATAAAGATTTTTTTTTGGTTTTCTTTTGATAGGCATTTGAGCATTGTATGCCTAAATTTAAATAATGTATAATTAATTACCTTTGCTTTGTAATTAGTTGTAGTAAGTTAGTAGATCATATATATATATATATATTGAATTTATCTCGTCAAATTTGTATGCAAATTGATAAAAATGTTCTCGTTATGGTATGTAAGAAAAATAGCATTGGATTTTTTTTTTTTTTTTTTTGTGTTAACAAAAAAAGATAATTTAATTTTAGGCTATACAATAAGAGATAAGTAGTAATATTACTATTCCATCTTATAAACCCTATCCTTCCAATCTTCAAAATTAGGACTTCTAGTCTCTATATTGGCATCTCTTGTTCTAACCAATGAGTTGTTCTATGAGAGATTTACAATATATAGTAGATTTGTTAATAGGGTGGTTTGAATTGAATTTGGGTCTAATCAATTTGGTTCAGATTAATTCGATCTTAAAGATCCGGATCAATTTCGGGATCTACAATATATAGTATTTAACTCTTAATAAGTTTTTAATTTATTTATTTTTAAATTATGAAGAGTTATATTATATATTTATTTATTTTTATATGTATTTATGCATGTAAGTATACTTCAAAAACTCGAGTTTAAAATCTATACATATACTTTTTATGTATATTGATAGATAATATATACACATACGTTCATAATGTTAACTCATAACATTTTTTTTCCTTTTTTGAAAAGATTAGTAGTCAACATATGTTTTGAAAAGATTGTTGTCAACATATATAATTTTTAGTGCTTATCCTTTACAAAACAGGAGAAAATCTGATCTTTTACTTTTAATTTTTTTCACTTTGACATTTGGAATTTTTTTCAACACCAAAAAAATAAAACAATAAATTAAATTCAAATTTTCTCATAAGATGAATAATAAAAAAATCTGCACCTCAAACTCTTGAAGAAATTAAAAAATAATCTCAAAAAAATTAAATAATTAATTCATGGTAAATGTATAGAAATTCTTTTAAAATAATTTCGCTAAAACATTATTTTTCAAATTTTAATATTAACAAGCAAATCTACTCCTCCAAAGCAAAGAGCTCATAGGTTTCGTTTCCTTTGAACTAAAAAAACGTGGAGAAATGAAAAATTGGAAAACTGATAAGGAGATATTATTAAAAAAAAAAATTCCAAACCAGTAAAAAAATTCCCAAAAATGATCTTCTTCTTAGTAGACATGTTGAAAGGCCAGGCTATCCGTCCAAATTCGAAGGTCTGTCCGATATTTGAGAGGGTTTGGACAAATATATTAGGCCTGAAATTGTTGAGGTCTACTAGAGCTCGAAGTTAATAGGCTTGGGGGAGCTAGCAGAGGTGAAATGAACTGAACCTGTCGATCACAAAAAATAGTCAGAAGGGCACTAGAGTTGAGACTCTGGAGCGTACTCCGATGCCTAAGTCAGTCATGGTTTAATGAGATGAAGGAGGTAAGGAAGAATGAATGAACTTAATGCTAACTAGAGAATGTCCGGATCCCATAGTTTGTGTTTTACCTAACCTTTTATACCTAAATTTTATTTAGTTATATGGTTGACAAGTATTAAACAGGTGTATGTTATACACGGAGCAACATATGTATGTTATGCAAGATTAAAAAAATCGGACCGGAGGTCAAACTGGTTTGATCTCTGGTTTTTGGTTCAACTGATTGAACCGGTTGATTCACTTAAACAAAATTTTAAATATTTAAAAAATAATTTTAATATTAAATAAATATTAAATTATTAATAAAAATACATGTATTTGACTTAATGGTATGGCCTTTAATGTATAACTTAAAGATTAAATGTTCAAATATCATCAATTACAAAACAAAAAAAAAATGAAAATAAAAATTAAAGAAATATATATCAAACCGGTTTTTACCGATTTTTTTTTTTGAGTTTTTACCGATTCAACTAATGGCCGGTTCTATATAGTGTACCGAATCGGTTAAACCTCTAGTTCCTAATTCAACCGTTATAATCGACCGATCTGATCTAATTTTTTAATCCATGCTATTGTGTGCATGTTTAAGCTCTTAAGCCTCCGACCCAAATAGTAGTGGGTATAACAATTTGAATTGTTTGACCGTTGTTTGATGAGTTGATTCACCGTCTCTGGATATTCATCTAGATGCTCCTTTGAGGGGAAAATGAACAAATGTCCATTAAGGCAATGCATACGAATTTGCTTTACAATTATTAGAAAAGATACGAAACATTTTTGAAATTATCCAAAGGTTTTTTTTAGTGGAAATCAAACCTTTTTCATGCCATAGACTAAGTCATGGTTTTAATTTCAGAAGACAGACATTTTCAAGAAGAATTGAAGTCAAAAATTTAATAAAGTCAGATGAAGATATTGTTGTACCAGACAGAGTAAAAATTGCCTGAAAGAATTAAGACATTTATAATTGTTATATGTTGAATTTTATTTACTAAAATATTAAGCAGAAAGTCAATTTTAGAATTTTCTGATTTAGACTTTTATTGAAGTCTATCTTCAAGCTATAATTGTTTTTTCCCAGCTACAAATACTACGCGGCTTTTACTTGAATATATATGTCAAAATTTATCCTTTTAACTATCAATTTTTTCACATTATTTATTTAACTATTTATGTTTTGTATTATATATGAAAATTCAGCGCTATCCCTTGAGAGCCTTGACCTCAAAGCCAAATTTATACAAAATTAATTAAATTTCGGTCAATTGGTTCCAAAATTAATTACATACAAATTATTAATAATGATATATACAAATGATTACTATCACTAACAATGATATATAATAAATAAATATATAGTTTAATTTAGGAGTGTACAATTATGATAAATATTTATTTATTTATATGTTCTAATTGATAACGAAATCAGTCAACATTTGTTAATGGATTTCACATATATATTTAATTTTAAAAAATATATATAACTTTATAATTATGCCCAAGTTGGACCGCTAGTATTTGCTGAATCTTATTTTGCAAAATAGAAGAAATCTATATATATATATGGTTGAAAATAATAGCAAGCATATCGTCCATGAAATAGGACTTTCATGGGAACAACCCAGCTCCCCAAAAATAAAGTGCTATATATTTCTCACTTAATTTTCAACCTTTTTTGCACTCTAATCTTCTTAATTATTTTTTAATGAGAAATTTCTCCTTTGGCTTATTTATTCCATAACCTTCCCCTTAATTATATAGCTTTCAATAAAGCAAAACTCAATCTGAAACAAATTGTTTCAACATAACATGATAATTAATACTAATCAACTCTTTAAATCCAGATCAAAAACTATACTCACTAATTCCAAAAATTATGAGATGGAAAAAAAAAATTAAAATGAATGTGTTATTATCCTATACATTGTTGATTATTGTTGATGGAGTTTGTAAACTTCATAATTGGGATCATATAAAATAATATCTTATTTGATTTTTTTAGCAATCAAACTTTTATAACTTTGATAATTTATATTTTAAATATTAAAATAATTTTTTTTTAAAAGTATATTTGAAAACTTCTTCAGTTAAGATTTTTGAAAATTATTTTTTTATATTTTAATTAATAAAATATTTAAAATAAAATGAAATCACAATATTTATTGGACAAAGAGAGTGATAAATTAAAATGACAACTAAATGGACATGTACCAAACATCTTAATTAATCAAATGAGTAAATAATAATCCAAAACTAAATGAGTCCTTAGGTTTTCCCACATGGATTGCCCCAAGCCTTCACTACCGAGCTTAGCTGCAATTCTATGACCTTCACTCATAATTTACTTGTGAAGACGAAAATTGATCCAGAGAATTTCTTCAGGCATGAGCAAAGCATCCCTCCTTTTTTTCATTAATCGAAGAAAAGAAAAATCTGGGGGAATTAAACCGTTTTTAAAAATATTTAATTGGAGATTATGTTGCAAAATAAAGATTTTTTTTTTTTTGGTTTTCTTTTGATAGGCATGCCTATTTAAATAATGTATAATTAATTACCTTTGCTTTGTAATTAGTTGTAGTAAGTTTGTAGATCATAAATATATATATTTATTGAATTTGTCTCGTCAAATTTGTATGCAGATTGATAAAAATGTTCTCTTTATGGTATGTAAGAAGAATAGCATTGGATTTTTTTGTGTGAACAAAAAAAAGATGATTTAATTTTAGGCAATACAATAAGTGGTAAGTAGTAATATTACTATTCCATCTTATAAACCCTACCCTTCCAATCTCAGAATTAAGACTTCTAGTCTCTATATTGACATCTCCTGTTCTAACCAATGAGTTGTTTTATGAGAGATTTACAATATATAGTATATTTGTTAATAGGGTAGGTTGAATTGAATTTGAGTGAAATCAATTTGGATCAGATTAATTCGATATTAAAGATTCGGATCAATTTAGAGATCTACAATATATAGTATTTGTACTCTTAATATGTTTTGAATTTATCTATTTTTAAATTATGAAGACTTCTATTATATATTTATTTATTTTTATATGTATGTATGCATGTAAATATACTTCAAAAACTCAAGTTTAAAATCTATACATATACTTTTTATGTATATACACATACGTTCATAATCTTAACTCATACCATTTTTTTTCCTTTTTTTTGAAAAGATTAGTAGTCAACTTCTGTTTTGAAAAGATTGTTGTCAACATACATATTTTTTAGTCTTATCCTTTACAAAACTGGTGAAAATCTGGTCTTTTATTTTTCATTTTGACATTTGGAATTGTTTTCAACACCAAAAAAATAAAACAATAAATTCAATTCAAATTTTCACATAAGATGAATAATAAAAAAATCTGCACCTCAAACTCTTGAAGAAAATAAAAAATAATCTAAAAAAAATAAAAGTAATAAATTCATGGTAAATGAATAGAAATTCTTTTAAAATAATACCGCTAAAACATTTTTTTAAAAATTTAATCTTAACAGGCTAATCTACTCATCGAAAGCAAAGAGCTCCTAGGTTTTGTTTCCTTTGAACTGAGAAAACGCGGAGAAATGAAAATTTCAAAAACTGATAAGGAGATAATATTTTTTTAAAAAAAATCATCCCAAACCAGTAAAAAAATTCCCAAAAAAATAATAATCTTCTTTCTCGTAGACCTGTTGAAAGGCCGGGCTATTCGTCCAAGTTCAAAGGCAGGGCTATCTAACCATGTTCGAAGGCCTGTCCGATATTTGAGAGGGTTTGAACAAAAATATTAGATCCGAAATTGTTGAGGTCTACTCGAGCTTGAAGCTAATAGGCTCGAAGGAGCTAACGGAGATGAAGTGAACTAAACTTGTCGATCACAAAAAATGGTCAAAAGGGCGCTGGAGTTGAGACTCTGTAGCGTACTCCGATGCCTAAGTCAGTCATGGTTTAAAGAGATGAAGGAGGTAAGGAAGAATGAACTAAACTTAATGCTAACTAGAGAATGTCCGGATCTCATAGTTTGTGTGTTACCTAACCTTTTATACCTAAATTTTACTTAGTTGTATGGTTGATAGGTATGTCTTATATACAGAGCAAAATATTTCTGTTATGCAATGATAAAAAAATCAGATCGGAGGTCAAACTGGTTAGACCTACGATTCTCGGTTCAACTAGTTGAACTGGTCGATTCACTTAAACAAGATTTTAAATATTTAAAAAAAAAATTAATATTAAATATGTAGATACCTTATTTTGTTTGGGCCTCTACACAAGGTATGTTCTTCTTTCAAATCCATATTCTTAATTCTACCTCGATTTCATGGCCCAATGTCCCTACACTTGGGAATAAAACCGTTTTTAAAATATTTAATAGGAGATTATGTTGCAAAATAAAGATTTTTTTTTTTGGTTTTCTTTTGTTAGGCATGCCTATTTAAATAAGGTATCGTTAATTACCTTTGATTTGTTTTTAGTTCTTGTAGGCTTGTAGATCATATATTTATTTATTCAATTTGTGTCGTCAAATTTGTATGCAAAATATTAAAATAATGTGTAATATAAAAAATGTTCATATACTTCACATACTTTTTTTTATTTTTTTTATAAAATAGTTCATATACTTCAAATTTGAAGAAAACGATAGGACTTTCGGTCAATAAAACCTTTCAAATTGATTAAGACATGCTTTCACATACTTTTTTTTTATTATTATTAATAAATCATATACTTCTTATTATTAATTATTATACTTCAACAAATAGGAACTTGAAACATACATTTTCAAGAGGAATTGAAGTCAAGAATGATCAATTACAAATTAAATACTACTAATAAACAACAGATATTAGATAAATCCAATTAAAACTTGAAACTTTCGTAACAATTAATTTTTTTTAATCACTAAAAAAGTTGTTAATTACTAGCTATTAAGGCCTAATGTTGATTTGGCCATACTAATAATTTAATAATCAATTTCTGTACAAGTAGTAGGTAGATCATTAATTATATTTGAATTGCCTTCAATTTTGTTGGACTAACCCATTAAGTGCAAGGCTGAGTTTATACTATACTATAATATTATATATATTTTTTAATATAAATTATATAATATATAAACATAAAAATAGTTTATATTATATAATTATCGAGCCAGTTCAGATCAAGTTAGATCTTTAAATATTAGCCAAGGTTTAGCCATTTTTTAATGTATCCTCAAGTTTAAGCCCTTTAATTGGTTTAATTTTTTTTACAAGTCCTCTCAAATATTCAAAGGACCTTCGCATACGGATAATAATCCAATTTTTGAAAATGTCTATTTCCTTTTAAAACTAATAATTTAGGCTATGATTGATTGGTGTTTTTTGTTTTTTTTTTTTGCATTTTTGCTATTTATTTCTTGTTTTCATTTTTTTTTCACTTTTCACTTTTTATTATAAAAACATTAAAAAAAAATTTATTTTTTGTTTTCAATTATTTTTCACTTCACATCAATAGGTTGAATCTGCATATTGAAATAGTTTTTCATTCCCTTTTGCTCAAGTCATTTAGACACTTATTAATGAAACAGTTCTCATTTCCTTTTGCTTAAGTTCAACACTAACCGTCTGCACAAGGCAAGCTAGATTCAAACTGATATCACGATCCACGCACCGTCTCGACCCGCGATCTCGAGGAAGGGATTTATTGAATTATTGTAATATATAATATTATTTTAATACAAAAAGTTATTTCAAAATCAGTTTCGATATTATTTATTTTCATTTTTTTTAAATATTCGTATTCGATACTTATATTTTATATATATTTTCGGACAAATGTATGTAGGTATGATACTTCAAATATATGAAAAATATTTTTAAAAAATCGAGTGCACCCGCATCTGACATTCACTCCAAATCCGAGTAACGAAAATTATTTCTCGCTTTGTTGAAAATCATATGGAATGTAAAAGATGAAATTATATATTCAATAACATAGACATATTCATAGAATTAAGAATGGAATTCTACATTCAAATGGTGTGAGGTACTTAATAGTTTGTTTTTATTCAGCAACAAATTTAATAATTCAGATATAAATAACATAATAATGCTAATAATTAATAAAGTTCCACAAATGAGGCGTTCTGGATTCAAACTTGTAATTTTACATGAACTGATTTAGCTTGAAAGAATTGGGAAACGATATCGGCTTTGAAATTGGAATGTCGGATTTTTAATTTTTTTTATTCACACTTTTATCTTCAATTTTCTTGATCGACTTCACCCGTAGCGATGGGCGGTCTTTTCCTGATGATGGTTTAACATACCAAATTTTATCTTTTTACGTTACCATTTTTTCAATTTATGTTATTAAATTCTACTAATAAACAACAGATAAATGCAATTAAAGCTTGAAACTTTGAAAACATTTAATTTTTTTAATTGTTAAAAAAGTTGTTAATAACTAGCTAGCAAGGCCTATTAATGTTGATTTGACCATATTAATGATTTAATAATCAATTTTTTAAAAAGTAGTAGATGCCATAAATTTAGTTAGACCGACACATTTATAAGTATAGTGCTGAGTTTATGATTTCAGCACAATTTAATTTATTAATTAATGTTGATTTCATAATATTAAAGAAGGATTATTGTAGAGTTTTTTAACTTCACAAGCGGAGTAAAAAAATGACACATATCCTATTTATTTATTTTTAATTTTGTAAATATCCCATAAAGACATGAGGTGATTTTTTAACACCGCTTGTGGAGTTAAAAAACTCCACTGTCAATGTACATTATAATAATTGATTAAAGAATTTCGTTATGATTTAATAATCAATTTTTAAAAGTAATAGATCATAAATTATATTAATTGTCATGAATTTAGTTGGACTAACACATTTGAGTGCAACACTTACAATATTATATATATTTATCTTTTATTTAATATAAATATAAAAAATAATATATATTATATAATTATTAAGCAGGATCAAATCAGATTCGAACCTTAAATATTGAAGTCAATTGATTTTTGTGTTTCGCCGATATTAGCTTTTCTAGGCTACTCTTGCATTTTGCAGAATTTGTTCTTTACTTAAACCTTTTATCATATGCGTTCAGGATACACATTTGCGATGCGTTCAGAGGGGTGAAGCTTTTAAATATTGTGTGGGTAGAGTCGAGTCCAAATTGCTGGACTATTGACTTGGAGATCGCCTTGGCAAGCGTCTATCGTAGTTTGGCATGTTGATCCTTTCTTTTCATCTTTGTCTAGATCTTTGATATCTGTCTTAATGGGGTTCTTTGTCTCCCCTTTTAGCATTTCTTTCAACCAGTTTGATTTCTTCTTAGTGTATCTCCGCGCCTTCTTGTATACAATCTTTAAGGTCTGTTATCGCTAAGCGCATTACCTCAAATGGTCATGGCGAACACTTGAGATAAAGGCCTGAATCGCCCAATCATCAGTGAGATCCTTTATCTTAAGAGTGGCCTCGTTGAACCGACGAATGTATTCTTTAAGGGTTCCTCCTAATTCAGCTTGATAGCTATTAGATTAGTTGGTGTTCTAGTGATTGTGCGATTGGTGAGGAAGTGGACCATGAACTCTCTGCTCAGCTGGTCAAAGTTGACTACGGAGCATGAAGCCAAAGAGTAGTATCAAGTCCTAGCGTGCTTCCTCAAGGTTGTAGGGAAGACCCGACATTTAATGACATTTGTTGCTCTGTATAGTTCCATATATGACCTGTACTGGTCCAAGTGATCAGCTGGATCCTTGGTGTCATCAAATGTCTATTTTGGGATCTTAAAATTTGGGGAGAAGCTCTTCTTGACAAACTACTAATGAAATGGGATTGTGCTTCTCGTCCATCCATTCTAATTCATCATTTTTGGTCTTTTTAAGATTTTTTATTTCTTTTTATGTCTATTTGCTCTACTATGTCATAATTAATTCCCTTTCTATATATATTCTTGTTCAGTAATACGTCGAGTATGGTTGGTGGTTTCTCGATTATGGTATTCTTGCCATTGGCAAGCAATTTGCTGGGCATCCTTAGTGGATGAAGCAGAGCTTTCTTTCCCATATTGGTGATCAAGGTTTCGCTACAAGTTATTAAGTTGTTGTATGGTTTGTTGGATAATTAAGTTGTTGTTGGTCTGCCGCTTGTGCATCTAATGCTTGTAATTGGGCGAGCAAGTGATTGTAACGATCCTTATGGGCCAGGAATGGTATGTCTAGGGGATAATTTAGCGGGCACAACATTGTTTGAGGAATGTATGTCGATGCCAAGAGCGATCCCTAGTTTGCCTCAGCAATACGTTGTGGTATGTGAATTATGGAGGAAGTAACTGGTGAGGCCAGCTCTGGAGTTGTAATTGTTGGATCCTTAATCGAACATTAGGCTTATATGTGAATAATTATGTGTCGTAGACTGTCGAATAAGGTTAAGCCCATTTAAAATGGTCTACTGAAGTTTGGGTAATTTGGGCTTTAATGTATCTAATAGGATGTGTGCCTTTAATGTGTAGAGACTTAAGGATAATTTCAATTTTTATGATGGGCTAAAATAGAACTACCAAAAAGATAACAGGGTAGTTATCTATGAATAGTGATTATGGTCCCCAGATTACACGTTAATCATTCTATTCTTCTCTGACAGCCCATCATCAGAAAGAGAGTGAGAGAAAACAAAAGGATTCCCTATGAGAACGTGTTGATTTGGAAGACATACCGCACGGCTCTAGAGAATAATTGATTGTCATGGATTCAGGTATGCTTCCGCATTTTAATCTGTTGATTCTTAATGATTTAACATGAATGTTTCCTGGGGTTCGAGACATGTTTTACATCCAAAGATATTTTCTAACAATTGGCATCAGAGCCTCTTCATGTTGAATCATTAAGAACATTTTTTTTTGGATGAACAATCATTAAGGGTTTATATAAAAATATTTATTTATTTATTTTTAACCGATGGTCGTAAGGTCACGTCGGCAAGGAAAGCCGCAGCCTGTTGGCCACGACGGCATAAGATGAGGCCCAAAAAAAATTTTTGGGCCAATTTTGGTGCAATTTCGGTGTAATTTAAATTTGAATATTGGTATGTTTATATATTTTTTGGGATGAATTAATTGAAGCAACATGTCACCAAAGTGACCTCTCTTATGGAAATAATTTGTTTTGGAATATAAACGGTTGTGTGCATTTAACTTATATGAATTTTGACCGGCCCAAAGGAAGGTTGATATTTAACAGAATTGCATGGGCACCTGTGGTAATAAACATGTGATGATTATTCGGTTTTACATGTGAACAATACATTGGCCCAAAGGAAGATTTATTGTTTGATATGTTTCTTATTATCAGTGTTTGATTACTACGCCAAGATATCACTTACAAATTTATCCAAAGACAAAACATTAATGGAGTGTCCGGTATCCAGAGATGCGCTTTACCTCTATTTAGATTTTATTGCTATTTCTGTTATGAGACTTATGTGAGCTTGTTTTGTTTGATTGTTGTCCTCTGTGTTTAGCTACAACCACTCCTGCTAATATATCTGCCAACATCAACTCTCTTCATATGCTCAATGGCACAAATTTCAAGTCAAGGCAAGAGAACCTCTTGATAGTTCTCGGAGTCATGGATCTCGATCTTGCATTAAAGGCTGATTCTTCTACACTTTTTATGTATAAGAGTACCTCTGATGAAAAGAGGGATATGGAAAGGTGGGAGAAATCAAATCGCATGTATATGATAATCATGAAGAAAGTCATTCCGAAAGCATTCAAGGGCACAATGTCTGAAAAGATTACTACGGTTAAGGAGTTTCTTGCATACATTGAAAAGAGGTTTGTCAAGAACGAAAAGGCTGAAATAGGTACGCTCTTGACAAGTCTACTTTCAATGAGATACAAAGGCAAAGGCAATATCAGGGAGTACATCATGGTGATGTCTCTTCTTGCTTCAAAGTTGAAAGCACTTAAGCTAGAACTTTCTAAGGACTTGCTAGTGCATCTGATTCTGTTATCCCTTCCGACACAGTTTAACCAGTTTAAGGAGAGCTACAACTGTCAGAAAGAGACTTGGTCTTTGAATAAGCTCATCTCATACTGTGTTCAAGAAGAGGAAAGATTGAAGCAAGATAAGACTGAGAGTGCTCATCTGGCCCCAACTTCTAAGAACAAGGACAAGGGATACAAAAGGAAGAAGGATAAGGAAGCTGCAGATACAACACCTCAAAAAAAACAACAAAAGAAACCGGGTCAACCGGAAGGTCTGGTTGTTTCTTCTGCGAAGTTGAAAGGCATCAGAAGAAGCATTATACCAACTACCACGCATGGCGTGCTAAGAAAGGTATGCTTTTTAATTTGGTTTGTCAGAGGTTAATTTAACTTCGGTACCTAGACACACGTGGTGGATAGATTCTGGTGCAGCAACTCACATCAGTGTGTCTATGCAGGGTTGTCTGAGTTGCCGAAAGTCAAGTGATGGTGAAAAATACATCTAGAGTGATGGCAAGACGGTTCAAGTTGAGGTAATAGGAAAATTTAGATTATTATTAATGATTGGAACTTATTTGGATCTTAATGAGAAATTTATTGTACCATCTTTTAGACAGAATTGGATTTCTGTTTTTGTTTTGGACAAATCTGGTTATTCTTGTTCATTTGAGAATGGAAATTTTAGTTTGTTTCATGATTCAAAATTGATTGGTTCCAATTCTTTGTCAGGTTATGATAATCTTTATTTGATTGATACAATTGCTTCATTTAATGAATTCTTGCAATTAAGTACACGAGGTATAAAGAGAAAATTAACCAATGAGAATTCGGCTGTGTTGTGGCACAAAAGACTAAGTTATATCTCTAGATAGAGAATAGAGAGACTTGTGTCAAACGAAATTCTAGACCCTTTAGATTTCGTAGATTTTGATGCTTGTGCTAACTGTATAAAGGGGAAACAAACCAATAAAAGGAGATTTGAAGCCAACAGGACTTTGGATGTCTTAGAACTTATACATACGGACATTTATGGGCCCTTCCCTTCTGCTGCTTGGAATGGTCAACAATATTTTATAACGTTCATAGACGATTATTCTAGATATGGCTACATATATCTCATTCATGAAAAGTCACGATCACTGGATGTGTTCAAAAATTATAAGGCTGAAGTTGAGAACCAACTCAGCAAAAGGATCAAAATCGTCAGATCTGACCGTGGTGGTGAGTACTATAGCAGATATGAAGGTTCAGGTGAACAACGTCCAGGACCGTTTGCTAAATTCCTAGAGGGATGCGGTATCGTCCCACAGTACACTATGCCGGGTTCGCCCACTATGAATGGTGTTGCTGAAAGACGAAACAGGACACTTTAAGACATGGTGAGGAGTATGATTTGTCATTCTACCTTACCAGAATCACTCTGAGGAGAAGCACTTAAACTGCAGCATATATCCTTAACAGGGTTCCAACTAAAGCAACTTCAAAAACCCCTTATGAACTTTGGATGAGCAAAAAAGCCTAGTTCAAAGCACTTGCACATTTGGGGATGTCGAGCAGAGGCAAGGCCTTATAGGCTTAATGAAAAGAAACTGGACTCAAGAACTGTGAGTTGCTATTTTATTGGATACTCTGAAAGATCCAAGGGATACAAGTTTATGATCCCATGACTAAGTCAATTTTTTAGTAAAAAATGCCCGGTTCTTTAAGGATGTCAGGTTTGTCGGGGGAGATATAGTTAGAGACTTTGTTTTTGAAGAGGAATATGTTGATATTCCTAAAGGGTTATTGGCATTGATCAGGATTCCATTCCTGACTTTTTTCAAGGCACAACAGATAAAGACAATGTCGATAAACCTCCCATTTAAGAAATTATTCCAGAAGAACAAACTCTACCACCTCAAAAGCCTATGCCATTAAGGAGATCCACTACAGAAAGGAGATGTGCAATGCCTGATGGCTACATTGTATTTCTCCAAGAACATGAGGCTGACATTGGAGTGATGGAAGATGATCCGATCAACTTCCGTCAAGCCATGGAGAGTTCTAACTCCCAGAAGTACATTGATGCCATGAATTAGGAGATTAAGTCCGTGAAGAATAATGACGTGTGGGATCTTGTCCCATTTCCAGAAGATACGAAACCCATTGGCTGTAAATGGATATGTAAGAGCAAGAGGGATTCGAAAGGCGATGTGGAAAGGTATAAGGCTCGTCTTGTCACTTAGGGCTTTACACAGAAAGAAGGCATCGATTATAAAGAGACTTTCTCTCCAGTTTCTTCGAAAGACTCTTTCAGGACTATAATGGCATTGGTGGAGCATTTCGATATTGAGCTATATCAAATGGGTGTAAATATAGCGTTTCTCAAAGGTAACATTGATGAGACGATCTATATAGTGCAACCAGAAAACTTTGTGTTGGAAGACCCAAAAAATATGGTTTGCAAACTTAAGAAATCCATCTATGGGCTCAAGCAAGCATCTCGACAATGGTAGTTCAAGTTTCATCAAGTGATCATCTCGTCCGGTTTTGAGATGAATTTGGTCGATGATTGTATATATCACAAGTTCTGTGGGAGCAAGTATATTTTTTTCTTTTATATGTCGATGGCATTTTGCTTGCCAGCAACGATATAGGCTTACTGCTCGAAACCAAGAGATTTCTAGCTAAGAATTTTGAGATGAAAGATCTTAGTGACGTTTTTTTTTTTTTTTTTGTATTAGGCATAAAGATACATCGAGATCGCTCTAAGGGTATTCTTGGATTATCACAAAAGAGCTATATCGAACAGGTTCTCAAGACAGGATTTCAAGCCAGGTAATACCCTTGTGGCAAAGGGAGACAAGTTTAGTCTCAATCAGTGGCCTAAGAATGATTTTGAGGAAAAAAAAATGCAGAAGATTCCTTATGCGTAGCTGTAAGAAGTCTGATGAATGCTCAGGTTTATATGCGTCCGAATATTGCGTACATTGTTGGGATGTTGGGCAGATATTTAAGTAATCCAGGAGTAAACCATTGGAAAGAAGCCAAACGGGTCTCGTGGTACTTACAGAGAACAAAAGACTACATGCTCACGTATCGAAGGTCGGATCAGCTTGAGATTGTTGGGTATACTAACTCCGATTTTGCTGGATGCCAAGATAGTATGAAATCTACGTCAGGCTATATCTACCTGCTAGCTGGAGGTGCTATCTCCTGGAAGAGTGCTAAACAGTCTCTTATAGCCTCTTCTACCATGGTGGTAGAGTTCATAGTGTGTTATGAGGCATCCAATCACGGAATATGGCTGCGAAATTTTATCACAGGGCTGCATATAGTGGACGGTATTGAAAGACCACTCAAGTTATTTTGTGACAATAAGTCGGCAGTTCTATATTCCAAGAACAACAGGAGCTCGACGAAGTCAAAGCATATAGATATCAAGTTCCTAGTTGTTAAAGAAATAGTTCAGAGTGGACAGTTGTCTATAGAGCACATCGGTACAAACTTCATGGTTGCGGATCCATTTACTAAGGGATTGCCACCCAAAGTGTTTCATGGACACACTGCTCATATGGGTGTTATGTCATTTGAAGGTATTTATTTTTACTGGGAGTTTGAAATTTTAGATGCTTTAAAGTTATTTCGGTTTATGGATATTTTAAAGTTATTTTCTGTAGAAATAAAGTTTTGGTTTATTTACACTCTGATTTTGGTATGGATTGATCTCACTAAGGTTTAAGGTTGGACTAGGTGGAAATAGGCATGTTAAGATCACATTGCATGAAATTTCCTTGCTACACATCCACATCATGATCCATGTCATTCAGTTGTATCAACGTACGTGACCATTGATGGGTCGAGTTACAAAAGACGTAACGAAAGCCGCTTTGATCCAATGTTGGTATGATAGATGGACAAGATTGGTTATAGATACATTTCAGTAATGACAGTGAAGTTGAGCTCATATAATTATTTTGCAATGCATAATTGTAAAGTTACACATATAGCCCAAGTGGGAGATTGTTGGACCCTTAATCCAACATTAGGCTTATATGTGAATAATTATGTGTCGTAGACTGTCGAATAAGGTTAAGCCCATTTAAAGTGGTCTACTGAAGTTTGGATAATTTGGGCTTTAATGTATCTAATAGGGTATAGGCCTTTAATGTGTAGAGACTTAAGTGTAATTTCTATTTTTATGATCGGCTAAAATAGAAATACCAAAAAGATAACAGGGTAGTTATCTATGAATAGTGGTTATGATTCCCAGATCACACGTTAATCATTCTATTCTTCTCTGACATCTCATCATCAGAAATACAGCGAGAGAAAACAAAAAGATTCTCTAAGAGAACGTGTTGATCTGGAAGATATACTGCACGGCTTTGGAGAGTAATTGATTGTCATGGATTCAGGTACGCTTCCGCATTTTAATCTGTTGATTTTTAGTGATTTAACATGAATGTTTCCTAAGATTTTAGAGATGTCTTACATCCAAATATATTTTCTAACAGTAATAGCTATTGTGGTCGTTGGGCAACAATAATTATGATTGTTGGTGGAGGATATTCGTCATGGGTTGGGTGACAAAAGCCATGGTGGTTTGAGCTCTTAAACCTTCGACGCAAGTAATAGTGGGTATAACAATTTGAAAGGTTTGACCGTTATTGTTTGATGAGTTGATTCACTGTCTCTCTGGATATTCATCTAGATGCTCCTTTGAGAGGGGGAAATGAACAAATGTCCATTAAGGCATTGCATACGAATTTTCTTTTAAATTATTAGAAAAGATACCAAATATTTTTGAAATTATCCAAAGGTTTTTTTAAGTGGAAATCAGACCCTTTTCATGCAATAGACTAAGTCATGGTTTTAATTTCAAAAGACAGACATTTTCAAGAAGAATTGAAGTAAAAATTTTAATAAAGTCAGATGAAAATATTGTTGTACAAGACAAAACAGAAATTGCCTGAAAGAATTAGGATATAATTGTTATATCATATATGTTGAATTTTAATCCTGAAATTTTAAGTACAAAGTCAAATTTAGAATTTTCTGATTACGAGTTTTATTTAAGTCTATATAAAGATATAATTTTTTTCCCAGCTACAAATACTACGCGGCTTTTATTTGATTATGTCAAAAATTATCTTTTTAATTACCAATTTTTTTCACTTATTATTTATTTAACTATTTATGTTTTGTATTATATATGAAAATCCAACGCTATCCCTTGAGAGCCTTGACCTCAAATCCTAATTTAACAATTATTCTAGGCAAAATTAATTAAATCGGTCAATTGGTTCCAAAATTAAGTACATATAAATTATTAATAATGATATATATATATATATATATATATATATATGATTGGTGAACTTAGTTTTACTATCACTAACAATGATATAGAATAAATGAATATATATTTTAAATTAGGAGTGTAAAATTATGATAATTAATTATTTATATGTTCTAATTGATAACGAAGTTAGTCAAGATTTGTTAATGGATTTCACATATATATTAATTTTAAAATATATATTACTTTTAATTGTGCCCAAAGTTGGACCGCCAGTATTTGTTAGAGTTTTATTTTGCCAAAATAAAAGAAATATATATATATATATATGGTTGAAAATAATAGCAAGCTTGTCGTCCATGGAATAGGACTTTCATGGGAACAACCCCAAAAAAGAAATCTAGATATATATATATATATATATATATATATATATATTTCACACTTTTTCAACCTTTTTTTCACTCTAACCTTCTTAATTATTTTTTAATTGGGGGACTTTGGCTCAGTCTTATTAGAAATTTCTCCTTTGTCTTATCCAGTAAAAGATAAAATTACTTCTTCATTAATAATAATTTATATGTTTTTCATCAAAGCATCAAAACCAAACCCCAAAACATGAAAACTATCAGCGTTCAAAAAACAACAGGATTCTTGCCAAAAATGCTTCAATATATATAGCTTCTAGTAATTTATCAAATTCGTAAGTTTAAGGAATTTAAATTAATTTCGCTTTATAGGACGATTGCACCTGAAGTAAAATAAATGGTGGCATGAAATAATAAAACATCATTTTATACTGTGGAACAATGCTTTGGGTGTGTTTCCATGGAGCTTTTACCCTTTCCATGCCATTTGGAATCCTATAGAACATAGATTTTTCATTGACAATTTAGGTTAAATTGTCAAATTATGGAAATATATTGTTTTTTTTAGGATGGAAGAGGTCAACTGAAATGCTGCGCAAGGGTTTGAATATGTTTTTTTATTTTTTCCGTAGAGAAGAGCACTAAATTCAATTCCACACATGTTTTTTTATTTTTTCCGTAGAAACCCAATGGCATCATTGCTTACAATGAAGATTTTCCTAAGGAAATGAATGAAGATTTTCAAACTTAATTTCCTAAGAAACCTCAATTTGAATGCAGTTTGCGGCTCAAAACATTCCCCCCCTCTGCTAATTTAAATCTATAAATAGGGGAAGAAGTCTTCCTAAACTCTGCACAAAATCATCAGTTTCGAAAATAATCAATTTCACAAGCCAATATGAAAACTCTTCACATTTCGATGTCTCCATTTCTTTCTGTTCTTCTCTTCTCATTGTTATGGGCAACTTCAGCTCACGCTGATGAGACTTTTCTTGATTGCCTTTCTCTTCATTCCAACGACTCTTCTTCCATTTCTAAAGTTATCTTCACACAAAATAATTCTTCTTATTCATCTGTTTTGGAGTCTACCATTCGAAATTTCAGATTCACCACACCGACTACCCCTAAACCTTTGGTCATTGTAACACCCTTGCATGCTTCCCATATTCAAGCAACAATTTATTGTTCTAGAAAACATGGGCTTCAAATTAGAACTCGAAGTGGTGGCCATGACTTTGAAGGTCTTTCATATGTAGCTGAAGTTCCTTTTGTTATCGTTGATATGGTTCGTTTACGATCAGTGGACATTGATGTAGAAAATAAAGTTGCATGGGTTCAATCTGGTGCGGTTCTAGGAGAACTGTATTACAACATTGCTAATGAAAGCAACACTCTTGGCTTTCCAGCTGGTCTTTGCCCCACTGTTGGAATTGGAGGGTACTTGAGCGGAGGAGGTTATGGCTTATTGTTCCGCAAATACGGTCTTGCAACAGATAATATAATCGACGCACAACTTGTTGATGTTAACGGGAGAGTTCTTGACAGAAAGTCCATGGGAGAAGATCTGTTTTGGGCCATTCGAGGTGGTGGAGGGGGTAGCTTTGGAATTGTTGTTGCATGGAAAATACAGTTGGTTTCGGTTCCACCAACTGTGACTGTTTTCACAATCAACAAGACCTTGGAACAAAATGCAACCAAGCTTGTTCATCAATGGCAATCCGTTGCACCCAAGCTTCCAAATGAGTTCTACTCCGGCATTACACTAACAAGGCCGAATTCAAGTGAAGATGGGAAGAGGACGATTCTAGCTTCATTTCATTCCTCCTTTCTTGGTGGCATCGATGAACTGGTTCCATTGATGCAAGAGAGATTTCCTGAGCTGGGATTGGTGAGGGAAGACTGCATTGAAATGAGTTGGATTGAATCTATTCTCTACATGGGCCAACTTCCAAATGAAACCTTGAATATTTTACTTGACAGGACTTACCCAAGCCCTCTTCTTAGTCCTTCCTTCAAATCAAAATCTGATTATGTGAGAAAACCCATTCCTGAAATTGGATTTCAGGGACTATGGTCAAAACTTTTTGAAGAAGAAGGAGCATCCGCTAGCATAAGTTTTATTGCTTACGGAGGCATAATGGATGAAATTCCAGAGACTGCTATCCCATTCCCACATAGAGCTGGCAACTTGTATAAAATCGTATACAACGCAGGTTGGCAAGAAGAAGAAAATATAAGATCTCAAAGGTATATAAGCTGGATTAGGGGACTTTATAGTTACATGGGTTCCTTTGTTTCAAAATCTCCAAGGCAAGCGTACATTAATTACAGGGATCTTGACATCGGAACTAATAACCAAGGAAACTACACAAGTTTGGCTCAAGCAAGCATATGGGGTCGTAAGTATTTCATGAATAACTTTGATAGGTTAGTACGTGTGAAGACGAAAATTGATCCAGAGAATTTCTTCAGGCATGAGCAAAGCATCCCTCCTTTTTTTTATTAATCGAAGAAAAGAAAAATCTGGGGGAATTAAACCGTTTTTAAAAATATTTAATTGGAGATTATGTTGCAAAATAAAGATTTTTTTTTTTTTGGTTTTCTTTGATTTGTTAGGCATTTGGGCATGATTAGTTGTATGCCTATTTAAATAATGTATCACTAATTACCTTTGCTTTGTAATTAGTTGTAGATCATATATATTTATTGAATTTATCTTGTCAAATTAGTATGCAAATTAATAATATAATGTATAATATAAAAATTTTCTCTTGATAAATTTTCAATATTTACTTCAAAATTTTGAGTTTAAAATATATACATATACTTTTTATGTATATTGATAGATAATATATACATATAAATTCATGATGTTAACTCGTAACATTTTTTCCGTTTTAAAAAGATTGTATTCATCATATTTTATAATGTTTATTCTTTACAAAACAAGAGGAAATCTAGTTTTTATTTTTGATTTTTTTCGTTTGGCATTTGGAATTTTTTTCAATACCAAAAAAATAAATAAAATAAAATACAAAATTTCACAAAACAAGAAGAAAAAAATATATTTGCATCTCAAACTCATGAAGAAATTAAAAAAGAATCTCAAAAAATAAAAGAATAAATTCATGGTAAATGGGTACAAAGTACAAACTATTTTAAATTAATATCTACGCAAATATTTTTCTTTCAAAATCCAGTATTAACGACCTAATCCACAATATCCACTCCTCCATAGCAAATAGCTCCTACAACTAGACCTGTTTATAGGTCGGGCCGAAACTCAAATTTTTTTCACATCCTTTACCTAAACTCAATCCGGGCTGGCCTGGAAACCCCAATCACTGTTTAAAAAAATATTAAAATGTTAAAAAATTATTTTTATATTAATATTTATATATTTTTATAATTAAATTTAAATAAAAATATTTTTTTTATTAAAATCAGTAATTCAAACCGAGCCGAATTGAAAAAAAATGCTTGTCCAATTCTGGTCCAACAACTAGGTTTTCTTTTATTTTTTTCCCTTAAAAAGGCCTTTTGAACTCAGAAAATGTGAAAAGGAAAAACTGGAAACTGGTAAGGAAATATTATCAAGAAAATCATCCCAAAGCAGTAAAAAAAAAATTCCCAAAAGAATAGTGATTTTCTTATTAGGCATGAAGGAAAATCAGTGTCCCTTATTTTTCTTTTTCTTTTCAGATTACATCCATTTTGCAATTGAATCCAAAGCGTGGACAGATACTCACCAAATTTCAAGGTGCACATTATTTATTTTTAATTTTCAATATTTATCTCTACTAAATATATAATTATATTTATCTCCATAAAATAGTTTAGAAGATAAAATGTTCGAAATAAATGAAATTATCTTATATATTGTTAGTGAAAATTTTAGATTCTACATAAGGAATTGATAGAGTGACATATGCCCTTAAGTTGTGTTTGGTGTCATTTCTAAGAACACTATGATGATTTAATTTCTATGATAATAAGATCACTAAGGTGATTTGATCACTAGTGATTTTAAATTAATAAGTTTGGTATAATATTATAGATAACTGTTGATTTTAAATCATTGTATTTGTTATTGCATAGAAAATAAGATTATTGATTATATAACACTCAAAATAACCTTATTATTAATAATAAGATTATTTAATGAAAGCAACAATTTCAATTTTTATTGAATGAACAGTTTATAAAATAAGAATTTATCGTTTTATAGAAAATTATAAGGTATGAACCAATACTGATGAGTATAATTCAAAGTTATCAACATATTCATATCTAATGTCACATATGTTATCTGGTATAAAATGATTAAAAAGTAAAAATTTGTTTATAAAAATTAAAAATTTGTAGCGAAACATATTTTTGTAGCATCACATTGAAGGTAAATTTGTTTTAAAATAATTTTGAATATCACTCTTCGTCAGTGAAAAACTTTCTCACCCTAATGGATGGGATTCAGATCACCTTACAATAGGATGATCTAATCACTCTTAGTGATCTAAGATTATATAATTATCGAGCCAGTTCAGATCAAGTTAGATCTTTGAATATTAGCCAAGGTTTAGCCATTTTTTAATGTATCCTAATTTTTTAAGCCCTTTAATTGGTTTAATTTTTTTTACAAGTCCTCTCAAATATTCAAAGGACCTTCGCATACGGATAATAATCCAATTTTTGAACATGTCTATGTCTTTTTAAAACTAATAATTTAGGCTATGATTGATTGGTGTTCGTCGGTGAAGAAGATGCATATGGTTAATTGAAAGTCTGTCTGTAATACCAAGGAATATGGAGGACTCGGTCTAGTCGATTTAAGGCTTAAGAACAGAGCGCTGCTTAACAAATGGATCTGGAGATTTGGGAATGAGCGTTTCTCTTTATGGAGATCAGTCATAGCCGGGAAATATGAGTCATCGGTGGGAAATCTGCTTCCTTCATACAGCCTGTATCGAAAAATGTCCCCAACCTGGAAAAACATTATTCGACCCCTTATGCCTTCAAATCATTTTCATCCTTTTCTGTTTGCTGGGTTGTGTTTTCTTCCAGGTGATGGCAGCTCCATTAATTTCTGGCAGGACGAATGGATCGAAGGCTTTATCCTTAAAGAGCAGTTTCCAAGAGTCTTCGCGGTAGCAGTTTCTAAAAGCGGGAAAGTAGCGGATTTTGGCAAATGGCTTAATAATCAATGGCATTGGGAGGTTAATCTCCGAAGAAGATTGTTCGATTGGGAGCTTCAGCAGTGGGAATCCTTGTTGGATCTGCTGGGCAAACAAGCGCTCTTCAGAAACTCCTCTGATTCAGTTGTTTGGAAGCACACCTGCAGTGGCGTTTACTCGTCTAATTCTTTCTGCCATTTGTGTTGAGTGAGTCCTCACTAAAATGGGAACATTGGAAATTTATATGGGCCGGTTATGCGCCTCCGAAGGTGGAAGTCTTTTGCTGGCAAGTTTTGAGAGGCAGCGTAGCAACCAAAGTTGAACTCAGCAAGAGAGGTCTTATTATTAGTGGTCCGGTTCTGTGTCCACTATGCAATTTGATGCCTGAAACTTCAGAGCATCTGTTTTTTACATGCAGAGTCTCATGGTTTGTGTGGGCTCATTGCTGTCTTTCTTGGGGTATTTCTTGGTCCACGCCAAGGAGTGCCGTGGATTTTTTTCTTGCGTGGCAGCATGCATTTCCTGCGAATCATTGCAGCAAATTATGGAAAATGGTTTTTTTTGCTGCACTATGGTCTATTTGGTTGCACAGGAATGATATTGTCTTTAATAGAAAAAGTTTTGCTGTTTGGCAGTTACTGGACTCTATTAGACTCAGACTCGCTTTATGGTCCAAGGCTAAATGGCCATGTGAGGATGGGCTGTATTCGCAGTTCAAGTGGTCACCTGCTGTTTGTCGATTGAAGAGTGAAAAGAAAGTTGGTGTTGATATGATTTGGAGTAAACCACCTGCCGGTTGCCTTAAGTTCAAGGTCGATGGTTCAGTGCGTGGTAATCCCGGTCCTGCGGGAATTGGCGGTATTTTGCGCGACAATCAAGGTATGGTGAAAGTAGTATTTTCTAAATCTATCGGTTCTGCTAAGGCATTTGAGGCTGAATTAAAGGCCGTCAAAGAAGCTTTCCTCATTTTTGGTGCTTCGTCATGGGCGCTATCGCATAAACTTATAATTGAAAGTGATTGCCAGATGGTTGTTGCTTGGGTTAGGAATCCGAGTAAAGCCCCATGGCGGATTTCGAGAATTATAAGGTCTCTAGAGTTCGTACAAACTGCGGTTCAAAACTGGGAAATTGTTCATATTTTGAGAGAGGCTAATGGTGAGGCTGATAAGTTAGCCAAATCTGGTGTTAATAGGGTGTCCGATTTGTTGTTTTATAGCCCTTAGTTTTGTTTGCAGCATGCTGTTACTGGGTTGTAATTAGGACATCTTTTTATTGCAATAAATCATGCTTTTCAAAACAAAACAAAAAAATTGATTGATTGGTGTTTTTTTTTTTTTTGCTATTTATTTCTTGTTTTCATTTTTTTTTTCACTTTTTATTATAAAAACAATAAAAAAATTTTATTCTTTGTTTTCAATTATTTTTCACTTCACATCAATAGGTTGAATCTGCATATTGAAATAGTTTTTCATTCCCTTTTGCTTAAGTCATTTAGACACTTATTAATGAAACAGTTCTTCATTTCCTTTTGCTTAAGTTCAACACTAACCCGTCTGCACAAGGCAAGCTAGATTCAAACTGATATCACGGTCCACGCGCCGTATCGACTCGCGACCTCGAGGAAGGGATTTATTGAATTATTGTAATATATAATATTATTTTAATACAAAAAATTATTTCAAAATCAGTTTCGAGATTATTTATTTTCATTTTTTTAAAATATTCGTATTCGACACTTATATTTTATATATATTTTCGGACAAATGTATGGAGGTATGATACTCCAAATATATGAAAAATATTTTAAAAAAATTGAGTGTACCTGTATCTGACATTAACTCCGAATCCGAGTAACATAAATTATTTCTCGCTTTGTTGAAAATCATATGGAATTTAAAAGATGAAATTATATATGCAATAACATAGACATACTCATAGAATTAAGAATGGAATTCTACATTCAAATGGTGTGAGGTACTTAATAGTTTGTTTTTATTCAGCAAGAAATTTAATAATTCAGATATAAATAATATAATAATGCTAATAATTAATAAAGTTCCACAAATGAGGCGTTCTGGATTCAAACTTGTAATTTTACATGAACTGATTTAACTTGAAAGAATTGGGAAACGATATCGGCTTTGAAATTTGAATGTCGGATTTTTAATTTTTTTTTATTCACACTTTTATCTTCAATTTTCTTGATCGACTTCACCCGTGAGGGGCGGTCTTATCCTGATGACGGTTTAACATGCCAAATTTTATCTTTTTACGTTACCATTTTTTCAATTTATATTATTAAATACTACTAATAAACAATAGATAAATGCAATTAAAGCTTGAAACTTTGAAAACATTCAATTTTTTTAATTGTTAAAAAAGTTGTTAATAACTAGCTAGCAAGGCCTATTAATGTTGATTTGACCATATTAATGATTTAATAATCAATTTTTTAAAAAGTAGTAGATGCCATAAATTTAGTTAGACCGACACATTTATAAGTATAGTGCTGAGTTTATGATTTCAGCACAATTTAATTTATTAATTATGTTGATTTGATAATATTAAAGAAGGATTATTGTGGAGTTTTTTAATTTTACAAGCGGAGTAAAAAAATTGACACATATCCTATTTATTTATTTTTTATTTTTTAAATATCCCATAAAAACATAAGGTGATTTTTTAACACCACTTGTGGAGTTAAAAATCTCCACTGTCAATGTACATTATAATAATTCATTAAAGAATTTCGTTATGATTTAATAATCAATTTTTAAAAGTAATAGATCATAAATTATATTAATTGTCATGAATTTAGTTGGACTAACACATTTGAGTGCAACACTTACAATATTATATATATTTATCTTTTATTTAATATAAATATAAAAAATAATATATATTATATAATTATTAAGCAGGATCAAATCAATTCGAACCTTAAATATTGAAGTCAATTGATTTTTGTGTTTCGACGATATTAGCTTTTCTAGGCTACTCTTGCATTTTGCAGAATTTGTTCTTTACTTAAACCTTTTATCATATGCATTCAGGATACACATTTGCGATGCGTTCAGAGGGGTATAGCTTTTAAATATTGTGTGGGTTAGAGTCGAGTCCTAATTGCTGGACTATTGACTTGGAGATCGCCTTGGCAAGCGTCTATCGTAGTTTGGCATGTTGATCCTTTCTTTTCATCTTTGTCTAGATCTTTGATATCTGTCTTAATGGGGTTCTTTGTCTCCCCTTTTAGCATTTCTTTCAACCAATTTGATTTCTTCTTAGTGTATCTCCGCGCCTTCTTGTATACGATCTTTAAGGTCTGTTATCGCTAAGCGCATTACCTCTAATGGTCATGGCGAACACTTGAGATAAAGGCCTGAATCGCCCAATCATCAGTGAGATCCTTTATCTTAAGAGTGGCCTCATTGAACCGACGAATGTATTCTTTAAGGGTTTCTCCTAATTCTGCTTGATAGCTATTAGATTAGTTGGTGTTCTAGTGATTGTGCGATTGGTGAGGAAGTGCACCATGAACTCTCTGCTCAGCTGGTCAAAATTGACTACGGAGCATGAAGCCAAAGAGTAGTATCAAGTCCTAGCGTGCTTCCTCAAGGTTGTAGGGAAGACCCGACATTTAATGACATTTGTTGCTCTGTATAGTTCCATATATGACCTGTACTGGTCCAAGTGATCAGTTGGATCCTTGGTGTCATCAAATGTCTATTTTGGGATCTTAAAATTAGGGGAGAAGCTCTTCTTGACAAACTACTAATGAAATGGGATTGTGCTTCTCGTCCATCCATTCTAATTCATCATTTTTGGTCTTTTTAAGATTTTTTATTTCTTTTTGTGTCTATTTGCTCTACTATGTCATAATTAATTCCCTTTCTATATATATTCTTTTCAGTAATACGTCGAGTATGGTTGGTGGTTTCTCGATTATGGTATTCTTGCCATTGGCAAGCAATTTGCTGGGCATCCTTAATGGATGAAGCAGAGCTTTCTTTCCCATGTTGGTGATCAAGGTTTCGCTACAAGTTATTAAGTTGTTGTATGGTTTGTTGGATAATTAAGTTGTTGTTGGTCTGCCGCTTATGCATCTAATGCTTGTAATTGGGCGAGCAAGTGATTGTAACGATCCTTATGGGCCAGGAATGGTATGCCTAGGGGATAATTTAGTGGGCACAACATTGTTTGAGGAATGTATGTCGATGCCAAGAGCGATCCCTAGTTTGCCTCAGCAATACGTTGTGGTATGTGAATTATGGAGGAAGTAACTGGCGAGGCCAGCTCTGGAGTTGTAATTGTTGGATCCTTAATCCAACATTAGGCTTATATGTGAATAATTATGTGTCGTAGACTGTCGAATAAGGTTAAGCCCATTTAAAATGGTCTACTGAAGTTTGGGTAATTTGGGCTTTAATGTATCTAAAAGGATGTGTGCCTTTAATGTGTAGAGACTTAAGTGTAATTTCTATTTTTATGATGGGCTAAAATAGAACTACCAAAAAGTTAACAGGGTAGTTATCTATGAATAGTGATTATGGTCCCCAGATTACACGTTAATCATTCTATTCTTCTCTGACATCCCATCATCAGAAATAGAGTGAGAGAAAACAAAAGGATTCTCTAAGAGAACGTGTTGATCTGGACGACATACCGCACGGCTCTAGAGAGTAATTGATTGTCATGGATTCAGGTATGCTTCCGCATTTTAATCTGTTGATTCTTAGTGATTTAACATGAATGTTTCCTGGGGTTCGAGACATGTTTTACATCCAAAGATATTTTCTAACAATTAGCATCTGAGCCTCTTCATGTTGAATCATTAAGAACATTTTTTTTGGATGAACAATCATTAAGGGTTTATATAAAAATATTTATTTATTTATTTTTAACCAACGGTCGTAAGGTCACGCCTGCAAGGAAAGCCGCAGCCTGTTGGCCACGGCGGCATAATATGAGGCCCAAAAAAAATTTTGGGGCAATTTGGGTGCAATTTCGGTGTAATTTAAATTTGAATATTGGTATGTTTATATTTTTTTTTTGGATGAATTAATTGAAGCAACATGTCACCAAAGTGACCTCTCTTGTGGAAATTAATTTGTTTTGGAATATAAACGGTTGTGTGCATGTAACTTATGTGAATTTTGACCGGCCCAAAGGAAGGTTGATATTTAACAGAATTGCATAGGCACCTATGGTAATAAACATGTGATGATTATTTGGTTTTACATGTGAACAATACATCGGCCCAAAGGAAGATTTATTGTTCGATATGTTTCTTATTATCAGTGTTTGATTACTACGCCAAGATATCAGTTACAAATTATCCAAAGACAAAACATTAATGGAGTGTCGGGTATCTTGAGATGGGGTTTACCTCTATTTAAATTTTATTGCTATTTCTGTTATGATACTTATGTGAGTTTGTTTTGTTTGTTTGTTGTCCTCTGTGTTTAGCTACAACCACTCCTGCTAATATTTCTGCCAACATCAACTATATTCTTATGCTCAATTGCAGAAATTTAAAGTCAAGGCAAGAGAACCTCTTGATAGTTCTCAGAGTCATGGATCTCGATCTTGCATTAAAGGCTGATTCTTCTACACCTTTTACGGATAAGAGTACCTCTCATGAAAAAAGGGATATGGAAAGGTGGGAGAAATCAAATAGCATGTGTATGATAATCACGAAGAAAGTCATTCCGGAAGCATTCAGGGGCACAATGTCTGAAAAGATTAATACGGTTAAGGAGTTTCTTGCATACATTAAAAAGAGGTTTTTCAAGAACGAAAAAGTTGAAATAGGTACGCTCTTGACAAGTCTACTTTCAATGAGATACAAAGGCAAAGGCAATATCAGGGAGTACATCATGGAGATGTCTCATCTTGCTTCAAAGTTGAAAGCACTTAAGCTAAAACTTTCTAAGGACTTGCTAGTGCATCTGATTCTGTTATCCCTTCCGACACAGTTTAACCAGTTTAAGTTGAGCTACAACTGTCAGAAAGATACTTGGTCTTTGAATATGCTCATCTCATACTATGTTCAAGAAGAGGAAAGATTGAAGCAAGATAAGACTGAGAGTGCTCATCTGGCCTCAACTTCTAAGAACAAGGACAAGGGATACAAAAGGAAGAAGGATAAGGAAGCTGCAGATACAACACCTCAAAAGAAACAACAAAAGAAACCGGGTCAATCGGAAGGTCTGGTTGTTTCTTCTGCGGAGTTGAAAGGCATCAGAAGAAGCAATATACCAACTACCACGCATGGCGTGCTAAGAAATGTATGCTTTTTAATTTGGTTTGTCTGAGGTTAATTTAACTTCGGTACCTAGACACACGTGGTGGATAGATTCTGGTGCAGCAACTCACATCAGTGTGTCTATGCAGGGTTGTCTGAGTTGCCGAAAGTCAACTGATGGTGAAAAATACATCTATGTGAGTGATAGCAAGAAGGTTCAAGTTGAGGTAATAGGAAAATTTAGATTATTATTAAAGACTGGAACTTATTTGGATCTTAATGAGAAATTTATTATACCATCTTTTAGTCGAAATTTGATTTCTATTTTTGTTTTGGACAAATCTGGTTATTCTTGTTCATTTGAGAATGGAAATTTTAGTTTGTATCTTGATTCAAAATTGATTGGTTCCAATTCTTTGTTAGGTTATGATAATCTTTATTTGATTGATACAATTGCTTCATTTAATGAATTCTTGCAATTAAGTACACGAGGTATAAAGAGAAAATTAACCAATGAGAATTTGGCTGTGTTGTGGCACAAAAGACTAAGTTATATCTCTAGATAGAGAATAAAGAGACTTGTGTCAAACGAAATTCTAGACCCATTAGATTTCGCAGATTTTGATGTTTGTGCTAACTGTATAAAAGGGGAAACAAACCAATAAAAGGAGACTTGAAGCCAACAGGACTTTGGATGTTTAGAATTTATACATACGAACATTTATGGGTCATTCCCTTCTGCTGCTTGGAATGGTCAACAATATTTTATAACGTTCATAGACGATTATTCTAGATATGGCTACATATATCTCATTCATGAAAAGTCACGATCACTGGATGTGTTCAAAAATTATAAGGCTGAAGTTGAGAACCAACTCAGCAAAAGGAATACAAGTTTAAAGTACTTGCACATTTGGGGATGTCCAGCTGAGGCAAGGCCTTATTGGCTTAATGAAAAGAAACTGGACTCAAGAACTGTGAGTTGCTATTTTATTGGATACTCTGAAAGATCCAAGGGATACAAGTTTATGATCCCATGACTAAGTCAATTTTCGAGTAAGAAATGCTCGGTTCTTTAAGGATGTCAAGTTTGTCGGGGGAGATATAGTTAGAGACTTTGTTTTTGAAGAGGAATATGTTGATATTCCTAAAGGGTTATTGGCATTGATCAGGATTCCATTCCTGACTTTGTTCAAGGCACAACAGATAAAGACAATGTCAATAAACCTCCCATTCAAGAAATTATTCCAGAAGAACAAACTCTACCACCTCAAAAGCCTATGCCATTAAGGAGATCCACTACAGAAAGGAGATGTGCAATGCCTGATGACTACATTGTATTTCTCCAAGAACATGAGGCTGACATTAGAGTGATGGAAGATGATCCGATCAACTTCCGTCAAGCCATGGAGAGTTCTAACTCTCAAAAGTAGATTGATGCCATGAATGAGGAGATTAAGTCCATGAAGGACAATGACGTGTGGGATCTTGTCCCATTTCCAGAAGGTACGAAACCCATTGGCTGCAAATGGATATTTAAGACCAATAGTGATTCGAAAGGCGATGTGGAAAGGTATAAGGCTCGTCTTGTCACTTAGGGCTTTACACAAAAAGAAGGCATCAATTATAAAGAGACTTTCTCTCCAGTTTCATCGAAAGACTCTTTCAGGACTATAATGGCATTGGTGGCGCATTTCGATCTTGAGCTATATCAAATGGATGTAAATACAGCGTTTCTCAATGGAAACATTGATGAGATGATCTGTATGGTACAACCAGAAAACTTTGTGTTGGAAGACCCAAAAAATATGGTTTGCAAACTTAAGAAATCCATCTATGGGCTCAAGCAAGCATCTCGACAATGGTAGTTCAAGTTTCATCAAGTGATCATCTCGTCCGGTTTTAAGATGAATTTGGTCGATGATTGTATATACCATAAGTTCTGTGGGAGCAAGTATATTTTTCTTGTTTTATATGTCGATGGCATTTTGCTTGCCAGTAACGATATAGGCTTACTGGTCGAAACCAAGAGATTTCTAGCTAAGAATTTTGAGATGAAAGATCTTAGTGACGTTTTTTTTTTGTATTAGGCATAAAGATACATCGAGATCGCTCTAAGGGTATTCTTGGATTATCACAAAAGAGCTATATCGAACAGGTTCTCAAGACAGGATTTCAAGCCAGGTAATACCCTTGTGGCAAAGGGAGACAAGTTTAGTCTCAATCAGTGGCCTAAGAATGATTTTGAGGAAAAAAAAAATGCAGAAGATTCCTTATGCGTAGCTGTAAGAAGTCTGATGAATGCTCAGGTTTATATGCGTCCGAATATTGCGTACATTGTTGGGATGTTGGGCAGATATTTAAGTAATCCAGGAGTAGACCATTGGAAAGAAGCCAAACGGGTCTCGTGGTACTTACATAGAACAAAAGACTACATGCTCACGTATCGGAGGTCGGATCAGCTTGAGATTATTGGGTATACTAACTCCGATTTTGCTGGATGCCAAGATAGTATGAAATCTACGTCAGGCTATATCTACCTGCTAGCTGGAGGTGCTATCTCCTGGAAGAGTGCTAAACAGTCTCTTATAGCCTCTTCTACCATGGTGGTAGAGTTCATAGTGTGTTATGAGGCATCCAATCACGGAATATGGCTGCGAAATTTTATCACGGGGCTGCATATAGTGGACGGTATTGAAAGACCACTCAAGTTATTTTGTGACAATAAGTCGGCAGTTCTATATTCCAAGAACAACAGGAGCTCGACGAAGTCAAAGCATATAGATATCAAGTTCCTAGTTGTTAAAGAAATAGTTCAGAGTGGACAGTTGTCTATAGAGCACATCGGTACAAACTTCATGGTTGCGGATCCATTTACTAAGGGATTGCCACCCAAAGTGTTTCATGGACACACTGCTCATATGGGTGTTATGTCATTTGAAGGTATTTATTTTTACTGGGAGTTTGAAATTTTAGATGCTTTAAAGTTATTTCGATTTATGGATATTTTAAAGTTATTTTCTGTAGAAATAAAGTTTTGGTTTATTTACACTCTGATTTTGGTATGGATTGATCTCACTAAGGTTTAAGGTTGGACTAGGTGGAAATAGGCATGTTAAGATCACATTGCATGAAATTTCCTTGCTACACATCCACATCATGATCCATGTCATTCAGTTGTATCAACGTACGTGACCATTAATGGGTCGAGTTACAAAAGACGTAACGAAAGCCGCTTTGATCCAATGTTGGTATGATAGATGGACAGGATTGGTTATAGATACATTTCAGTAATGACAGTGAAGTTGAGCTCATATAATTATTTTGCAATGCATAATTGTAAAGTTACACATATAGCCCAAGTGGGAGATTGTTGGACCCTTAATCCAACATTAGGCTTATATGTGAATAATTATGTGTCGTAGACTGTCGAATAAGGTTAAGCCCATTTAAAGTGGTCTACTGAAGTTTGGATAATTTGGGCTTTAATGTATCTAATAGGGTATAGGCCTTTAATGTGTAGAGACTTAAGTGTAATTTCTATTTTTATGATCGGCTAAAATAGAAATACCAAAAAGATAACAGGGTAGTTATCTATGAATAGTGGTTATGGTCCCCAGATCACACGTTAATCATTCTATTCTTCTCTGACATCTCATCATCAGAAATACAGCGAGAGAAAACAAAAGGATTCTCTAAGAGAACGTGTTGATCTGGAAGATATACTGCACGACTTTGGAGAGTAATTGATTGTCATGGATTCAGGTATGCTTTCGCATTTTAATCTGTTGATTTTTAGTGATTTAACATGAATGTTTCCTAAGATTTTAGAGATGTCTTACATCCAAATATATTTTCTAACAGTAATAGCTATTGTGGTCGTTGGGCAACAATAATTATGATTGTTGGTGGAGGATATTCGTCATGGGTTGGGTGACAAAAGCCATGGTGGTTTGAGCTCTTAAACCTTCGACGCAAGTAATAGTGGGTATAACAATTTGAAAGGTTTGACCGTTATTGTTTGATGAGTTGATTCACTGTCTCTCTGGATATTCATCTAGATGCTCCTTTGAGAGGGGGAAATGAACAAATGTCCATTAAGGCATTGCATACGAATTTTCTTTTAAATTATTAGAAAAGATACCAAATATTTTTGAAATTATCCAAAGGTTTTTTTAAGTGGAAATCAGACCCTTTTCATGCAATAGACTAAGTCATGGTTTTAATTTCAAAAGACAGACATTTTCAAGAAGAATTGAAGTAAAAATTTTAATAAAGTCAGATGAAAATATTGTTGTACAAGACAAAACAGAAATTGCCTGAAAGAATTAGGATATAATTGTTATATCATATATGTTGAATTTTAATCCTGAAATTTTAAGTACAAAGTCAAATTTAGAATTTTCTGATTACGAGTTTTATTTAAGTCTATATAAAGATATAATTTTTGTTCCCAGCTACAAATACTACGCGGCTTTTATTTGATTATGTCAAAAATTATCTTTTTAATTACCAATTTTTTTCACTTATTATTTATTTAACTATTTATGTTTTGTATTATATATGAAAATCCAACGCTATCCCTTGAGAGCCTTGACCTCAAATCCAAATTTAACAATTATTCTATGCAAAATTAATTAAATCGGTCAATTGGTTCCAAAATTAAGTACATATAAATTATTAATAATGATATATATATATATATATATATATATGATTGGTGAACTTAGTTTTACTATCACTAACAATGATATAGAATAAATGAATATATATTTTAAATTAGGAGTGTAAAATTATGATAATTAATTATTTATATGTTCTAATTGATAACGAAGTTAGTCAAGATTTGTTAATGGATTTCACATATATATTAATTTTAAAATATATATTACTTTTAATTGTGCCCAAAGTTGGACCGCCAGTATTTGTTAGAGTTTTATTTTGCCAAAATAAAAGAAATATATATATATATATATATATATATATATATATGGTTGAAAATAATAGCAAGCTTGTCGTCCATGGAATAGGACTTTCATGGGAACAACCCCAAAAAAGAAATCTAGATATATATATATATATATATATATATATTTCACACTTTTTCAACCTTTTTTTCACTCTAACCTTCTTAATTATTTTTTAATTGGGGGACTTTGGCTCAGTCTTATTAGAAATTTCTCCTTTGTCTTATCCAGTAAAAGATAAAATTACTTCTTCATTAATAATAATTTATATGTTTTTCATCAAAGCATCAAAACCAAACCCCAAAACATGAAAATTATCCCCGTTCAAAAAACAACAGGATTCTTGCCAAAAATGCTTCAATATATATAGCTTCTAGTAATTTATCAAATTCGTAAGTTTAAGGAATTTAAATTAATTTCGCTTTATAGGACGATTGCACCTGAAGTAAAAAAAAACAAATATGAAATCTCTTCACTTTTCGATGTTTCCATTTCTTTCTGTTGTTCTCTTCTCATTGTTATGGGCAACTTCAGCTCATGCTGATGAGAGTTTTCTTGATTGCCTTTCTCTTCATTCCAACGACTCCTCTTCCATTTCTAAAGTTATCTTTACACAAAATAATTCTTCTTATTCATCTGTTTTGGAGTCTACCATTCGAAACTTCAGATTCACTACACCAACTACCCCTAAACCTTTGGTCATTGTAACACCCTTGCATGCTTCCCATATTCAAGCAACAATTTATTGTTCTAGAAAACATGGGCTTCAAATTAGAACTCGAAGTGGTGGCCATGACTTTGAAGGTCTTTCATATGTAGCTGAAGTTCCTTTTGTTATCGTTGATATGGTTCGTTTACGATCAGTGGACATTGATGTAGAAAATAAAGTTGCATGGGTTCAATCTGGTGCGGTTCTAGGAGAACTGTATTACAACATTGCTAATAAAAGCAACACTCTTGCCTTTCCAGCTGGTCTTTGCCCCACTGTTGGAATTGGAGGGTACTTGAGCGGAGGAGGTTATGGCTTATTGTTCCGCAAATACGGTCTTGCAACAGATAATATAATCGACGCACAACTTGTTGATGTTAACGGGAGAGTTCTTGACAGAAAGTCCATGGGAGAAGATCTGTTTTGGGCCATTCGAGGTGGTGGAGGGGGTAGCTTTGGAATTATTGTTGCATGGAAAATACAGTTGGTTTCGGTTCCACCAACTGTGACTGTTTTCACAATCAACAAGACCTTGGAACAAAATGCAACCAAGCTGGTTCATCAATGGCAATCCGTTGCACCCAAGCTTCCAAATGAGTTCTACTCCGGCATTACACTAACAAGAACGAATTCAAGTGAAGATGGGAAGAGGACGATTCTAGCTTCATTTCATTCCTCCTTTCTTGGTGGCATCGATGAGCTGGTTCCATTGATGCAAGAGAGATTTCCTGAGCTGGGATTGGTGAGGGAAGACTGCATTGAATTGAGTTGGATTGAATCTATTCTCTACATGGGCCAACTTCCAAATGAAACCTTGAATATTTTACTTGACAGGACTTACCAAAGCCCTCTTCTTAGTCCTTCCTTCAAATCAAAATCTGATTATGTGAGAAAACCCATTCCTGAAATTGGATTTCAGGGACTATGGTCAAAACTTTTTGAAAAAGAAGGAGCATCCGCTAGCATAAGTTTTATTGCTTACGGAGGCATAATGGATGAAATTCCAGAGACTGCTATCCCATTCCCACATAGAGCTGGCAACTTGTATAAAATCGTATACAACGCAGGTTGGCAAGAAGAAGAAAATATAAGATCTCAAAGGTATATAAGCTGGATTAGGGGACTTTATAGTTACATGGGTTCCTTTGTTTCAAAATCTCCAAGGCAAGCGTACATTAATTACAGGGATCTTGACATCGGAACTAATAACCAAGGAAACTACACAAGTTTGGCTCAAGCAAGCATATGGGGTCGTAAGTATTTCATGAATAACTTTGACAGGTTGGTACGTGTGAAGACGAAAATTGATCCAGAGAATTTCTTCAGGCATGAGCAAAGCATCCCTCCTTTTTTTCATTAATCGAAGAAAAGAAAAATCTTCAGAATAGTACTGGGGAATTAAACCGTTTTTAAAAATATTTAATTGGAGATTATGTTGCAAAATAAAGATTTTTTTTTTTTTTTTTGGTTTTCTTTGATTTGTTAGGCATTTGGGCATGATTAGTTGTATGCCTATTTAAATAATGTATCACTAATTACCTTTGCTTTGTAATTAGTTGTAGATCATATATATTTATTGAATTTATCTTGTCAAATTTGTATGCAAATTAATAATATAATGTATAATATAAAAATGTTCTCTTGATTAATTTTCAATATTTACTTCAAAATTTTGACTTTAAAATCTATACATATACTTTTTATGTATATTGATAGATAATATATACATATAAATTCATGATGTTATCTCGTAACATATTTTTTGTTTTAAAAAGATTGTATTCAACATATTTTATAATTTTTATTCTTTACAAAACAAGAGGAAATCTAGTTTTTATTTTTGATTTTTTTCGTTTGGCATTTGGAATTTTTTTCAATACCAAAAAAATAAATAAAATAAAATACAAAATTTCACAAAACAAGAAAAATCATCAGAGTAACCTTGGGGGAATTAAACTTTTTTTAGAAACATTTAATTGGACATCATGTTGCAAAATAAAGATTTTTTTTGGTTTTCTTTTGATAGGCATTTGAGCATTGTATGCCTAAATTAAAATAATGTATAATTAATTACCTTTGCTTTGTAATTAGTTGTAATTTTTTTTTTTTTTAATAGTTCATATACTTCAAATTTGAAGAAAACGATAGGACTTTCGGTCAATAAAACCTTTCAAATTGATTAAGACATGCTTTCACATACTTTTTTTTTTAAATAAATCATATACTTCTTATTATTAATTAATACACTTTAACAAATAGGAACTTGACATTTTCAAGAGGAATTGAAGTCAAGAATGATCAATTACATATTAAATACTACTAATAAACAATAGATATTAGATAAATTCAATTAAAACTTGAAACTTTCGTAACAATTAATTTTTTTTAATCATTTAAAAAGTTGTTAATTACTAGCTATTAAGGCCTAATGTTGATTTGGCCGTACTAATAATTTAATAATCAATTTCTTTAAAAGTAGTAGGTAGATCATTAATTATATTTGAATTGCCTTCAATTTTGTTGGACTAACCCATTAAGTGCAAGGCTGAGTTTATACTATAATATTATTTTTTTTAATATAAATTATATAATATATAAACATAAAAATAGTTTATATTATATAATTATCGAGGCAGTTCAGATCAAGTTAGATCTTTGAATATTAGCCAAGATCTAGCCATTTTTTAAAGTATCCTCATTTTTTAAGCCCTTTAATTGGTTTAATTTTTTTTTACAAGTCCTCTCAAATATTCAAAGGACCTTCGCATACGGATAATAACCTAATTTTTGAACATATCTATTTCCTTTTAAAACTAATAATTTAGGCTATGATTGATTGGTGTTTTTGTTTTTTTTTTTTTTTTGCATTTTTGCTATTTATTTTTTGTTTTCATTTTTTTTCACTTTTCACTTTTTATTATAAAACAATAAAAAAAAATTTATTTTTTGTTTCAATTATTTTTCACTTCACATCAATAGGTTGAATCTGCATATTGAAACAGTTTTTCATTCCCTTTTGCTTAAGTTCAACACTAACCCGTCTGCACAAGGCAAGCTAGATTCAGGTTGATATCACGGTCCACGCGCTGTCTCGACCCGCGACGTCGAGGAAGGGATTTATTGAATTATTGTAATATATAATATTATTTTCGTACAAAAAACTATTTCAAAATAAGTTTCGAGATTATTTATTTTTATTTTTTTAAAATATTCGTATTCGACACTTATATTTTATATATATATATTCGGAAAAATGTATAAAGGTATGATACTCCAAATATATGAAAAATCTTTTAAAAAAATTGAGTGTATCCGTATCTGACATTCATTCCGAATCCCAGTAACATAAATTATTTCTCACTTTGTTGAAAATCATATGGAATTTAAAAGATGAAATTATATATTCAATAACATAGACATACTCATAGAACTAAGAATGGAATTCTACATTCAAATGGTGTGAGGTACTTAATAGTTTGTTTTTATTCAGCAACAAATTTAATAATTCAGATATAAATAATATAATAATGCTAATAATTAATAAAGTTCCACAAATGAGGCGTTCTGGATTCAAACTTGTAATTTTACATGAACCGATTTAGCTTGAAAGAATTGGGAAACGATATCGGCTTTGAAATTTGAATGTCGGATTTTGAATTTTTTTTTTATTCACACTTTTATCTTCAATTTTCTTGATCGACTTCACCCGTGAGGGGCGGTCTTATCCTGATGACGGTTTAACATGCCAAATTTTATCTTTTTACGTTACCATTTTTTCAAATTATATTATTAAATACTACTAATAAACAATAGATAAATGCAATTAAAGCTTGAAACTTTGAAAACATTTAATTTTTTTAATTGTTAAAAAAGTTGTTAATAACTAGCTAGCAAGGCCTATTAATGTTGATTTGACCATATTAATGATTTAATATTCAATTTTTTAAAAAGTAGTAGATGCCATAAATTTAATTAGACCGACACATTTATAAGTATAGTGCTGAGTTTATGATTTCAGCACAATTTAATTAATTAATTAATGTTGATTTGATAATATTAAAAAAGGATTATTGTGGAGTTTTTTAACTTCACAAGCCGAGTAAAAAAACTGACACATATCTTATTTATTTTTTATTTTTTAAATATCCCATAAAGACATGTGATTTTTTAACACCGCTTGTGGAGTTAAAAAAAATCCACTGTCAATGTACATGATAATAATTCATTAAAGAATTTCGTTATGATTTAATAATCATTTTTTTTTAAAAGTAATAGATCATAAATTATATTAATTGTCATGAATTTAGTTGGACTAACACATTTGAGTGCAACACTTACAATATTATATATATTTATCTTTTATTTAATATAAATATAAAAAATAATATATATTATATAATTATTAAGCCGGATCAAATCAGATTCGGATCTTAAATATTGAAGTCAATTGATTTTTGTGTTTCAATGATATTAGCTTTTCTAGGCAACTCTTGAATTTTGCAGAATTTGTTCTTTACTTAAACTTTTTATTATATGCGTTCAGGATACACATTTGCAATGCGATCAGAGTGTTGTAGCTTTTAAATTTTGTGTGGGTTAGAGTCGAGTCCTATTTGCGGGACTATTGACTTGGAAATCCCCTTGGCAAGCGTCTATCGTAGTTTGGCATGTTGATCCTTTCTTTTCGTCTTTGTCTAGATCATTGATATCTGTCTTAATGGGGTTCTTTGTCTCCCCTTTTAGCATTTCTTTCAACTAGTTTGATTTCTTCTTAGTGTATCTTTGTGCCTTCTTGTATACAATCTTTAAGGTCTGTTATCGCTAAGCGCATTACCTCAAATGGTCATGGCGAACACTTGAGATAAAGGCCTGAATCGCCCAATCATCAGTGAGATCCTTTATCTTAAGAGTGGCCTTGTTGAACCGACAAATGTATTCTTTAAGGGTTTCTCCTAATTCTGCTTGATAGCTATTAGATAGTTGGTGTTCTAGTGATTGTGCGATTGGTGAGGAAGTGCATCATGAACTCTCTGCTTAGTTGGTCAAAGTTGACTACAGAGCTTGAAGCCAAAGAGTAATATCAGGTCCTAGCGTGCTTCCTCAAGGTTGTAGAGAAGTCCCGACATTTAATGACATTTGTTGCTCTATATAGTTCCATATATGACCTGTACTGGTCCAAGTGATCACCTGGATCCTTGGTGTCATCAAATGTCTATTTTGGGATCTTAAAATTAGGGGAGAAGCTTTTCTTGACAAACTACTAATGAAATGGGATTGTGCTTCTCATCCATCCACTCTAATTCATCATTTTTGGTCTTGTTAAGATTTTTTATTTCGTTTTGTGTCTATTTGCTCTACTATGTCATAATTAATTCCCTTTCTAGTATATATTCTTGTTCAGTAATACGTCGAGTATGGTTGGTGGTTTCTCGATTATGGTATTCTTTCCATTGGCAAGCAATTTGCTGGGCATCTTTAGCGGATGAAACAGAGCTTTCTTTCCCATGTTGGTGATCAAGGTTTCGCTACAAGTTATTAAGTTTTTGTGTGGTTTGTTGGATAATTAAGTTGTTGTTGGTCTGCCGCTTGTGCATCTAATGCTTGTATTTGGGCGAGCAAGTGATTGTAACGATCCTTATGGGCCAGGAATGGTATGCCTAGGGGATAATTTAGTGGGCACAACATTGTTTGAGGAATGTATGTCGATGCCAAGAGCTATCCCTAATTTGGCTCAACAATAGGTTGTGGTATGTGAATTATGGAGGAAGTAACTGGCAAGGCAAGCTTTGGAGTTGTTATTGTTGGATCCTTAATCCAACATTGGGCTTATATGTGAATAATTATGTGTCGTAAACTGTCGAATAAGGTTAAGCCCATTTAAAGTGGTCTATTGAAATTTTGGTAATTTGAACTTTAATGTATCTAATAGGATGTGGGCCTTTAATGTGTAGAGACTTAAGGGTAAGTTCTATTTTTATGATGGGCTAAAATAGAACTACCAAAAAGATAACAGGGTAGTTATCTATGAATAGTGGTTATGGTCCCCAGATTACACGTTAATCATTCTACTCTTCTCTGATATCCCATCATCAGAAAGAGAATGAGAGAAAACAAAAGGATTCTCTAAGAGAACGTGTTGATCTGGAAGACATACCGCACGGCTCTAGAGAGTAATTGATTGCCATGGATTCAGGTAAGCTTCCGCATTTTAATCTGTTGATTCTTAGTGATTTAACATGAATGTTTCCTAGGGTTTGAGAGATATTTACATCCAAAGATATTTTCTAACAATTGGCATCAGAGCCTCTTCATGTTGAATCATTAAGAACATTTTTTTGAATGAACAATCATTAAGGGTTTATATAAAAATATGTATTTATTTATTTTTAACCGATGGTCGTTAGGTCACGCCGGCAAGAAAAGCCGCAGCCTGTTGGCCACGGCGACATAAGATGAGGCCAAAAAAAAATTTGGGGCAATTTTGGGGCAATTTTGGTGCAATTTTGGTGCAATTTAAATTTGAATATTGGTATGTTTATATTTATTTTGGGATGAATTAATTGAAGCAACATGTCACCAAAGTGACCTCTCTTGTGGAAATTAATTTGTTTTGGAATATAAACGGTTGTGTGCATGTAACTTATGTGAATTTTGACCGGCCCAAAGGAAGGTTGATATTTAACAGAATTGCATGGGCACCTTTGGTAATAAACATGTGATGATTATTCGATTTTACATGTGACCAATACATCGGCCCAAAGGAAGATTATTGTTCGATATGTTTCTTATTATCAGTGTTTGATTATTACGCCAAGATATCACTTACAAATTTATGTTTTTGTCCAAAGACAAAACATTAATGGAGTGTCCGGTATCTTGAGATGGGGTTTACCTCTATTTAAATTTTATTGCTATTTCTGTTATGAGACTTATGTGAGCTTGTTTTGTTTGTTTGTTATTCTCTATGTTTAGCTACAACCACTCCTGCTAATAAATCTGCCAACATCAACTCTATTCATATGCTCAATGGTACAAATTTCAAGTCAAGGCAAGAGAACCTCTTGATAGTTCTCGGAGTCATGGATCTCAATCTTGCGTTAAGGGCTGATTCTTCTGCACCTCTTACGGATAAGAGTACCTCTAATAAAAAGAGGGATATGGAAAGGTGGGAGAAATCAAATTGCATGTGTATGATGATCATGAAGAAAGTCATTCCGGAAGTGTTCAAGGGCACAATGTCTGAAAAGATTACTACGGTTAAGGAGTTCCTTGCATACATTGAAAAGAGGTTTGTCAAGAACGAAAAAGCTGAAATAGGTACGTTCTTGACAAGTCTACTTTCAATGATATACAAAGACAAAGGCAATATCAGGGAGTACATCATAGAGATGTCTCATCTTGCTTCAAAGTTGAAAGCACTTAAGCTAGAACTTTCTGAGGACTTGCTAGTGCATCTGATTCTGATATCCCTTCCAACACAGTTTAACCAGTTTAAGGTGAGCTACAACTATCAAAAAGAGACATGGTCTCTGAATAAGCTCATCTCATATTGTGTTCAAGAAGAGGAAAGATTGAAGCAAGATAAGACTGAGAGTGCTCATCTGGCCTCAACTTCTAAGAACAAGGACAAGGGATACAAAAGGAAGAAGGATAAGGAAGCTGCAGATACAACACCTCAAAAGAAACAACAAAAGAAACCGGGTCAACCGGAAGGTTCTGGTTATTTCTTCTGCGGAGTTGAAAGGCATCAGAAGAAGTATTGTACCAACTACCATGCATGGCGTGCTAAGAATGGTATGTTTTTTAATTTGGTTTGTTCTGAGGTTATTTTAACTTCGGTACCTAGACACACGTAGTGGATAGATTCTGGTGCAACAACTCGCATCAGTGTGTCTATGCAGGGTTGCCTGAGTTGCCGAAAGCCAAGTGATGGTGAAAAATACATCTATGTGAGTGATGGCAAGACGATTCAAGTTGAGGTAATAGGAAAATTTAGATTATTATTAAAGATTGAAACTTATTTGGATCTTAATGAGAAATTTATTATACCATCTTATAGACGGAATTTGATTTCTATTTCTGTTTTTGACAAATCTGGTTATTCTTGTTCATTTGGGACTGGAAATTTTAGTTTGTTTCATGATTCAAAATTGATTGGTTCCGATTATTTGACAGGTTATGAAAATCTTTATTTGATTGATACAATTGCTTCATTTAATTAATTCCTGCAATTAAGTACACGAGGTATAAAGAGAAAATTAACCAATGAGAATTCGGCTATGTTATGGCACAAAAGACTAAGTCATATCTCTAAACAGATAATAGAGAGACTTGTGTCAAACGAAATTCTAGAACCTTTAGATTTCGCAGATTTTGATGTTTGTGCTAACTGTATAAAGGGGAAACAAACCAATAAAAGGAGATTTGAAGCCAACAGGACTTTGGATGTCTTAGAACTTATACATACGAACATTTGTGGGCCATTCCCTTCGGTTGCTTGGAATGGTCAACAATATTTTATAACGCTCGTAGACGATTATTCTAGATATGGCTACATATATCTCATTCATGAAAAGTCACGATCACTGGATGTGTTCAAAAATTATAAGGCTGAAGTTGAGAACCAACTCAACCAAAGGATCAAAATCGTCAGATCTGACCGTGGTGGTGAGTACTATGGCAGATATGACGGTTCAAGTGAACAACGTCCAGGACCGTTTGCTAAATACCTAGAGGAATGTGGTATCGTCCCACAGTACACTATGTCGGGTTCGCCCACTATGAATGGTGTTGCTGAAAGACGAAACAGGACACTTAAAGACATGGTGAGGATTATGATTTGTCATTCTACCTTACCAGAATCACTCTGAGGAGAAACGCTTAAATTGCAGCATATATCTTTAATAGGGTTCCAACTAAAGCAACTGCAAAAACCCCTTATGAACTTTGGACGAGCAAAAAGCCTAGTTTAAAGCACTTGCACATTTGGGGATGTCCAGCTGAGGCAAGGCCTTATAGGCCTAATGAAAAGAAACTGGACTCAAGAACTGTGAGTTGCTATTTTATTGGATACTCTGAAAGTTCCAAGGGGTACAAGTTTTATGATCCCATGACTAAGTCGATTTTCGAGTCGGGAAATGCCCGGTTCTTTAAGGATGTCAAGTTTGTCGGGGGAGATATAGTTAGAGACTTTGTTTTTGAAGAGGAATATGTTGATATTCCCACAAGGGTTATTGGCATTGATCAGGATTCCATTCCTGACTTTGTTCAAGGCACAACAGATAAAGACAATGTCGATGAACCTCCCATTCAAGAAGTTATTCTAGAAGAACAAACTCTACCACCTCAAGAGCCTATGCAATTAAGGAGATCCACTAGAGAAAGGAGAAATGCAATGCCTGATGACTACATTGTATTTCTCCAAGAAGATGAGGTTTACATTGGAGTGATGGAAGATGATCCGATCAATCTGTCAAGCCATAGAGAGTTCTAACTCTCAGAAGTGGATTGATACCATGAATGAGGAGATTAAGTCCATGAAGGACAATGACGTGTGGGATCTTGTCCCATTGCCAGAAGGTACGGAACCCATTCGCCGTAAATGGATATTTAATACCAAGAGGGATTCGAAAGACGATATAGAAAGGTATAAGGCTCGTCTTGTCACTTAGGGCTTTACACAGAAAGAAGGCATCGATTATAAAGATACTTTCTCTCCAGTTTCTTCGAAAGACTCTTTCAGGACTATAATGGCATTGGTGGAGCATTTCGATTTTGAGCTATATCAGATGGATGTAAAGACAGCGTTTCTCAATGGTAACATTGATGAGACGATCTATATGGTGCAACCAGAAAACTTTGTGTAGGGGAGACCCAAAGAATATGGATTGCAAACTTAAGAAATCTATCTATGGGCTCAAGCAAGCATCTCGACAATGGTATTTCAAGTTTCATCAAGTGATCATCTCGTCCGGTTTTGAGATGAATTTGGTCGATGATTGTATATACTATAAGTTCTGTGGGAGCAATTATATTTTTCTTGTTTTATATGTTGATGGCATTTTGCTTGCCAGCAACGATATAGGCTTATTACACAAAACCAATAGATTTCTAGCTAAAAATTTGGAGATGAAAGATCTTAGTGACGCCTTTTCTGTATTAGGCATAAAGATACATCGAGATCGCTCTCGGGGTATTCTTGGATTATCACAAAAGAGCTATATCGAACAGGTTGTCAAGACAGGATTTCAAGCCAGGTAATACCCTTATGGCAAAGGGAGACAAGTTTAGTCTTAATCAGTGCCCTAAGAATGATTTTGAGGAAAAGGAAATGGATAATATTCCTTATGCGTCAGCTGTAAATGCTCAGGTTTGTAAGCATCAGGATATTGCGTACATTGTTGGGATATTAGGTAGATGTTTAAGTAATCCAAGAGTAGACCATTGGAAAGTAGCCAAACAAGTCTTGTGGTACTTACAGAGAACAAAAGACTACATGCTCACGTATCGGAGGTCGGATCAGCTTGAGATCGTTGGGTATACTAACTTCGATTTTGCTGGATGCCAAGATAGTATGAAATCTACGTCGGGCTATATCTACTTGCTAGCTGGAGGTGCTATCTCCTAGAAGAGTGCTAAACAGTCTCTTATAGCCTCTTCTACCATGGTGGCAGAGTTCATAGCATGTTATGAGGCATCCAATCACGGAATATGGCTGTGAAATTTTATCACGGGGTTGCGCATAGTGGACGATATTGAAAGACCACTCAAGTTATTTTGTGACAATAAGTCGGCAATTCTATATTCCAACAACAACAGGAGCTCGATGAAGTCAAAGCATATAGACATCAAGTTTCTAGTTGTTAAAGAAATAGTTTAGATTGGACAGTTGTCTATAGAGCACATCGGTACAAACTTCATGGTTGCGGATCCGCTTACTAAGGGATTGCCACCCAAAGTGTTTCATGGACACACTGCTCATATGGGTGTCATGTCATTTGAAGGTATTTAGTTTTAGTGGGAGTTTGAAATTTTAGATGCTTTAAAGTTATTTCAGTTTATGGATATTTTAAAGTTATTTTCTGCAGAAATAAAGTTTTGGTTTATTTACACTCTGATTTTGGTATGGATTGATCTCACTAAGGTTTAAGGTTGGACCAGTTGGAAATAGGCATGTTAAGATCACATTGTATGAAATTTCCATGCTACCAATCCACATCATGATCCATGTCATTCAGTTGTATCAACGTACGTGACCATTGATGGGTCAAGTTACGAAAGATGTAACGAAGGCCGCTTTGATCCTATGATGGTATGATTGATGGACCAGATTGGTTATAGATACATTTCAGTAATGACAGTGAAGTTGAGCTCATATAACTATTTTGCAATGCATAATTATAAAGTTACATATATAGCCCAAGTGGGAGATTGTTGGATCCTTAATCCAACATTGGGCTTATATGTGAATAATTATGTGTCGTAGACTGTCGAATAAGGTTAAGCCCATTTAAAGTGGTCTACTGAAGTTTGGGTAATTTGGGCTTTAATGTATTTAATAGGGTGTAGGCCTTTAATGTGTAGAGACTTAAGGGTAATTTCTATTTTTATATTGGGCTAAAATAGAAATATCAAAAAGATAACAGGGTAGTTATCTATGAATAGTGGTTATTGTCTCCAGATCACACATTAATCATTCTATTCTTCTCTGATATCCCATCATCAGTTATAGAGCGAGAGTAATTGATTGTCATGGATTCAGTTACGCTTTTGCATTTTAATCTGTTGATTTTTAGTGATTTAACATGAATATTTTCTAAGATTTAAGAGATGTCTTACATCCAAAAATATTTTTTAACAGTAATGCCTATTGTGGTCGTTGGGCAACAATAATTATGGTAGTTGGGGGAAGATATTCGTCATGGGTTGGGTGACAAAAGCAATGGTGGTTTCAGCTCTTAAACCTTAGACCCAAGTAATAGTTGATTCACTGTCTCTGGATATTCAACTAGATGCTCCTTTGAAGAGGGGGGGGACTGAACAAATGTCCATTAAGGCATTGCATACGAATTTGCTTTTAAATTATTAGAAAAGATACCAAACATTTTTGAAATTATCCAAAGGTTTTTTTAAGTGGAAATCAGACGTTTTTCATGCAATAGACTAAGTCGTGGTTTTAATTTCAAAAGACAGACATTTTCAAGAAGAATTGAAGTGAAAATTTTAAGAAAGTTAGATGGAAATATTGTTGTACAAGACAAAACAGAAATTGCCTGAAAGAATTAGGATATAATTGTTATATCCTATATGTTGAATTTTATTCCTAAAATTTTAAGTACAAAGTCAAATTTAGAATTTTCTGATTACGAGTTTTATTTAAGTCTATCTTCAAGCTATAATTTTTTTTCCCAGCTTCAAATACTACGCGGTTTTTACTTGAATATGTCAAAAATTATCTTTTTAATTACCAATTTTTTTTCACTTATTATTTATTTAACTTTTTATGTTTTGTATTATATTATGAAAATCCAACGCTATCCCTTGAGAGCCTCAAATCCAAATTTAACAATTATTCTATGCAAAATTAATTAAATCGGTCAATTGGTTCCAAAATTAAGTACATATAAATTATTAATAATGATATATATATATATAAATGATTGGTGAACTTAGTTTTACTATCACTAACAATGATATAGAATAAATGAATATATATTTTAAATTAGGAGTGTAAAATTATGATAATTAATAATTTATATGTTCTAATTGATAACGAAGTTAGTCAAGATTTGTTAATGGATTTCACATATATATTAATTTTAAAATATATATTTCTTTATAATTGTGCCCAAAGTCGGACCGCCAGTATTTGATAGAGTTTTATTTTGCCCAAATAAAAGAAATCTATATATATATATATGGTTGAAAATAATAGCAAGCTTGTCGTCCATGGAATAGGACTTTCATGGGAACAACCCCAAAAATAAAGTGCTATATATATTTCACACTTTTTCAACCTTTTTTTCACTCTAACCTTCTTAATTATTTTTTAATTGGGGGACTTTGGCTCAGTCTTATTTGAAATTTCTCCTTTGTCTTATCCAGTAAAAGATAAAATTACTTCTTCATTAATAATTATTTATATGTTTTTCATCAAAGCATCAAAACCAAACCCCAAAACATGAAAACTATCCCCGTTCAAAAAACAACAGGATTCTTGCCAAAAATGCTTCAATATATATAGCTTCTAGTTTATCAAATTCGTAATTTTAAGGAATTTAAATTAATTTCGCTTTATAGGACGATTGCACCTGAAGTAAAATAAATGGTGGCATGAAAAAATAAAACATTATTTTATACTGTGGAACAATGCTTTGGGTGTGTTTCCATGGAGCTTTTACCCTTTCCATGCCATTTGGAATCCTATAGAACATAGATTTTTCATTGACAATTTAGGTTAAATTGTCAAATTTAGGTTAAATTGTCAACTGAAATGCTGCGCAACGGTTCGAAATATATGCTGCACATCTAAATTTATTTATCTATGGCGGTTGAAAAAGCATTGAGAAGAGCACTAAATTCAATTCTACACATGTTTTTTTATTTTCTCCGTAGAGACCCAAACCCAATGGCATCATTGCATATTATGATATAAAAAAAAAAATCATTTTATATTGTGGAAGAATGCTTTGGGTGTGTTCCCATGGAGCTTTTACCCTTTCCATGCCATTCGGAATGCCATAAAATATTGTAGACTATTCAATGACAATTTAGGTCAAATTGTCATCTTATGGAAATAAATTGGGTTTTTCAGGATGGAAGAGGTCAATAGAAATGCGGCGCAAGGGTTTGAAAAATATGTTGCGCAGCTAAATTTATTTATCTATTATGGTCGAAAAAGCTAAGAGAAGAGCACTAAATTCGATTCTATCCACACGTTTTTTTTATTTTCTCTGTAAAACCCAATGGGGAAATCCATCTCCCAATGGCATCATTGCTTACAATGAAGATTTTCGTAAGGAAATGAATGAGATATTGACTGCAATCCCTTTTCCAAGCTTATTCCGCGTCAGGAAGATCAGAAACTTCAGTTTGAATGCATTCTGCGGCTCAAAGCATTCCCCCCTCTGCTAATCTAAATCTATAAATAGGGGAAGAACTCTTCCTAAAACTCTGCACAAAATCATCAGTTTAAAAAAAAAACAAATATGAAATCTCTTCACTTTTCGATGTTTCCATTTCTTTCTGTTGTTCTCTTCTCATTGTTATGGGCAACTTCAGCTCATGCTGATGAGAGTTTTCTTGATTGCCTTTCTCTTCATTCCAACGACTCCTCTTCCATTTCTAAAGTTATCTTTACACAAAATAATTCTTCTTATTCATCTGTTTTGGAGTCTACCATTCGAAACTTCAGATTCACTACACCAACTACCCCTAAACCTTTGGTCATTGTAACACCCTTGCATGCTTCCCATATTCAAGCAACAATTTATTGTTCTAGAAAACATGGGCTTCAAATTAGAACTCGAAGTGGTGGCCATGACTTTGAAGGTCTTTCATATGTAGCTGAAGTTCCTTTTGTTATCGTTGATATGGTTCGTTTACGATCAGTGGACATTGATGTAGAAAATAAAGTTGCATGGGTTCAATCTGGTGCGGTTCTAGGAGAACTGTATTACAACATTGCTAATAAAAGCAACACTCTTGCCTTTCCAGCTGGTCTTTGCCCCACTGTTGGAATTGGAGGGTACTTGAGCGGAGGAGGTTATGGCTTATTGTTCCGCAAATACGGTCTTGCAACAGATAATATAATCGACGCACAACTTGTTGATGTTAACGGGAGAGTTCTTGACAGAAAGTCCATGGGAGAAGATCTGTTTTGGGCCATTCGAGGTGGTGGAGGGGGTAGCTTTGGAATTATTGTTGCATGGAAAATACAGTTGGTTTCGGTTCCACCAACTGTGACTGTTTTCACAATCAACAAGACCTTGGAACAAAATGCAACCAAGCTGGTTCATCAATGGCAATCCGTTGCACCCAAGCTTCCAAATGAGTTCTACTCCGGCATTACACTAACAAGAACGAATTCAAGTGAAGATGGGAAGAGGACGATTCTAGCTTCATTTCATTCCTCCTTTCTTGGTGGCATCGATGAGCTGGTTCCATTGATGCAAGAGAGATTTCCTGAGCTGGGATTGGTGAGGGAAGACTGCATTGAATTGAGTTGGATTGAATCTATTCTCTACATGGGCCAACTTCCAAATGAAACCTTGAATATTTTACTTGACAGGACTTACCAAAGCCCTCTTCTTAGTCCTTCCTTCAAATCAAAATCTGATTATGTGAGAAAACCCATTCCTGAAATTGGATTTCAGGGACTATGGTCAAAACTTTTTGAAGAAGAAGGAGCATCCGCTAGCATAAGTTTTATTGCTTACGGAGGCATAATGGATGAAATTCCAGAGACTGCTATCCCATTCCCACATAGAGCTGGCAACTTGTATAAAATCGTATACAACGCAGGTTGGCAAGAAGAAGAAAATATAAGATCTCAAAGGTATATAAGCTGGATTAGGGGACTTTATAGTTACATGGGTTCCTTTGTTTCAAAATCTCCAAGGCAAGCGTACATTAATTACAGGGATCTTGACATCGGAACTAATAACCAAGGAAACTACACAAGTTTGGCTCAAGCAAGCATATGGGGTCGTAAGTATTTCATGAATAACTTTGACAGGTTGGTACGTGTGAAGACGAAAATTGATCCAGAGAATTTCTTCAGGCATGAGCAAAGCATCCCTCCTTTTTTTCATTAATCGAAGAAAAGAAAAATCTTCAGAATAGTACTGGGGAATTAAACCGTTTTTAAAAATATTTAATTGGAGATTATGTTGCAAAATAAAGATTTTTTTTTTTTGGTTTTCTTTGATTTGTTAGGCATTTGGGCATGATTAGTTGTATGCCTATTTAAATAATGTATCACTAATTACCTTTGCTTTGTAATTAGTTGTAGATCATATATATTTATTGAATTTATCTTGTCAAATTTGTATGCAAATTAATAATATAATGTATAATATAAAAATGTTCTCTTGATTAATTTTCAATATTTACTTCAAAATTTTGACTTTAAAATCTATACATATACTTTTTATGTATATTGATAGATAATATATACATATAAATTCATGATGTTATCTCGTAACATATTTTTTGTTTTAAAAAGATTGTATTCAACATATTTTATAATTTTTATTCTTTACAAAACAAGAGGAAATCTAGTTTTTATTTTTGATTTTTTTCGTTTGGCATTTGGAATTTTTTTCAATACCAAAAAAATAAATAAAATAAAATACAAAATTTCACAAAACAAGAAAAATCATCAGAGTAACCTTGGGGGAATTAAACTTTTTTTAGAAACATTTAATTGGACATCATGTTGCAAAATAAAGATTTTTTTTTGGTTTTCTTTTGATAGGCATTTGAGCATTGTATGCCTAAATTAAAATAATGTATAATTAATTACCTTTGCTTTGTAATTAGTTGTAGTAAGTTAGTAGATCATATATATATATATATATATATATATATTGAATTTATCTTGTCAAATTTGTATGCAAATTGATAAAATTGTTCTCTTTATGGTATGTAAGAAGAATAGCATTGGATTTTTTTTTTTGTGTTAACAAAAAAAGATAATCTAATTTTAGGCTATACAATAAGAGATAAGTAGTAATATTACTATTCCATCTTATAAACCCTACCCTTCCAATCTTCAAAATTAGGACTTCTAGTCTCTATATTGACATCTCTTGTTCTAACCAATGAGTTGTTCTATGAGAGATTTACAATATATAGTAGATTTGTTAATAGGGTGGTTTGAATTGAATGTGGGTCTAATCAATTTGGTTCAGATTAATTCGATCTTAAAGATCCGGATCAATTTCGGGATCTACAATATATAGTATTTAACTCTTAATAAGTTTTTAATTTATTTATTTTTAAATTATGAAGAGTTATATTATATATTTATTTATTTTTATATGTATTTATGCATGTAAGTATACTTCAAAAACTCGAGTTTAAAATCTATACATATATTTTTTATGTATATTGATAGATAATATATACACATACGTTCATAATGTTAACTCATAACATTTTTTTTCCTTTTTTGAAAAGATTAGTAGTCAACATATGTTTTGAAAAGATTGTTGTCAACATATATAATTTTTAGTGCTTATCCTTTACAAAACAGGAGAAAATCTGATCTTTTACTTTTAATTTTTTTCATTTTGACATTTGGAATTTTTTTCAACACCAAAAAAATAAAACAATAAATTAAATTCAAATTTTCTAATAAGATGAACAATAAAAAAATCTGCACCTCAAACTCTTGAAGAAATAAAAAATAATCTCAAAAAAATTAAATAATTAATTCATGGTAAATGTATAGAAATTCTTTTAAAATAATATCGCTAAAACATTATTTTTCAAATTTTAATATTAACAAGCAAATCTACTCCTCCAAAGCAAAGAGCTCCTAGGTTTCGTTTCCTTTGAACTAAAAAAAAGTGGAGAAATGAAAAATTGGAAAACTGATAAGGAGATATTATAAAATAAAAAAAAATCCCAAACCAGTAAAAAAATTCCCAAATAATGATCATCTTCTTAGTAGACATGTTGAAAGGCCGGGCTATCCGTCCAAATTCGAAGGTCTGTCCGATATTTGAGAGGGTTTGGATAAAAATATTAGGTCTGAAATTGTTGAGGTCTACTAGAGCTTAGCAGAGGTGAAATGAACTGAACCTGTCTATCACAAAAAATAGTCAGAAGGGCACTAAAGTTGAGACTTTGGAGCGTACTCCGATGCCTAAGTCAGTCATGGTTTAATGAGATGAAGGAGGTAAGGAAGAATGAATGAACTTAATGCTAACTAGAGAATGTCCGGATCCCATAGTTTGTGTGTTACCTAACCTTTTATACCTAAATTTTATTTAGTTATATGGTTGACAAGTATTAAACATGTGTATGTTATACACGGAGCAACATATGTATGTTATGCAAGATTAAAAAAATCGGATCGGAGGTCAAACTGGTTTGACCTCTAGTTTTCGATTCAACTGATTGAACCGGTTGATTCACTTAAACAAGATTTTAAATATTTAAAAAATAATTTTAATATTAAATATGGTAAATTATTAATAAAAATACATGTATTTGACTTAATGATATGGCCTTTAATGTATAACTGAAGATTAAAGGTTCAAATCTCATCAATTACAAAAAAAAATAATAATAAATAAATAAAAATTAAAGAAATATATATCAAACCGGTTTTTATCGATTTTTTTGAGTTTTTACCGATTCAACTAATGGCCGGTTCTATATAGTGTACCGAATCGGTTAAACCTCTAGTTCCTAATTCAACCGTTATAATCGACCGATCTGATCTAATTTTTTAATCCATGCTATTGTGTGCATGTTTAAGCTCTTAAGCCTCCGACCCAAATAGTAGTGGGTATAACAATTTGAATTGTTTGACCGTTGTTTGATGAGTTGATTCACCGTCTCTGGATATTCATCTAGATGCTCCTTTGAGGGGAAAATGAACAAATGTCCATTAAGGCAATGCATACGAATTTGCTTTACAATTATTAGAAAAGATACGAAACATTTTTGAAATTATCCAAAGGTTTTTTTTAGTGGAAATCAAACCTTTTTCATGCCATAGACTAAGTCATGGTTTTAATTTCAGAAGACAGACATTTTCAAGAAGAATTGAAGTCAAAAATTTAATAAAGTCAGATGAAGATACTGTTGTACCAGACAGAGTAGAAATTGCCTGAAAGAATTAAGACATTTATAATTGTTATATGTTGAATTTTATTTACTGAAATATTAAGCAGAAAGTCAATTTTAGAATTTTCTGATTTAGACTTTTATTTAAGTCTATCTTCAAGCTATAATTTTTTTTTTCCCAGCTACAAATACTACGCGGCTTTTACTTGAATATATATGTCAAAATTTATCCTTTTAACTATCAATTTTTTCACATTATTTATTTAACTATTTATGTTTTGTATTATATATGAAAATTCAGCGCTATCCCTTGAGAGCCTTGACCTCAAAGCCAAATTTATACAAAATTAATTAAATTTCGGTCAATTGGTTCCAAAATTAATTACATACAAATTATTAATAATGATATATATAAATGATTACTATCACTAACAATGATATATAATAAATAAATATATAGTTTAATTTAGGAGTGTACAATTATGATAAATTTTTATTTATTTATATGTTCTAATTGATAACGAAATCAGTCAACATTTGTTAATGGATTTCACATATATATTTAATTTTAAAATATATATATATATAACTTTATAATGATGCCTAAGTTGGACCGCTATAGGGCTGTAATCGAGTCGAGTCGAGCTCGAATACTGAGAAGCTCGAGCTCGAGCTCGATTCGAAACTCGAGGCTCGAAACTCGGTTCGAGCTCGATCGAGTATCATTTTTTAAGCTTGAGCTCGGCTCGAGATAAAATCGAACTATTCGAGCTCGACTCGATTAGGCTCGTTTAAATACTCGAGCTCGAACTCGAATTAAGTGTTTTTAAATATGTATATATATTAAGAGTAAAATAGTAAATTAATAATAAAAATATTATAAATAAGAAAAGCTCGATTAGGCTCGCGAGCTGCTCGAATCGGGTATTAAGATACTCGAACTCGGCTCGCTCGATAGCTCGAGCTGCTCGAGCTCGAGCTGGGCTCGATAATGACCGAATCGAATTCGAGTTTTTTTCGAATCGAACTCGAGTAGTTTGCGAGCACAGGTGTCTCGTTTACACCCCTAGACCGCTAGTATTTGCTGAATTTTATTTTGCAAAATAGAAGAAATCTATATATATATATATGGTTGAAAATAATAGCAAGCATATCGTCCATGAAATAGGACTTTCATGGGAACAACCCAGCTCCCCAAAAATAAAGTGCTATATATTTCTCACTTAATTTTCAACCTTTTTTGCACTCTAATCTTCTTAATTATTTTTTAATGAGAAATTTCTCCTTTGGCTTATTTATTCCATAACCATCCCCTTAATTATATAGCTTTCAATAAAGCAAAACTCAATCTGAAACAAATTGTTTCAACATAACATGATAATTAATACTAATCAACTCTTTAAATCCAGATCAAAAACTATACTCACTAATTCCAAAAATTCTGAGATGGAAAAAATAAAATAAAATGAATGTGTTATTATCCTATACATTGTTGATTATTGTTGATGGAGTTTGTAAACTTCATAATTGGGATCATATAAAATAATATCTTATTTGATTTTTTTTAGCAATCAAACTTTTATAACTTTGATAATTTATATTTTAAATATTAAAATAATTTTTTAAAAAAGTATCTTTGAAAACTTCTTCAGTTAAGATTTTTGAAAATTATTTTTTTTTATATTTTAATTAATAAAATATTTAAAATAAAATGAAGTCACAATATTTATTGGACAAAGAGAGTGATAAATTAAAATGACAACTAAATGGACATGTACCAAACATCTTAATTTATCAAATGAGTAAATAATAATCCAAAACTAAATGAGTCCTTAGGTTTTCCCACATGGATTGCCCCAAGCCTTCACTACCGAGCTTAGCTGCAATTCTATGACCTTCACTCATAATTTATCAAATTAATTCTTAATTTTAACAAATTTGTGAATGGCATATTATGATATTAAAAAAAAAAAAATCATTTAATATTGTGGAAGAATGCTTTGGGTGTGTTCCCATGGAGCTTTTACCCTTTCCATGCCATTCGGAATGCCATAAAATATTGTAGACTATTCAATGACAATTTAGGTCAAATTGTCATCTTATGGAAATAAATTGGGTTTTTCAGGATGGAAGAGGTCAATAGAAATGCTGCGCAAGGGTTTGAAAAATATGTTGCACAGCTAAATTTATTTATCTATTATGGTCGAAAAAGCTAAGAGAAGAGCACTAAATTCGATTCTATCCACACGTTTTTTTTATTTTCTCTGTAAAACCCAATGGGGAAATCCATCTCCCAATGGCATCATTGCTTACAATGAAGATTTTCGTAAGGAAATGAATGAGATATTGACTGCAATCCCTTTTCCAAGCTTCTTCCGCGTCAGGAAGATCAGAAACTTCAGTTTGAATGCATTCTGCGGCTCAAAGCATTCCCCCCTCTGCTAATCTAAATCTATAAATAGGGGAAGAACTCTTCCTAAAACTCTGCACAAAATCATCAGTTTCAAAAAAAAACAAATATGAAATCTCTTCACTTTTCGATGTTTCCATTTCTTTCTGTTGTTCTCTTCTCATTGTTATGGGCAACTTCAGCTCATGCTGATGAGAGCTTTCTTGGTTGCCTTTCTCTTCATTCCAACGACTCCTCTTCCATTTCTAAAGTTATCTTTACACAAAATAATTCTTCTTATTCATCTGTTTTGGAGTCTACCATTCGAAACTTCAGATTCACTACACCAACTACCCCTAAACCTTTGGTCATTGTAACACCCTTGCATGCTTCCCATATTCAAGCAACAATTTATTGTTCTAGAAAACATGGGCTTCAAATTAGAACTCGAAGTGGTGGCCATGACTTTGAAGGTCTTTCATATGTAGCTGAAGTTCCTTTTGTTATCGTTGATATGGTTCGTTTACGATCAGTGGACATTGATGTAGAAAATAAAGTTGCATGGGTTCAATCTGGTGCGGTTCTAGGAGAACTGTATTACAACATTGCTAATAAAAGCAACACTCTTGCCTTTCCAGCTGGTCTTTGCCCCACTGTTGGAATTGGAGGGTACTTGAGCGGAGGAGGTTATGGCTTATTGTTCCGCAAATACGGTCTTGCAACAGATAATATAATCGACGCACAACTTGTTGATGTTAACGGGAGAGTTCTTGACAGAAAGTCCATGGGAGAAGATCTGTTTTGGGCCATTCGAGGTGGTGGAGGGGGTAGCTTTGGAATTATTGTTGCATGGAAAATACAGTTGGTTTCGGTTCCACCAACTGTGACTGTTTTCACAATCAACAAGACCTTGGAACAAAATGCAACCAAGCTGGTTCATCAATGGCAATCCGTTGCACCCAAGCTTCCAAATGAGTTCTACTCCGGCATTACACTAACAAGAACGAATTCAAGTGAAGATGGGAAGAGGACGATTCTAGCTTCATTTCATTCCTCCTTTCTTGGTGGCATCGATGAGCTGGTTCCATTGATGCAAGAGAGATTTCCTGAGCTGGGATTGGTGAGGGAAGACTGCATTGAATTGAGTTGGATTGAATCTATTCTCTACATGGGCCAACTTCCAAATGAAACCTTGAATATTTTACTTGACAGGACTTACCAAAGCCCTCTTCTTAGTCCTTCCTTCAAATCAAAATCTGATTATGTGAGAAAACCCATTCCTGAAATTGGATTTCAGGGACTATGGTCAAAACTTTTTGAAGAAGAAGGAGCATCCGCTAGCATAAGTTTTATTGCTTACGGAGGCATAATGGATGAAATTCCAGAGACTGCTATCCCATTCCCACATAGAGCTGGCAACTTGTATAAAATCGTATACAACGCAGGTTGGCAAGAAGAAGAAAATATAAGATCTCAAAGGTATATAAGCTGGATTAGGGGACTTTATAGTTACATGGGTTCCTTTGTTTCAAAATCTCCAAGGCAAGCGTACATTAATTACAGGGATCTTGACATCGGAACTAATAACCAAGGAAACTACACAAGTTTGGCTCAAGCAAGCATATGGGGTCGTAAGTATTTCATGAATAACTTTGACAGGTTGGTACGTGTGAAGACGAAAATTGATCCAGAGAATTTCTTCAGGCATGAGCAAAGCATCCCTCCTTTTTTTCATTAATCGAAGAAAAGAAAAATCTTCAGAATAGTACTGGGGAATTAAACCGTTTTTAAAAATATTTAATTGGAGATTATGTTGCAAAATAAAGATTTTTTTTTTTTTTTGGTTTTCTTTGATTTGTTAGGCATTTGGGCATGATTAGTTGTATGCCTATTTAAATAATGTATCACTAATTACCTTTGCTTTGTAATTAGTTGTAGATCATATATATTTATTGAATTTATCTTGTCAAATTTGTATGCAAATTAATAATATAATGTATAATATAAAAATGTTCTCTTGATTAATTTTCAATATTTACTTCAAAATTTTGACTTTAAAATCTATACATATACTTTTTATGTATATTGATAGATAATATATACATATAAATTCATGATGTTATCTCGTAACATATTTTTTGTTTTAAAAAGATTGTATTCAACATATTTTATAATTTTTATTCTTTACAAAACAAGAGGAAATCTAGTTTTTATTTTTGATTTTTTTCGTTTGGCATTTGGAATTTTTTTCAATACCAAAAAAATAAATAAAATAAAATACAAAATTTCACAAAACAAGAAAAATCATCAGAGTAACCTTGGGGGAATTAAACTTTTTTTAGAAACATTTAATTGGACATCATGTTGCAAAATAAAGATTTTTTTTGGTTTTCTTTTGATAGGCATTTGAGCATTGTATGCCTAAATTAAAATAATGTATAATTAATTACCTTTGCTTTGTAATTAGTTGTAGTAAGTTAGTAGATCATATATATATATATATATATATATATATATATATATATTGAATTTATCTTGTCAAATTTGTATGCAAATTGATAAAATTGTTCTCTTTATGGTATGTAAGAAGAATAGCATTGGATTTTTTTTTTTTGTGTTAACAAAAAAAGATAATCTAATTTTAGGCTATACAATAAGAGATAAGTAGTAATATTACTATTCCATCTTATAAACCCTACCCTTCCAATCTTCAAAATTAGGACTTCTAGTCTCTATATTGACATCTCTTGTTCTAACCAATGAGTTGTTCTATGAGAGATTTACAATATATAGTAGATTTGTTAATAGGGTGGTTTGAATTGAATGTGGGTCTAATCAATTTGGTTCAGATTAATTCGATCTTAAAGATCCGGATCAATTTCGGGATCTACAATATATAGTATTTAACTCTTAATAAGTTTTTAATTTATTTATTTTTAAATTATGAAGAGTTATATTATATATTTATTTATTTTTATATGTATTTATGCATGTAAGTATACTTCAAAAACTCGAGTTTAAAATCTATACATATATTTTTTATGTATATTGATAGATAATATATACACATACGTTCATAATGTTAACTCATAACATTTTTTTTCCTTTTTTGAAAAGATTAGTAGTCAACATATGTTTTGAAAAGATTGTTGTCAACATATATAATTTTTAGTGCTTATCCTTTACAAAACAGGAGAAAATCTGATCTTTTACTTTTAATTTTTTTCATTTTGACATTTGGAATTTTTTTCAACACCAAAAAAATAAAACAATAAATTAAATTCAAATTTTCTAATAAGATGAACAATAAAAAAATCTGCACCTCAAACTCTTGAAGAAATAAAAAATAATCTCAAAAAAATTAAATAATTAATTCATGGTAAATGTATAGAAATTCTTTTAAAATAATATCGCTAAAACATTATTTTTCAAATTTTAATATTAACAAGCAAATCTACTCCTCCAAAGCAAAGAGCTCCTAGGTTTCGTTTCCTTTGAACTAAAAAAAAGTGGAGAAATGAAAAATTGGAAAACTGATAAGGAGATATTATAAAATAAAAAAAAATCCCAAACCAGTAAAAAAATTCCCAAATAATGATCATCTTCTTAGTAGACATGTTGAAAGGCCGGGCTATCCGTCCAAATTCGAAGGTCTGTCCGATATTTGAGAGGGTTTGGATAAAAATATTAGGTCTGAAATTGTTGAGGTCTACTAGAGCTTAGCAGAGGTGAAATGAACTGAACCTGTCTATCACAAAAAATAGTCAGAAGGGCACTAAAGTTGAGACTTTGGAGCGTACTCCGATGCCTAAGTCAGTCATGGTTTAATGAGATGAAGGAGGTAAGGAAGAATGAATGAACTTAATGCTAACTAGAGAATGTCCGGATCCCATAGTTTGTGTGTTACCTAACCTTTTATACCTAAATTTTATTTAGTTATATGGTTGACAAGTATTAAACATGTGTATGTTATACACGGAGCAACATATGTATGTTATGCAAGATTAAAAAAATCGGATCGGAGGTCAAACTGGTTTGACCTCTAGTTTTCGATTCAACTGATTGAACCGGTTGATTCACTTAAACAAGATTTTAAATATTTAAAAAATAATTTTAATATTAAATATGGTAAATTATTAATAAAAATACATGTATTTGACTTAATGATATGGCCTTTAATGTATAACTGAAGATTAAAGGTTCAAATCTCATCAATTACAAAAAAAAATAATAATAAATAAATAAAAATTAAAGAAATATATATCAAACCGGTTTTTATCGATTTTTTTGAGTTTTTACCGATTCAACTAATGGCCGGTTCTATATAGTGTACCGAATCGGTTAAACCTCTAGTTCCTAATTCAACCGTTATAATCGACCGATCTGATCTAATTTTTTAATCCATGCTATTGTGTGCATGTTTAAGCTCTTAAGCCTCCGACCCAAATAGTAGTGGGTATAACAATTTGAATTGTTTGACCGTTGTTTGATGAGTTGATTCACCGTCTCTGGATATTCATCTAGATGCTCCTTTGAGGGGAAAATGAACAAATGTCCATTAAGGCAATGCATACGAATTTGCTTTACAATTATTAGAAAAGATACGAAACATTTTTGAAATTATCCAAAGGTTTTTTTTAGTGGAAATCAAACCTTTTTCATGCCATAGACTAAGTCATGGTTTTAATTTCAGAAGACAGACATTTTCAAGAAGAATTGAAGTCAAAAATTTAATAAAGTCAGATGAAGATACTGTTGTACCAGACAGAGTAGAAATTGCCTGAAAGAATTAAGACATTTATAATTGTTATATGTTGAATTTTATTTACTGAAATATTAAGCAGAAAGTCAATTTTAGAATTTTCTGATTTAGACTTTTATTTAAGTCTATCTTCAAGCTATAATTTTTTTTTTCCCAGCTACAAATACTACGCGGCTTTTACTTGAATATATATGTCAAAATTTATCCTTTTAACTATCAATTTTTTCACATTATTTATTTAACTATTTATGTTTTGTATTATATATGAAAATTCAGCGCTATCCCTTGAGAGCCTTGACCTCAAAGCCAAATTTATACAAAATTAATTAAATTTCGGTCAATTGGTTCCAAAATTAATTACATACAAATTATTAATAATGATATATATAAATGATTACTATCACTAACAATGATATATAATAAATAAATATATAGTTTAATTTAGGAGTGTACAATTATGATAAATTTTTATTTATTTATATGTTCTAATTGATAACGAAATCAGTCAACATTTGTTAATGGATTTCACATATATATTTAATTTTAAAATATATATATATATAACTTTATAATGATGCCTAAGTTGGACCGCTATAGGGCTGTAATCGAGTCGAGTCGAGCTCGAATACTGAGAAGCTCGAGCTCGAGCTCGATTCGAAACTCGAGGCTCGAAACTCGGTTCGAGCTCGATCGAGTATCATTTTTTAAGCTTGAGCTCGGCTCGAGATAAAATCGAACTATTCGAGCTCGACTCGATTAGGCTCGTTTAAATACTCGAGCTCGAACTCGAATTAAGTGTTTTTAAATATGTATATATATTAAGAGTAAAATAGTAAATTAATAATAAAAATATTATAAATAAGAAAAGCTCGATTAGGCTCGCGAGCTGCTCGAATCGGGTATTAAGATACTCGAACTCGGCTCGCTCGATAGCTCGAGCTGCTCGAGCTCGAGCTGGGCTCGATAATGACCGAATCGAATTCGAGTTTTTTTCGAATCGAACTCGAGTAGTTTGCGAGCACAGGTGTCTCGTTTACACCCCTAGACCGCTAGTATTTGCTGAATTTTATTTTGCAAAATAGAAGAAATCTATATATATATATATGGTTGAAAATAATAGCAAGCATATCGTCCATGAAATAGGACTTTCATGGGAACAACCCAGCTCCCCAAAAATAAAGTGCTATATATTTCTCACTTAATTTTCAACCTTTTTTGCACTCTAATCTTCTTAATTATTTTTTAATGAGAAATTTCTCCTTTGGCTTATTTATTCCATAACCATCCCCTTAATTATATAGCTTTCAATAAAGCAAAACTCAATCTGAAACAAATTGTTTCAACATAACATGATAATTAATACTAATCAACTCTTTAAATCCAGATCAAAAACTATACTCACTAATTCCAAAAATTCTGAGATGGAAAAAATAAAATAAAATGAATGTGTTATTATCCTATACATTGTTGATTATTGTTGATGGAGTTTGTAAACTTCATAATTGGGATCATATAAAATAATATCTTATTTGATTTTTTTTAGCAATCAAACTTTTATAACTTTGATAATTTATATTTTAAATATTAAAATAATTTTTTAAAAAAGTATCTTTGAAAACTTCTTCAGTTAAGATTTTTGAAAATTATTTTTTTTTTATATTTTAATTAATAAAATATTTAAAATAAAATGAAGTCACAATATTTATTGGACAAAGAGAGTGATAAATTAAAATGACAACTAAATGGACATGTACCAAACATCTTAATTTATCAAATGAGTAAATAATAATCCAAAACTAAATGAGTCCTTAGGTTTTCCCACATGGATTGCCCCAAGCCTTCACTACCGAGCTTAGCTGCAATTCTATGACCTTCACTCATAATTTATCAAATTAATTCTTAATTTTAACAAATTTGTGAATGGCATATTATGATATTAAAAAAAAAAAAATCATTTAATATTGTGGAAGAATGCTTTGGGTGTGTTCCCATGGAGCTTTTACCCTTTCCATGCCATTCGGAATGCCATAAAATATTGTAGACTATTCAATGACAATTTAGGTCAAATTGTCATCTTATGGAAATAAATTGGGTTTTTCAGGATGGAAGAGGTCAATAGAAATGCTGCGCAAGGGTTTGAAAAATATGTTGCACAGCTAAATTTATTTATCTATTATGGTCGAAAAAGCTAAGAGAAGAGCACTAAATTCGATTCTATCCACACGTTTTTTTTATTTTCTCTGTAAAACCCAATGGGGAAATCCATCTCCCAATGGCATCATTGCTTACAATGAAGATTTTCGTAAGGAAATGAATGAGATATTGACTGCAATCCCTTTTCCAAGCTTCTTCCGCGTCAGGAAGATCAGAAACTTCAGTTTGAATGCATTCTGCGGCTCAAAGCATTCCCCCCTCTGCTAATCTAAATCTATAAATAGGGGAAGAACTCTTCCTAAAACTCTGCACAAAATCATCAGTTTCAAAAAAAAACAAATATGAAATCTCTTCACTTTTCGATGTTTCCATTTCTTTCTGTTGTTCTCTTCTCATTGTTATGGGCAACTTCAGCTCATGCTGATGAGAGCTTTCTTGGTTGCCTTTCTCTTCATTCCAACGACTCCTCTTCCATTTCTAAAGTTATCTTTACACAAAATAATTCTTCTTATTCATCTGTTTTGGAGTCTACCATTCGAAACTTCAGATTCACTACACCAACTACCCCTAAACCTTTGGTCATTGTAACACCCTTGCATGCTTCCCATATTCAAGCAACAATTTATTGTTCTAGAAAACATGGGCTTCAAATTAGAACTCGAAGTGGTGGCCATGACTTTGAAGGTCTTTCATATGTAGCTGAAGTTCCTTTTGTTATCGTTGATATGGTTCGTTTACGATCAGTGGACATTGATGTAGAAAATAAAGTTGCATGGGTTCAATCTGGTGCGGTTCTAGGAGAACTGTATTACAACATTGCTAATAAAAGCAACACTCTTGCCTTTCCAGCTGGTCTTTGCCCCACTGTTGGAATTGGAGGGTACTTGAGCGGAGGAGGTTATGGCTTATTGTTCCGCAAATACGGTCTTGCAACAGATAATATAATCGACGCACAACTTGTTGATGTTAACGGGAGAGTTCTTGACAGAAAGTCCATGGGAGAAGATCTGTTTTGGGCCATTCGAGGTGGTGGAGGGGGTAGCTTTGGAATTATTGTTGCATGGAAAATACAGTTGGTTTCGGTTCCACCAACTGTGACTGTTTTCACAATCAACAAGACCTTGGAACAAAATGCAACCAAGCTGGTTCATCAATGGCAATCCGTTGCACCCAAGCTTCCAAATGAGTTCTACTCCGGCATTACACTAACAAGAACGAATTCAAGTGAAGATGGGAAGAGGACGATTCTAGCTTCATTTCATTCCTCCTTTCTTGGTGGCATCGATGAGCTGGTTCCATTGATGCAAGAGAGATTTCCTGAGCTGGGATTGGTGAGGGAAGACTGCATTGAATTGAGTTGGATTGAATCTATTCTCTACATGGGCCAACTTCCAAATGAAACCTTGAATATTTTACTTGACAGGACTTACCAAAGCCCTCTTCTTAGTCCTTCCTTCAAATCAAAATCTGATTATGTGAGAAAACCCATTCCTGAAATTGGATTTCAGGGACTATGGTCAAAACTTTTTGAAGAAGAAGGAGCATCCGCTAGCATAAGTTTTATTGCTTACGGAGGCATAATGGATGAAATTCCAGAGACTGCTATCCCATTCCCACATAGAGCTGGCAACTTGTATAAAATCGTATACAACGCAGGTTGGCAAGAAGAAGAAAATATAAGATCTCAAAGGTATATAAGCTGGATTAGGGGACTTTATAGTTACATGGGTTCCTTTGTTTCAAAATCTCCAAGGCAAGCGTACATTAATTACAGGGATCTTGACATCGGAACTAATAACCAAGGAAACTACACAAGTTTGGCTCAAGCAAGCATATGGGGTCGTAAGTATTTCATGAATAACTTTGACAGGTTGGTACGTGTGAAGACGAAAATTGATCCAGAGAATTTCTTCAGGCATGAGCAAAGCATCCCTCCTTTTTTTCATTAATCGAAGAAAAGAAAAATCTTCAGAATAGTACTGGGGAATTAAACCGTTTTTAAAAATATTTAATTGGAGATTATGTTGCAAAATAAAGATTTTTTTTTTTTTTTTGGTTTTCTTTGATTTGTTAGGCATTTGGGCATGATTAGTTGTATGCCTATTTAAATAATGTATCACTAATTACCTTTGCTTTGTAATTAGTTGTAGATCATATATATTTATTGAATTTATCTTGTCAAATTTGTATGCAAATTAATAATATAATGTATAATATAAAAATGTTCTCTTGATTAATTTTCAATATTTACTTCAAAATTTTGACTTTAAAATCTATACATATACTTTTTATGTATATTGATAGATAATATATACATATAAATTCATGATGTTATCTCGTAACATATTTTTTGTTTTAAAAAGATTGTATTCAACATATTTTATAATTTTTATTCTTTACAAAACAAGAGGAAATCTAGTTTTTATTTTTGATTTTTTTCGTTTGGCATTTGGAATTTTTTTCAATACCAAAAAAATAAATAAAATAAAATACAAAATTTCACAAAACAAGAAAAATCATCAGAGTAACCTTGGGGGAATTAAACTTTTTTTAGAAACATTTAATTGGACATCATGTTGCAAAATAAAGATTTTTTTTGGTTTTCTTTTGATAGGCATTTGAGCATTGTATGCCTAAATTAAAATAATGTATAATTAATTACCTTTGCTTTGTAATTAGTTGTAGTAAGTTAGTAGATCATATATATATATATATATATATATATATTGAATTTATCTTGTCAAATTTGTATGCAAATTGATAAAATTGTTCTCTTTATGGTATGTAAGAAGAATAGCATTGGATTTTTTTTTTTGTGTTAACAAAAAAAGATAATCTAATTTTAGGCTATACAATAAGAGATAAGTAGTAATATTACTATTCCATCTTATAAACCCTACCCTTCCAATCTTCAAAATTAGGACTTCTAGTCTCTATATTGACATCTCTTGTTCTAACCAATGAGTTGTTCTATGAGAGATTTACAATATATAGTAGATTTGTTAATAGGGTGGTTTGAATTGAATGTGGGTCTAATCAATTTGGTTCAGATTAATTCGATCTTAAAGATCCGGATCAATTTCGGGATCTACAATATATAGTATTTAACTCTTAATAAGTTTTTAATTTATTTATTTTTAAATTATGAAGAGTTATATTATATATTTATTTATTTTTATATGTATTTATGCATGTAAGTATACTTCAAAAACTCGAGTTTAAAATCTATACATATATTTTTTATGTATATTGATAGATAATATATACACATACGTTCATAATGTTAACTCATAACATTTTTTTTCCTTTTTTGAAAAGATTAGTAGTCAACATATGTTTTGAAAAGATTGTTGTCAACATATATAATTTTTAGTGCTTATCCTTTACAAAACAGGAGAAAATCTGATCTTTTACTTTTAATTTTTTTCATTTTGACATTTGGAATTTTTTTCAACACCAAAAAAATAAAACAATAAATTAAATTCAAATTTTCTCATAAGATGAACAATAAAAAAATCTGCACCTCAAACTCTTGAAGAAATTAAAAAATAATCTCAAAAAAATTAAATAATTAATTCATGGTAAATGTATAGAAATTCTTTTAAAATAATATCGCTAAAACATTATTTTTCAAATTTTAATATTAACAAGCAAATCTACTCCTCCAAAGCAAAGAGCTCCTAGGTTTCGTTTCCTTTGAACTAAAAAAAAGTGGAGAAATGAAAAAATTGGAAAACTGATAAGGAGATATTATAAAAAAAAAAAAATCCCAAACCAGTAAAAAAATTCCCAAATAATGATCATCTTCTTAGTAGACATGTTGAAAGGCCGGGCTATCCGTCCAAATTCGAAGGTGTGTCCGATATTTGAGAGGGTTTGGATAAAAATATTAGGTCTGAAATTGTTGAGGTCTACTAGAGCTTAGCAGAGGTGAAATGAACTGAACCTGTCTATCACAAAAAATAGTCAGAAGGGCACTAAAGTTGAGACTTTGGAGCGTACTCCGATGCCTAAGTCAGTCATGGTTTAATGAGATGAAGGAGGTAAGGAAGAATGAATGAACTTAATGCTAACTAGAGAATGTCCGGATCCCATAGTTTGTGTGTTACCTAACCTTTTATACCTAAATTTTATTTAGTTATATGGTTGACAAGTATTAAACATGTGTATGTTATACACGGAGCAACATATGTATGTTATGCAAGATTAAAAAAATCGGATCGGAGGTCAAACTGGTTTGACCTCTAGTTTTCGATTCAACTGATTGAACCGGTTGATTCACTTAAACAAGATTTTAAATATTTAAAAAATAATTTTAATATTAAATATGGTAAATTATTAATAAAAATACATGTATTTGACTTAATGGTATGGCCTTTAATGTATAACTGAAGATTAAAGGTTCAAATCTCATCAATTACAAAAAAAAAAAAAAATAAAAAAAAAAAATAAAAGAAATATATATCAAACCGGTTTTTATCGATTTTTTTGAGTTTTTACCGATTCAACTAATGGCCGGTTCTATATAGTGTACCGAATCGGTTAAACCTCTAGTTCCTAATTCAACCGTTATAATCGACCGATCTGATCTAATTTTTTAATCCATGCTATTGTGTGCATGTTTAAGCTCTTAAGCCTCCGACCCAAATAGTAGTGGGTATAACAATTTGAATTGTTTGACCGTTGTTTGATGAGTTGATTCACCGTCTCCGGATATTCATCTAGATGCTCCTTTGAGGGGAAAATGAACAAATGTCCATTAAGGCAATGCATACGAATTTGCTTTACAATTATTAGAAAAGATACGAAACATTTTTGAAATTATCCAAAGGTTTTTTTTAGTGGAAATCAAACCTTTTTCATGCCATAGACTAAGTCATGGTTTTAATTTCAGAAGACAGACATTTTCAAGAAGAATTGAAGTCAAAAATTTAATAAAGTCAGATGAAGATACTGTTGTACCAGACAGAGTAGAAATTGCCTGAAAGAATTAAGACATTTATAATTGTTATATGTTGAATTTTATTTACTGAAATATTAAGCAGAAAGTCAATTTTAGAATTTTCTATTTTAGACTTTTATTTAAGTCTATCTTCAAGCTATAATTTTTTTTTTTCCCAGCTACAAATACTACGCGGCTTTTACTTGAATATATATGTCAAAATTTATCCTTTTAACTATCAATTTTTTCACATTATTTATTTAACTATTTATGTTTTGTATTATATATGAAAATTCAGCGCTATCCCTTGAGAGCCTTGACCTCAAAGCCAAATTTATACAAAATTAATTAAATTTCGGTCAATTGGTTCCAAAATTAATTACATACAAATTATTAATAATGATATATATAAATGATTACTATCACTAACAATTAATGATATATAATAAATAAATATATAGTTTAATTTAGGAGTGTACAATTATGATAAATATTTATTTATTTATATGTTCTAATTGATAACGAAATCAGTCAACATTTGTTGATGGATTTCACTTATATATTTAATTTTAAAATATATATATATATAACTTTATTATTATGCCCAAGTTGGACCGCTAGTATTTGCTGAATTTTATTTTGCAAAATAGAAGATATATATATATATATATATATATATATATATATATATATATATGGTTGAAAATAATAGCAAGCATATCGTCCATGAAATAGGACTTTCATGGGAACAACCCAGCTCCCCAAAAATAAAGTGCTATATATTTCTCACTTAATTTTCAACCTTTTTTGCACTCTAATCTTCTTAATTATTTTTTAATGAGAAATTTCTCCTTTGGCTTATTTATTCCATAACCTTCCCCTTAATTATATAGCTTTCAATAAAGCAAAACTCAATCTGAAACAAATTGTTTCAACATAACATGATAATTAATACTAATCAACTCTTTAAATCCAGATCAAAAACTATACTCACTAATTCCAAAAATTATGAGATGGAAAAAAAAAATTAAAATGAATGTGTTATTATCCTATACATTGTTGATTATTGTTGATGGAGTTTGTAAACTTCATAATTCGGATCATATAAAATAATATCTTATTTGATTTTTTTTAGCAATCAAACTTTTATAACTTTGATAATTTATATTTTAAATATTAAAATAATTTTTTTTAAAAGTATCTTTGAAAACTTCTTCAGTTAAGATTTTTGAATATTATTTTTTTATATTTTAATTAATAAAATATTTAAAATAAAATGAAGTCACAATATTTATTGGACAAAGAGAGTGATAAATTAAAATGACAATCAAACATCTTAATTTATCAAATGAGTAAATAATAATCCAAAACTAAATGAGTCCTTAGGTTTTCCCACATGGATTGCCCCAAGCCTTCACTACCGAGCTTAGCTGCAATTCTATGACCTTCACTCATAATTTATCAAATTAATTCTTAACTTTAACAAATTTGTGAATGGCATATTATGATATAAAAAATAAAAATAAAAATAAAAATCATTTTATATTGTGGAAGAATGCTTTGGGTGTGTTCCCATGGAGCTTTTACCCTTTCCATGCCATTCGGAATGCCATAAAATATTGTAGATTATTCAATGACAATTTAGGTCAAATTGTCATCTTATGGAAATAAATTGGGTTTTTCAGGATGGAAGAGGTCAATAGAAATGCGGCGCAAGGGTTTGAAAAATATGTTGCGCAGCTAAATTTATTTATCTATTATGGTCGATTCTATTCACACGTTTTTTTTATTTTCTCTGTAAAACCCAATGGGGAAATCCATCTCCCAATGGCATCATTGCTTACAATGAAGATTTTCGTAAGGAAATGAATGAGATATTGACTGCAATCCCTTTTCCAAGCTTCTTCCGCGTCAGGAAGATCAGAAACTTCAGTTTGAATGCATTCTGCGGCTCAAAGCATTCCCCCCTCTGCTAATCTAAATCTATAAATAGGGGAAGAACTCTTCCTAAAACTCTGCACAAAATCATCAGTTTCAAAAAAAAACAAATATGAAATCTCTTCACTTTTCGATGTTTCCATTTCTTTCTGTTGTTCTCTTCTCATTGTTATGGGCAACTTCAGCTCATGCTGATGAGAGTTTTCTTGATTGCCTTTCTCTTCATTCCAACGACTCCTCTTCCATTTCTAAAGTTATCTTTACACAAAATAATTCTTCTTATTCATCTGTTTTGGAGTCTACCATTCGAAACTTCAGATTCACTACACCAACTACCCCTAAACCTTTGGTCATTGTAACACCCTTGCATGCTTCCCATATTCAAGCAACAATTTATTGTTCTAGAAAACATGGGCTTCAAATTAGAACTCGAAGTGGTGGCCATGACTTTGAAGGTCTTTCATATGTAGCTGAAGTTCCTTTTGTTATCGTTGATATGGTTCGTTTACGATCAGTGGACATTGATGTAGAAAATAAAGTTGCATGGGTTCAATCTGGTGCGGTTCTAGGAGAACTGTATTACAACATTGCTAATAAAAGCAACACTCTTGCCTTTCCAGCTGGTCTTTGCCCCACTGTTGGAATTGGAGGGTACTTGAGCGGAGGAGGTTATGGCTTATTGTTCCGCAAATACGGTCTTGCAACAGATAATATAATCGACGCACAACTTGTTGATGTTAACGGGAGAGTTCTTGACAGAAAGTCCATGGGAGAAGATCTGTTTTGGGCCATTCGAGGTGGTGGAGGGGGTAGCTTTGGAATTATTGTTGCATGGAAAATACAGTTGGTTTCGGTTCCACCAACTGTGACTGTTTTCACAATCAACAAGACCTTGGAACAAAATGCAACCAAGCTGGTTCATCAATGGCAATCCGTTGCACCCAAGCTTCCAAATGAGTTCTACTCCGGCATTACACTAACAAGAACGAATTCAAGTGAAGATGGGAAGAGGACGATTCTAGCTTCATTTCATTCCTCCTTTCTTGGTGGCATCGATGAGCTGGTTCCATTGATGCAAGAGAGATTTCCTGAGCTGGGATTGGTGAGGGAAGACTGCATTGAATTGAGTTGGATTGAATCTATTCTCTACATGGGCCAACTTCCAAATGAAACCTTGAATATTTTACTTGACAGGACTTACCAAAGCCCTCTTCTTAGTCCTTCCTTCAAATCAAAATCTGATTATGTGAGAAAACCCATTCCTGAAATTGGATTTCAGGGACTATGGTCAAAACTTTTTGAAGAAGAAGGAGCATCCGCTAGCATAAGTTTTATTGCTTACGGAGGCATAATGGATGAAATTCCAGAGACTGCTATCCCATTCCCACATAGAGCTGGCAACTTGTATAAAATCGTATACAACGCAGGTTGGCAAGAAGAAGAAAATATAAGATCTCAAAGGTATATAAGCTGGATTAGGGGACTTTATAGTTACATGGGTTCCTTTGTTTCAAAATCTCCAAGGCAAGCGTACATTAATTACAGGGATCTTGACATCGGAACTAATAACCAAGGAAACTACACAAGTTTGGCTCAAGCAAGCATATGGGGTCGTAAGTATTTCATGAATAACTTTGACAGGTTGGTACGTGTGAAGACGAAAATTGATCCAGAGAATTTCTTCAGGCATGAGCAAAGCATCCCTCCTTTTTTTCATTAATCGAAGAAAAGAAAAATCTTCAGAATAGTACTGGGGAATTAAACCGTTTTTAAAAATATTTAATTGGAGATTATGTTGCAAAATAAAGATTTTTTTTTTTTTTTTTGGTTTTCTTTGATTTGTTAGGCATTTGGGCATGATTAGTTGTATGCCTATTTAAATAATGTATCACTAATTACCTTTGCTTTGTAATTAGTTGTAGATCATATATATTTATTGAATTTATCTTGTCAAATTTGTATGCAAATTAATAATATAATGTATAATATAAAAATGTTCTCTTGATTAATTTTCAATATTTACTTCAAAATTTTGACTTTAAAATCTATACATATACTTTTTATGTATATTGATAGATAATATATACATATAAATTCATGATGTTATCTCGTAACATATTTTTTGTTTTAAAAAGATTGTATTCAACATATTTTATAATTTTTATTCTTTACAAAACAAGAGGAAATCTAGTTTTTATTTTTGATTTTTTTCGTTTGGCATTTGGAATTTTTTTCAATACCAAAAAAATAAATAAAATAAAATACAAAATTTCACAAAACAAGAAAAATCATCAGAGTAACCTTGGGGGAATTAAACTTTTTTTAGAAACATTTAATTGGACATCATGTTGCAAAATAAAGATTTTTTTTGGTTTTCTTTTGATAGGCATTTGAGCATTGTATGCCTAAATTAAAATAATGTATAATTAATTACCTTTGCTTTGTAATTAGTTGTAGTAAGTTAGTAGATCATATATATATATATATATATATATATATATATATATATATTGAATTTATCTTGTCAAATTTGTATGCAAATTGATAAAATTGTTCTCTTTATGGTATGTAAGAAGAATAGCATTGGATTTTTTTTTTTGTGTTAACAAAAAAAGATAATCTAATTTTAGGCTATACAATAAGAGATAAGTAGTAATATTACTATTCCATCGTATAAACCCTACCCTTCCAATCTTCAAAATTAGGACTTCTAGTCTCTATATTGACATCTCTTGTTCTAACCAATGAGTTGTTCTATGAGAGATTTACAATATATAGTAGATTTGTTAATAGGGTGGTTTGAATTGAATGTGGGTCTAATCAATTTGGTTCAGATTAATTCGATCTTAAAGATCCGGATCAATTTCGGGATCTACAATATATAGTATTTAACTCTTAATAAGTTTTTAATTTATTTATTTTTAAATTATGAAGAGTTATATTATATATTTATTTATTTTTATATGTATTTATGCATGTAAGTATACTTCAAAAACTCGAGTTTAAAATCTATACATATATTTTTTATGTATATTGATAGATAATATATACACATACGTTCATAATGTTAACTCATAACATTTTTTTTCCTTTTTTGAAAAGATTAGTAGTCAACATATGTTTTGAAAAGATTGTTGTCAACATATATAATTTTTAGTGCTTATCCTTTACAAAACAGGAGAAAATCTGATCTTTTACTTTTAATTTTTTTCATTTTGACATTTGGAATTTTTTTCAACACCAAAAAAATAAAACAATAAATTAAATTCAAATTTTCTCATAAGATGAACAATAAAAAAATCTGCACCTCAAACTCTTGAAGAAATTAAAAAATAATCTCAAAAAAATTAAATAATTAATTCATGGTAAATGTATAGAAATTCTTTTAAAATAATATCGCTAAAACATTATTTTTCAAATTTTAATATTAACAAGCAAATCTACTCCTCCAAAGCAAAGAGCTCCTAGGTTTCGTTTCCTTTGAACTAAAAAAAAGTGGAGAAATGAAAAATTGGAAAACTGATAAGGAGATATTATAAAAAAAAAAAAAATCCCAAACCAGTAAAAAAATTCCCAAATAATGATCATCTTCTTAGTAGACATGTTGAAAGGCCGGGCTATCCGTCCAAATTCGAAGGTCTGTCCGATATTTGAGAGGGTTTGGATAAAAATATTAGGTCTGAAATTGTTGAGGTCTACTAGAGCTTAGCAGAGGTGAAATGAACTGAACCTGTCTATCACAAAAAATAGTCAGAAGGGCACTAAAGTTGAGACTTTGGAGCGTACTCCGATGCCTAAGTCAGTCATGGTTTAATGAGATGAAGGAGGTAAGGAAGAATGAATGAACTTAATGCTAACTAGAGAATGTCCGGATCCCATAGTTTGTGTGTTACCTAACCTTTTATACCTAAATTTTATTTAGTTATATGGTTGACAAGTATTAAACATGTGTATGTTATACACGGAGCAACATATGTATGTTATGCAAGATTAAAAAAATCGGATCGGAGGTCAAACTGGTTTGACCTCTAGTTTTCGATTCAACTGATTGAACCGGTTGATTCACTTAAACAAGATTTTAAATATTTAAAAAATAATTTTAATATTAAATATGGTAAATTATTAATAAAAATACATGTATTTGACTTAATGGTATGGCCTTTAATGTATAACTGAAGATTAAAGGTTCAAATCTCATCAATCACAAAAAAAAAAAAAAAAAAAAAAAAATTAAAGAAATATATATCAAACCGGTTTTTATCGATTTTTTTGAGTTTTTACCGATTCAACTAATGGCCGGTTCTATATAGTGTACCGAATCGGTTAAACCTCTAGTTCCTAATTCAACCGTTATAATCGACCGATCTGATCTAATTTTTTAATCCATGCTATTGTGTGCATGTTTAAGCTCTTAAGCCTCCGACCCAAATAGTAGTGGGTATAACAATTTGAATTGTTTGACCGTTGTTTGATGAGTTGATTCACCGTCTCTGGATATTCATCTAGATGCTCCTTTGAGGGGAAAATGAACAAATGTCCATTAAGGCAATGCATACGAATTTGCTTTACAATTATTAGAAAAGATACGAAACATTTTTGAAATTATCCAAAGGTTTTTTTTAGTGGAAATCAAACCTTTTTCATGCCATAGACTAAGTCATGGTTTTAATTTCAGAAGACAGACATTTTCAAGAAGAATTGAAGTCAAAAATTTAATAAAGTCAGATGAAGATACTGTTGTACCAGACAGAGTAGAAATTGCCTGAAAGAATTAAGACATTTATAATTGTTATATGTTGAATTTTATTTACTGAAATATTAAGCAGAAAGTCAATTTTAGAATTTTCTGATTTAGACTTTTATTTAAGTCTATCTTCAAGCTATAATTTTTTTTTTTCCCAGCTACAAATACTACGCGGCTTTTACTTGAATATATATGTCAAAATTTATCCTTTTAACTATCAATTTTTTCACATTATTTATTTAACTATTTATGTTTTGTATTATATATGAAAATTCAGCGCTATCCCTTGAGAGCCTTGACCTCAAAGCCAAATTTATACAAAATTAATTAAATTTCGGTCAATTGGTTCCAAAATTAATTACATACAAATTATTAATAATGATATATATAAATGATTACTATCACTAACAATGATATATAATAAATAAATATATAGTTTAATTTAGGAGTGTACAATTATGATAAATATTTATTTATTTATATGTTCTAATTGATAACGAAATCAGTCAACATTTGTTGATGGATTTCACTTATATATTTAATTTTAAAATATATATATATATAACTTTATTATTATGCCCAAGTTGGACCGCTAGTATTTGCTGAATTTTATTTTGCAAAATAGAAGATATATATATATATATATATATATATATATATATATATATATATGGTTGAAAATAATAGCAAGCATATCGTCCATGAAATAGGACTTTCATGGGAACAACCCAGCTCCCCAAAAATAAAGTGCTATATATTTCTCACTTAATTTTCAACCTTTTTTGCACTCTAATCTTCTTAATTATTTTTTAATGAGAAATTTCTCCTTTGGCTTATTTATTCCATAACCTTCCCCTTAATTATATAGCTTTCAATAAAGCAAAACTCAATCTGAAACAAATTGTTTCAACATAACATGATAATTAATACTAATCAACTCTTTAAATCCAGATCAAAAACTATACTCACTAATTCCAAAAATTATGAGATGGAAAAAAAATTAAAATGAATGTGTTATTATCCTATACATTGTTGATTATTGTTGATGGAGTTTGTAAACTTCATAATTCGGATCATATAAAATAATATCTTATTTGATTTTTTTTAGCAATCAAACTTTTATAACTTTGATAATTTATATTTTAAATATTAAAATAATTTTTTTTAAAAGTATCTTTGAAAACTTCTTCAGTTAAGATTTTTGAATATTATTTTTTTATATTTTAATTAATAAAATATTTAAAATAAAATGAAGTCACAATATTTATTGGACAAAGAGAGTGATAAATTAAAATGACAATCAAACATCTTAATTTATCAAATGAGTAAATAATAATCCAAAACTAAATGAGTCCTTAGGTTTTCCCACATGGATTGCCCCAAGCCTTCACTACCGAGCTTAGCTGCAATTCTATGACCTTCACTCATAATTTATCAAATTAATTCTTAACTTTAACAAATTTGTGAATGGCATATTATGATATAAAAAATAAAAATAAAAATAAAAATCATTTTATATTGTGGAAGAATGCTTTGGGTGTGTTCCCATGGAGCTTTTACCCTTTCCATGCCATTCGGAATGCCATAAAATATTGTAGATTATTCAATGACAATTTAGGTCAAATTGTCATCTTATGGAAATAAATTGGGTTTTTCAGGATGGAAGAGGTCAATAGAAATGCGGCGCAAGGGTTTGAAAAATATGTTGCGCAGCTAAATTTATTTATCTATTATGGTCGATTCTATTCACACGTTTTTTTTTATTTTCTCTGTAAAACCCAATGGGGAAATCCATCTCCCAATGGCATCATTGCTTACAATGAAGATTTTCGTAAGGAAATGAATGAGATATTGACTGCAATCCCTTTTCCAAGCTTCTTCCGCGTCAGGAAGATCAGAAACTTCAGTTTGAATGCATTCTGCGGCTCAAAGCATTCCCCCCTCTGCTAATCTAAATCTATAAATAGGGGAAGAACTCTTCCTAAAACTCTGCACAAAATCATCAGTTTCAAAAAAAAACAAATATGAAATCTCTTCACTTTTCGATGTTTCCATTTCTTTCTGTTGTTCTCTTCTCATTGTTATGGGCAACTTCAGCTCATGCTGATGAGAGTTTTCTTGATTGCCTTTCTCTTCATTCCAACGACTCCTCTTCCATTTCTAAAGTTATCTTTACACAAAATAATTCTTCTTATTCATCTGTTTTGGAGTCTACCATTCGAAACTTCAGATTCACTACACCAACTACCCCTAAACCTTTGGTCATTGTAACACCCTTGCATGCTTCCCATATTCAAGCAACAATTTATTGTTCTAGAAAACATGGGCTTCAAATTAGAACTCGAAGTGGTGGCCATGACTTTGAAGGTCTTTCATATGTAGCTGAAGTTCCTTTTGTTATCGTTGATATGGTTCGTTTACGATCAGTGGACATTGATGTAGAAAATAAAGTTGCATGGGTTCAATCTGGTGCGGTTCTAGGAGAACTGTATTACAACATTGCTAATAAAAGCAACACTCTTGCCTTTCCAGCTGGTCTTTGCCCCACTGTTGGAATTGGAGGGTACTTGAGCGGAGGAGGTTATGGCTTATTGTTCCGCAAATACGGTCTTGCAACAGATAATATAATCGACGCACAACTTGTTGATGTTAACGGGAGAGTTCTTGACAGAAAGTCCATGGGAGAAGATCTGTTTTGGGCCATTCGAGGTGGTGGAGGGGGTAGCTTTGGAATTATTGTTGCATGGAAAATACAGTTGGTTTCGGTTCCACCAACTGTGACTGTTTTCACAATCAACAAGACCTTGGAACAAAATGCAACCAAGCTGGTTCATCAATGGCAATCCGTTGCACCCAAGCTTCCAAATGAGTTCTACTCCGGCATTACACTAACAAGAACGAATTCAAGTGAAGATGGGAAGAGGACGATTCTAGCTTCATTTCATTCCTCCTTTCTTGGTGGCATCGATGAGCTGGTTCCATTGATGCAAGAGAGATTTCCTGAGCTGGGATTGGTGAGGGAAGACTGCATTGAATTGAGTTGGATTGAATCTATTCTCTACATGGGCCAACTTCCAAATGAAACCTTGAATATTTTACTTGACAGGACTTACCAAAGCCCTCTTCTTAGTCCTTCCTTCAAATCAAAATCTGATTATGTGAGAAAACCCATTCCTGAAATTGGATTTCAGGGACTATGGTCAAAACTTTTTGAAGAAGAAGGAGCATCCGCTAGCATAAGTTTTATTGCTTACGGAGGCATAATGGATGAAATTCCAGAGACTGCTATCCCATTCCCACATAGAGCTGGCAACTTGTATAAAATCGTATACAACGCAGGTTGGCAAGAAGAAGAAAATATAAGATCTCAAAGGTATATAAGCTGGATTAGGGGACTTTATAGTTACATGGGTTCCTTTGTTTCAAAATCTCCAAGGCAAGCGTACATTAATTACAGGGATCTTGACATCGGAACTAATAACCAAGGAAACTACACAAGTTTGGCTCAAGCAAGCATATGGGGTCGTAAGTATTTCATGAATAACTTTGACAGGTTGGTACGTGTGAAGACGAAAATTGATCCAGAGAATTTCTTCAGGCATGAGCAAAGCATCCCTCCTTTTTTTCATTAATCGAAGAAAAGAAAAATCTTCAGAATAGTACTGGGGAATTAAACCGTTTTTAAAAATATTTAATTGGAGATTATGTTGCAAAATAAAGATTTTTTTTTTTTTTGGTTTTCTTTGATTTGTTAGGCATTTGGGCATGATTAGTTGTATGCCTATTTAAATAATGTATCACTAATTACCTTTGCTTTGTAATTAGTTGTAGATCATATATATTTATTGAATTTATCTTGTCAAATTTGTATGCAAATTAATAATATAATGTATAATATAAAAATGTTCTCTTGATTAATTTTCAATATTTACTTCAAAATTTTGACTTTAAAATCTATACATATACTTTTTATGTATATTGATAGATAATATATACATATAAATTCATGATGTTATCTCGTAACATATTTTTTGTTTTAAAAAGATTGTATTCAACATATTTTATAATTTTTATTCTTTACAAAACAAGAGGAAATCTAGTTTTTATTTTTGATTTTTTTCGTTTGGCATTTGGAATTTTTTTCAATACCAAAAAAATAAATAAAATAAAATACAAAATTTCACAAAACAAGAAAAATCATCAGAGTAACCTTGGGGGAATTAAACTTTTTTTAGAAACATTTAATTGGACATCATGTTGCAAAATAAAGATTTTTTTTGGTTTTCTTTTGATAGGCATTTGAGCATTGTATGCCTAAATTAAAATAATGTATAATTAATTACCTTTGCTTTGTAATTAGTTGTAGTAAGTTAGTAGATCATATATATATATATATATATATATATATATATTGAATTTATCTTGTCAAATTTGTATGCAAATTGATAAAATTGTTCTCTTTATGGTATGTAAGAAGAATAGCATTGGATTTTTTTTTTGTGTTAACAAAAAAAGATAATCTAATTTTAGGCTATACAATAAGAGATAAGTAGTAATATTACTATTCCATCTTATAAACCCTACCCTTCCAATCTTCAAAATTAGGACTTCTAGTCTCTATATTGACATCTCTTGTTCTAACCAATGAGTTGTTCTATGAGAGATTTACAATATATAGTAGATTTGTTAATAGGGTGGTTTGAATTGAATGTGGGTCTAATCAATTTGGTTCAGATTAATTCGATCTTAAAGATCCGGATCAATTTCGGGATCTACAATATATAGTATTTAACTCTTAATAAGTTTTTAATTTATTTATTTTTAAATTATGAAGAGTTATATTATATATTTATTTATTTTTATATGTATTTATGCATGTAAGTATACTTCAAAAACTCGAGTTTAAAATCTATACATATATTTTTTATGTATATTGATAGATAATATATACACATACGTTCATAATGTTAACTCATAACATTTTTTTTCCTTTTTTGAAAAGATTAGTAGTCAACATATGTTTTGAAAAGATTGTTGTCAACATATATAATTTTTAGTGCTTATCCTTTACAAAACAGGAGAAAATCTGATCTTTTACTTTTAATTTTTTTCATTTTGACATTTGGAATTTTTTTCAACACCAAAAAAATAAAACAATAAATTAAATTCAAATTTTCTCATAAGATGAACAATAAAAAAATCTGCACCTCAAACTCTTGAAGAAATTAAAAAATAATCTCAAAAAAATTAAATAATTAATTCATGGTAAATGTATAGAAATTCTTTTAAAATAATATCGCTAAAACATTATTTTTCAAATTTTAATATTAACAAGCAAATCTACTCCTCCAAAGCAAAGAGCTCCTAGGTTTCGTTTCCTTTGAACTAAAAAAAAGTGGAGAAATGAAAAATTGGAAAACTGATAAGGAGATATTATAAAAAAAAAAAATCCCAAACCAGTAAAAAAATTCCCAAATAATGATCATCTTCTTAGTAGACATGTTGAAAGGCCGGGCTATCCGTCCAAATTCGAAGGTCTGTCCGATATTTGAGAGGGTTTGGATAAAAATATTAGGTCTGAAATTGTTGAGGTCTACTAGAGCTTAGCAGAGGTGAAATGAACTGAACCTGTCTATCACAAAAAATAGTCAGAAGGGCACTAAAGTTGAGACTTTGGAGCGTACTCCGATGCCTAAGTCAGTCATGGTTTAATGAGATGAAGGAGGTAAGGAAGAATGAATGAACTTAATGCTAACTAGAGAATGTCCGGATCCCATAGTTTGTGTGTTACCTAACCTTTTATACCTAAATTTTATTTAGTTATATGGTTGACAAGTATTAAACATGTGTATGTTATACACGGAGCAACATATGTATGTTATGCAAGATTAAAAAAATCGGATCGGAGGTCAAACTGGTTTGACCTCTAGTTTTCGATTCAACTGATTGAACCGGTTGATTCACTTAAACAAGATTTTAAATATTTAAAAAATAATTTTAATATTAAATATGGTAAATTATTAATAAAAATACATGTATTTGACTTAATGGTATGGCCTTTAATGTATAACTGAAGATTAAAGGTTCAAATCTCATCAATTACAAAAAAAAATAAATAAATAAATAAAAATTAAAGAAATATATATCAAACCGGTTTTTATCGATTTTTTTGAGTTTTTACCGATTCAACTAATGGCCGGTTCTATATAGTGTACCGAATCGGTTAAACCTCTAGTTCCTAATTCAACCGTTATAATCGACCGATCTGATCTAATTTTTTAATCCATGCTATTGTGTGCATGTTTAAGCTCTTAAGCCTCCGACCCAAATAGTAGTGGGTATAACAATTTGAATTGTTTGACCGTTGTTTAATGAGTTGATTCACCGTCTCTGGATATTCATCTAGATGCTCCTTTGAGGGGAAAATGAACAAATGTCCATTAAGGCAATGCATACGAATTTGCGTTACAATTATTAGAAAAGATACGAAACATTTTTGAAATTATCCAAAGGTTTTTTTTAGTGGAAATCAAACCTTTTTCATGCCATAGACTAAGTCATGGTTTTAATTTCAGAAGACAGACATTTTCAAGAAGAATTGAAGTCAAAAATTTAATAAAGTCAGATGAAGATACTGTTGTACCAGACAGAGTAGAAATTGCCTGAAAGAATTAAGACATTTATAATTGTTATATGTTGAATTTTATTTACTGAAATATTAAGCAGAAAGTCAATTTTAGAATTTTCTGATTTAGACTTTTATTTAAGTCTATCTTCAAGCTATAATTTTTTTTTTTCCCAGCTACAAATACTACGCGGCTTTTACTTGAATATATATGTCAAAATTTATCCTTTTAACTATCAATTTTTTCACATTATTTATTTAACTATTTATGTTTTGTATTATATATGAAAATTCAGCGCTATCCCTTGAGAGCCTTGACCTCAAAGCCAAATTTATACAAAATTAATTAAATTTCGGTCAATTGGTTCCAAAATTAATTACATACAAATTATTAATAATGATATATATAAATGATTACTATCACTAACAATGATATATAATAAATAAATATATAGTTTAATTTAGGAGTGTACAATTATGATAAATATTTATTTATTTATATGTTCTAATTGATAACGAAATCAGTCAACATTTGTTGATGGATTTCACATATATATTTAATTTTAAAATATATATATATATAACTTTATAATTATGCCCAAGTTGGACCGCTAGTATTTGCTGAATTTTATTTTGCAAAATAGAAGATATATATATATATATATATATATATATATATGGTTGAAAATAATAGCAAGCATATCGTCCATGAAATAGGACTTTCATGGGAACAACCCAGCTCCCCAAAAATAAAGTGCTATATATTTCTCACTTAATTTTCAACCTTTTTTGCACTCTAATCTTCTTAATTATTTTTTAATGAGAAATTTCTCCTTTGGCTTATTTATTCCATAACCTTCCCCTTAATTATATAGCTTTCAATAAAGCAAAACTCAATCTGAAACAAATTGTTTCAACATAACATGATAATTAATACTAATCAACTCTTTAAATCCAGATCAAAAACTATACTCACTAATTCCAAAAATTATGAGATGGAAAAAAAAATTAAAATGAATGTGTTATTATCCTATACATTGTTGATTATTGTTGATGGAGTTTGTAAACTTCATAATTCGGATCATATAAAATAATATCTTATTTGATTTTTTTTAGCAATCAAACTTTTATAACTTTGATAATTTATATTTTAAATATTAAAATAATTTTTTTTAAAAGTATCTTTGAAAACTTCTTCAGTTAAGATTTTTGAATATTATTTTTTTATATTTTAATTAATAAAATATTTAAAATAAAATGAAGTCACAATATTTATTGGACAAAGAGAGTGATAAATTAAAATGACAATCAAACATCTTAATTTATCAAATGAGTAAATAATAATCCAAAACTAAATGAGTCCTTAGGTTTTCCCACATGGATTGCCCCAAGCCTTCACTACCGAGCTTAGCTGCAATTCTATGACCTTCACTCATAATTTATCAAATTAATTCTTAACTTTAACAAATTTGTGAATGGCATATTATGATATAAAAAATAAAAATAAAAATAAAAATCATTTTATATTGTGGAAGAATGCTTTGGGTGTGTTCCCATGGAGCTTTTACCCTTTCCATGCCATTCGGAATGCCATAAAATATTGTAGATTATTCAATGACAATTTAGGTCAAATTGTCATCTTATGGAAATAAATTGGGTTTTTCAGGATGAAAAAGCTAAGAGAAGAGCACTAAATTCGATTCTATCCACACGTTTTTTTTATTTTCTCTGTAAAACCCAATGGGGAAATCCATCTCCCAATGGCATCATTGCTTACAATGAAGATTTTCGTAAGGAAATGAATGAGATATTGACTGCAATCCCTTTTCCAAGCTTCTTCCGCGTCAGGAAGATCAGAAACTTCAGTTTGAATGCATTCTGCGGCTCAAAGCATTCCCCCCTCTGCTAATCTAAATCTATAAATAGGGGAAGAACTCTTCCTAAAACTCTGCACAAAATCATCAGTTTCAAAAAAAAACAAATATGAAATCTCTTCACTTTTCGATGTTTCCATTTCTTTCTGTTGTTCTCTTCTCATTGTTATGGGCAACTTCAGCTCATGCTGATGAGAGTTTTCTTGATTGCCTTTCTCTTCATTCCAACGACTCCTCTTCCATTTCTAAAGTTATCTTTACACAAAATAATTCTTCTTATTCATCTGTTTTGGAGTCTACCATTCGAAACTTCAGATTCACTACACCAACTACCCCTAAACCTTTGGTCATTGTAACACCCTTGCATGCTTCCCATATTCAAGCAACAATTTATTGTTCTAGAAAACATGGGCTTCAAATTAGAACTCGAAGTGGTGGCCATGACTTTGAAGGTCTTTCATATGTAGCTGAAGTTCCTTTTGTTATCGTTGATATGGTTCGTTTACGATCAGTGGACATTGATGTAGAAAATAAAGTTGCATGGGTTCAATCTGGTGCGGTTCTAGGAGAACTGTATTACAACATTGCTAATAAAAGCAACACTCTTGCCTTTCCAGCTGGTCTTTGCCCCACTGTTGGAATTGGAGGGTACTTGAGCGGAGGAGGTTATGGCTTATTGTTCCGCAAATACGGTCTTGCAACAGATAATATAATCGACGCACAACTTGTTGATGTTAACGGGAGAGTTCTTGACAGAAAGTCCATGGGAGAAGATCTGTTTTGGGCCATTCGAGGTGGTGGAGGGGGTAGCTTTGGAATTATTGTTGCATGGAAAATACAGTTGGTTTCGGTTCCACCAACTGTGACTGTTTTCACAATCAACAAGACCTTGGAACAAAATGCAACCAAGCTGGTTCATCAATGGCAATCCGTTGCACCCAAGCTTCCAAATGAGTTCTACTCCGGCATTACACTAACAAGAACGAATTCAAGTGAAGATGGGAAGAGGACGATTCTAGCTTCATTTCATTCCTCCTTTCTTGGTGGCATCGATGAGCTGGTTCCATTGATGCAAGAGAGATTTCCTGAGCTGGGATTGGTGAGGGAAGACTACATTGAATTGAGTTGGATTGAATCTATTCTCTACATGGGCCAACTTCCAAATGAAACCTTGAATATTTTACTTGACAGGACTTACCAAAGCCCTCTTCTTAGTCCTTCCTTCAAATCAAAATCTGATTATGTGAGAAAACCCATTCCTGAAATTGGATTTCAGGGACTATGGTCAAAACTTTTTGAAGAAGAAGGAGCATCCGCTAGCATAAGTTTTATTGCTTACGGAGGCATAATGGATGAAATTCCAGAGACTGCTATCCCATTCCCACATAGAGCTGGCAACTTGTATAAAATCGTATACAACGCAGGTTGGCAAGAAGAAGAAAATATAAGATCTCAAAGGTATATAAGCTGGATTAGGGGACTTTATAGTTACATGGGTTCCTTTGTTTCAAAATCTCCAAGGCAAGCGTACATTAATTACAGGGATCTTGACATCGGAACTAATAACCAAGGAAACTACACAAGTTTGGCTCAAGCAAGCATATGGGGTCGTAAGTATTTCATGAATAACTTTGACAGGTTGGTACGTGTGAAGACGAAAATTGATCCAGAGAATTTCTTCAGGCATGAGCAAAGCATCCCTCCTTTTTTTCATTAATCGAAGAAAAGAAAAATCTTCAGAATAGTACTGGGGGAATTAAACCGTTTTTAAAAATATTTTAGTAGGAGATTATGTTGCAAAATAAAGATTTTTTTTTTGGGTTTTCTTTTGTTAGGCATGCCTATTTAAATAAGGTATCGTTAATTACCTTTGATTTGTAATTAGTTCTTGTAGGCTTGTAGATCATATATATATTTATTCAATTTGTGTCGTCAAATTTGTATGCAAAATATTAAAATAATGTGTAATATAAAAATGTTCATATACTTCACATACTTTTTTTTTTTAAATAGTTCATATACTTCAAATTTGAAGAAAACGATAAAGACTTTCGGTCAATAAAACCTTTCAAATTGATTAAGACATGCTTTCACATACTTTTTTTTTTTTTATTATTAATAAATCATATACTTCTTATTATTAATTATTATACTTCAACAAATAGGAACTTGAAACATACATTTTCAAGAGGAATTGAAGTCAAGAATGATCAATTACAAATTAAATACTACTAATAAACAACAGATATTAGATAAATCCAATTAAAACTTGAAACTTTCGTAACAATTAATTTTTTTTAATCACTAAAAAAGTTGTTAATTACTAGCTATTAAGGCGTAATGTTGATTTGGCCATACTAATAATTTAATAATCAATTTCTGTACAAGTAGTAGGTAGATCATTAATTATATTTGAATTGCCTTCAATTTTGTTGGACTAACCCATTAAGTGCAAGGCTGAGTTTATACTATACTATAATATTATATATTTTTTTAATATAAATTATATAATATATAAACATAAAAATAGTTTATATTATATAATTATCGAGCCAGTTCAGATCAAGTTAGATCTTTAAATATTAGCCAAGGTTTAGCCATTTTTTAATGTATCCTCATTTTTTAAGCCCTTTAATTGGTTTAATTTTTTTTTACAAGTCCTCTCAAATATTCAAAGGACCTTCGCATACGGATAATAATCCAATTTTTGAAAATGTCTATTTCCTTTTAAAACTAATAATTTAGGCTATGATTGATTGGTGTTTTTTGTTTTTTTTTTTTGCATTTTTGCTATTTATTTCTTGTTTTCATTTTTTTTTTCACTTTTCACTTTTTATTATAAAAACATTAAAAAAAAATTTATTTTTTGTTTTCAATTATTTTTCACTTCACATCAATAGGTTGAATCTGCATATTGAAATAGTTTTTCATTCCCTTTTGCTCAAGTCATTTAGACACTTATTAATGAAACAGTTCTCATTTCCTTTTGCTTAAGTTCAACACTAACCCGTCTGCACAAGGCAAGCTAGATTCAAACTGATATCACGGTCCACGCGCCGTCTCGACCCGCGACCTCTAGGAAGGGATTTATTGAATTATTGTAATATATAATATTATTTTAATAGGAAAAATTATTTCAAAATCTGTTTCGAGATTATTTATTTTCATTTTTTTAAAATATTCGTATTCGATACTTATATTTTATATATATTTTCGGACAAATGTATGTAGGTATGATACTTCAAATATATGAAAAATATTTTTAAAAAATCGAGTGTACCCGTATCTGACATTCACTCCGAATCCGAGTAACGAAAATTATTTCTCGCTTTGTTGAAAATCATATGGAATTTAAAAGATGAAATTATATACTCAATAACATAGACATATTCATAGAATTAAGAATGGAATTCTACATTCAAATGGTGTGAAGTACTTAATAGTTTGTTTTTATTCAGCAACAAATTTAATAATTCAGATATAAATAACATAATAATGCTAATAATTAATAAAGTTCCACAAATGAGGCGTTCTGGATTCAAACTTGTAATTTTACATGAACTGATTTAGCTTGAAAGAATTGGGAAACGATATCGGCTTTGAAATTTGAATGTCGGATTTTTAATTTTTTTTATTCACACTTTTATCTTCAATTTTCTTGATCGACTTCACCCGTAGCGATGGGCGGTCTTTTCCTGATGATGGTTTAACATACCAAATTTTATCTTTTTATGTTACCATTTTTTCAATTTATGTTATTAAATTCTACTAATAAACAACAGATAAATGCAATTAAAGCTTGAAACTTTGAAAACATTTAATTTTTTTAATTGTTAAAAAAGTTGTTAATAACTAGCTAGCAAGGCCTATTAATGTTGATTTGACCATATTAATGATTTAATAATCAATTTTTTAAAAAGTAGTAGATGCCATAAATTTAGTTAGACCGACACATTTATAAGTATAGTGCTGAGTTTATGATTTCAGCACAATTTAATTTATTAAATAATGTTGATTTGATAATATTAAAGAAGGATTATTGTGGAGTTTTTTAACTTCACAAGCGGAGTAAAAAAATGACACATCCTATTTATTTATTTTTAATTTTTTAAATATCCCAGAAAGTAGAGGTGCTCATGGGTCGGGCCGGGCCGCGGCCCGGTTTTTTTTTTCTTTGCTCAGGCCCACCCGTTTAGGCCCGAATTACTGTTCATTGGAATAAAAAAATAATTTTTTTAATTTTTTTATAATTAAAATTAAATAAAATAATATTATTATAATAAAAATTACTGTTCCGGGCCGGCCCGTAACAGTAATTATCCTGCCCAGGCCCGGCCCGTGAGCAGATCTACCAGAAAGACATGAGGTGATTTTTTAACACCGCTTGTGGAGTTAAAAAACTCCACTGTCAATGTACATTATAATAATTCATTAAAGAGTTTCGTTATGATTTAATAATCAATTTTTAAAAGTAATAGATCATAAATTATATTAATTGTCATGAATTTAGTTGGACTAACACATTTGAGTGCAACACTTGCAATATTATATATATTTATCTTTTATTTAATATAAATATAAAAAATAATATATATTATATAATTATTAAGCAGGATCAAATCAGATTCGAACCTTAAATATTGAAGTCAATTGATTTTTGTGTTTCGACGATATTAGCTTTTCTAGGCTACTCTTGCATTTTGCAGAATTTGTTCTTTACTTAAACCTTTTATCATATGCGTTCAGGATACACATTTGCGATGCATTCAGAGGGGTGAAGCTTTTAAATATTGTGTGGGTTAGAGTCGAGTCCTAATTGCTGGACTATTGACTTGGAGATCGCCTTGGCAAGCGTCTATCGTAGTTTGGCATGTTGATCCTTTCTTTTCATCTTTGTCTAGATCTTTGATATCTGTCTTAATGGGGTTCTTTGTCTCCCCTTTTAGCATTTCTTTCAACCAGTTTGATTTCTTCTTAGTGTATCTCCGCGCCTTCTTGTATACAATCTTTAAGGTCTGTTATCGCTAAGCGCATTACCTTAAATGGTCATGGCGAACACTTGAGATAAAGGCCTGAATCGCCCAATCATCAGTGAGATCCTTTATCTTAAGAGTGGCCTCATTGAACCGACGAATGTATTCTTTAAGGGTTCCTCCTAATTCTGCTTGATAGCTATTAGATTAGTTGGTGTTCTAGTGATTGTGCGATTGGTGAGGAAGTGCACCATGAACTCTCTGCTCAGCAGGTCAAAGTTGACTACGGAGCATGAAGCCAAAGAGTAGTATCAAGTCCTAGCGTGCTTCCTCAAGGTTGTAGGGAAGACCCGACATTTAATGACATTTGTTGCTCTGTATAGTTCCATATATGACCTATACTGGTCCAAGTGATCAGCTGGATCCTTGGTGTCATCAAATGTCTATTTTGGGATCTTAAAATTAGGGGAGAAGCTCTTCTTCACAAACTACTAATGAAATGGGATTGTACTTCTCGTCCATCCATTCTAATTCATCATTTTTGGTCTTTTTAAGATCTTTTATTTCTTTTTGTGTCTATTTGCTCTACTATGTCATAATTAATTCCCTTTCTATATATATTCTTATTCAGTAATACGTCGTGTATGGTTGGTGGTTTCTCGATTATGGTATTCTTGCCATTGGCAAGCAATTTGCTGGGTATCCTTAGTGGATGAAGCAGAGCTTTCTTTCCCATGTTGGTGATCAAGGTTTCGCTACAAGTTATTAAGTTGTTGTATGGTTTGTTGGATAATTAAGTTGTTGTTGGTCTACCGCTTGTGCATCTAATGCTTGTATTTGGGCGAGCAAGTGATTGTAACGACCCTTATGGGCCAGATATGGTATGCCTAGGGGATAATTTAGTGGGCACAACATTGTTTGAGGAATGTATGTCGATGCCAAGAGCGATCCCTAGTTTGCCTCAGCAATAGGTTGTGGTATGTGAATGATGGAGGAAGTAACTGGCGAGGCCAGCTCTGGAGTTGTAATTGTTGGATCCTTAATCCAACATTAGACTTATATGTGAATAATTATGTGTCGTAGACTGTCGAATAAGGTTAAGCCCATTTAAAATGGTCTACTGAAGTTTGGGTAATTTGGGCTTTAATGTATCTAATAGGATGTGTGCCTTTAATGTGTAGAGAGTTAAGGGTAATTTCTATTTTTATGATGGGCTAAAATAGAACTACCAAAAAGATAACAGGGTAGTTATCTATGAATAGTGATTATGGTCCCCAGATTACACGTTAATCATTCTATTCTTCTCTGACATCCCATCATCAGAAAGAAAGTGAGAGAAAACAAAAGGATTCCCTAAGAGAACGTGTTGATTTGGAAGACATACCGCACGGCTCTAGAGAATAATTGATTGTCGTGGATTCAGGTATGCTTCCGCATTTTAATCTGTTGATTCTTAGTGATTTAACATGAATGTTTCCTGGGGTTCGAGACATGTTTTACATCCAAAGATATTTTCTAACAATTGGCATCAGAGCCTCTTCATGTTGAATCATTAAGAACATTTTTTTTTGGAGGAACAATCATTAAGGGTTTATATAAAAATATTTATTTATTTATTTTTAACCGACGGTCGTAAGGTCACACCGGCAAGGAAAGCCGCAGCCTGTTGGCCACGACGGCATAAGATGAGGCCCAAAAAAAAATTTTGGGGCAATTTTGGTGCAATTTCGGTGTAATTTAAATTTGAATATTGGTATGTTTATATATTTTTTGGGATGAATTAATTGAAGCAACATGTCACCAAAGTGACATCTCTTATGGGAATAATTTGTTTTGGAATATAAACGGTTGTGTGCATTTAACTTATATGAATTTTGACTGGCCCAAAGGAAGGTTGATATTTAACAGAATTGCATGGGCACCTGTGGTAATAAACATGTGATGATTATTCGGTTTTACATGTGAACAATACATCGGCCCAAAGGAAGATTTATTGTTTGATATGTTTCTTATTATCAATGTTGGATTACTACGCCAAGATATCACTTACAAATTTATCCAAAGACAAAACATTAATGGAGTGTCCGGTATCCTGAGATGAGCTTTACCACTATTTAGATTTTATTGCTATTTCTGTTATGAGACTTATGTGAGCTTGCTTTGTTTGTTTGTTGTCCTCTGTGTTTAGCTACAACCACTCTTGCTAATATTTCTGCCAACATCAACTCTCTTCATATGCTCAATGGCACAAATTTCATGTCAAGGCAAGAGAACCTCTTGATAGTTCTCAGAGTCATGGATCTCGATCTTGCATTAAAGGCTGATTCTTCTACACCTTTTACGTATAAGAGTACCTCTGATGAAAAGAGGGATATGGAAAGGTGGGAGAAATCAAATCGCATGCGTATGATAATCATGAAAAAATTCATTCCGGAAGCATTCAAGGGCACGCTCTTGCATACATTGAAAAGAGGTTTGTCAAGAACGAAAAGGCTGAAATAGGTACGCTCTTGACAAGTCTACTTTCAATGAGATACAAAGGCAAAAGCAATATCAGGGAGTACATCATGGAGATGTCTATTCTTGCTTCAAAGTTGAAAGCACTTAAGCTAGAACTTTCTAAGGACTTGCTAGTGCATCTGATTCTGTTATCCCTTCCGACACAGTTTAACCAGTTTAAGGTGAGCTACAACTGTCAGAAAGAGACTTGGTCTTTTAATAAGCTCATCTCATACTGTGTTCAAGAAGAGGAAAGATTGAAGCAAGATAAAACTGAGAGTGCTCATCTGGCCTCTACTTCTAAGAACAAGGACAAGGGATACAAAAGGAAGAAGGATAAGGAAGCTGCAGATACAACATCTCAAAAAAAACAACAAAAGAAACCGGGTCAACCGGAAGGTCTGGTTGTTTCTTTTGCGAAGTTGAAAGGCATCAGAAGAAGCATTATACCAACTACCACGCGTGGCGTGCTAAGAAAGGTATGCTTTTTAATTTGGTTTGTCAGAGGTTAACTTAACTTCGGTACCTAGACACACGTGGTGGATAGATTCTGGTGCAGCAACTCACATCAGTGTGTCTATGCAGGGTTGTCTGAGTTGCTGAAAGTCAAGTGATGGTGAAAAATACATCTATGTGAGTGATGGCAAGACGGTTCAAGTTGAGGTAATAGGAAAATTTAGATTATTATTAAAGACTGGAACTTATTTGGATCTTAATGAGAAATTTATTGTACCATCTTTTAGACGGAATTTGATTTCTATTTTTGTTTTGGACAAATCTGGTTATTCTTCTTCATTTGAGAATGGAAATTTTAGTTTGTTTCATGATTCAAAATTGATTGGTTCCAATTCTTTGTCAGGTTATGATAATCTTTATTTGATTGATACAATTGCTTCATTTAATGAATTCTTGCAATTAAGTACACGAGGTATAAAGAGAAAATTAACCAATGAGAATTCGGCTGTGTTGTGGCACAAAAAACTAAGTTATATCTCTAGATAGAGAATAGAGAGACTTGTGTCAAATGAAATTCTAGACCTTTTAGATTTCGCAGATTTTGATGCTTGTGTTAACTGTATAAAGGGGAAACAAACCAATAAAAGGAGATTTGAAGCCAACAGGACTTTGGATGTCTTAGAACTTATACATACGGACATTTATGGGCCATTCCCTTCTGCTGCTTGGAATGGTCAACAATATTTTATAACGTTCATAGACGATTATTCTAGATATGGCTACATATATCTCATTCATGAAAAGTCACGATCACTGGATGTGTTCAAAAATTATAAGGCTGAAGTTGAGAACCAACTCAGCAAAAGGATCAAAATCGTCAGATCTGACCGTGGTGGTGAGTACTATAGCAGATATGACGGTTCAGGTGAACAACGTCCAGGACCGTTTGCTAAATTCCTAGAGGGATGCGGTATCGTCCCATAGTACACTATGCCGGGTTCGCCCACTATGAATGGTGTTGCTGAAAGACGAAACAGGACACTTTAAGACATGGTGAGGAGTATGATTTGTCATTCTACCTTACCAGAATCACTCTGAGGAGAAGCACTTAAACTGCAGCATATATCCTTAACAGGGTTCCAACTAAAGCAACTTCAAAAACCCCTTATGAACTTTGGATGAGCAAAAAGCCTAGTTCAAAGCACTTGCACATTTGGGGATGTCCAGCTGAGGCAAGGCCTTATAGGCTTAATGAAAAGAAACTGGACTCAAGAACTGTGAGTTGCTATTTTATTGGATACTCTGAAAGATCCAAGGGATACAAGTTTATGATCCCATGACTAAGTCAATTTTCGAGTAAGAAATGCACTGTTCTTTAAGGATGTCAAGTTTTTCGGGGGAGATATAGTTAGAGACTTTGTTTTTGGAGAGGAATATGTTGATATTCCTAAAGGGTTATTGGCATTGATCAGGATTCCATTCCTGACTTTGTTCAAGGCACAACAGATAAAGACAATGTCGATAAACCTCCCATTCAAGAAATTATTCCAGAAGAACAAACTCTACCACCTCAAAAGCCTATGCCATTAAGGAGATCCACTACAGAAAGGAGATGTGCAATGCCTGATGGCTACATTGTATTTCTCCATGAACATGAGGCTGACATTGGAGTGATGGAAGATGATCCGATCAACTTCCGTCAAGCCATGGAGAGTTCTAACTCTCAGAAGTACATTGATGCCATGAATTAGGAGATTAAGTCCATGAAGGACAATGACGTGTAGGATGTTGTCCCATTTCCAGAAGGTACGAAACCCATTCGCTGTAAATGGATATTTAAGACCAAGAGGGATTCGAAAGGCGATGTGGAAATGTATAAGGCTCGTCTTGTCACTTAGGGCTTTACACAGAAAGAAGGCATCGATTATAAAGAGACTTTCTCTCCAGTTTCTTCAAAAGACTCTTTCAGGACTATAATGGCATTGGTGGCGCATTTCGATCTTGAGCTATATCAAATGGATGTAAATACAGCGTTTCTCAATGGTAACATTGATGAGACGATCTATATGGTGCAACCAGAAAACTTTGTGTTGGGAGACCCAAAAAATATGGTTTGCATGATTTGAGTGTTATATTTTAGTTGAGCATGTTAGTATATCAAGTGTTTGTGAAATGCCATGCTTGTTTGGAGCTTGAGGCTATTCGGCCACTTCATGTTATTTTGCTTTGTATATGCATTTTTTCCATATTAGTTGATAGGTTTGCATTTGCATGATATTTGATTAAGTATTTGTTTCAAGTATATCAAGTGTTTGTGAAAATGCCATGCTTTTTTGGAGCTTGAGGCCATTCGGCCACTCCATGTATTTTGCTTTGTATTTTGCATTTTTGTTATGTTAGATGATAGGTTTGCATTTCCATGACATTTGGTTGAGTTTTTGGTTTAAGCATGCCTTGTGTTTGTGTTATTGCCATGCATATTTTAGATGTTAGGTTTGGTTTATTTTGCCATGCATGTCCATGCATTTTAGAACTAGGTTGCATTAAATGCCATGCAAGTTCATTTAGGTCTAGGTCATTTTATTGATGTCATGCATTTTTCATGACATTTAGGTTTAAATTCATGCATTTCATGCATCATATTTGCTATTTTTTTCATGCATTTCATGTCCATGCCACTTGACTAATGACTTAGGCCAATTAATGGTTCAAAGTCATGCTCTTTTGAGCATACTTGTGGAAAATTAAGGTTTGTCAAATTGATTATTCTACCTTTGTGATTTTTTTTACTTAGCCAATTTTTGTTTAACTTTTCAAAAGTCATAGTTACTGTTTGTGAGTCTTAAATATTTTTACTTTGATTTTTAAATGATTTTATCAAAGGCAAAAATGTGTTTTGGCAAAACAGTTTTTTCACCCAGTACTTGTACTTTCCCGATTTTTCTGGGCAGTCATCGTTAATCAGAAAATTAAGCCGATTTTTTTCCATGTAGTTTTACATGTCCTGAGTCTCCAGTATTTTTTTTAGATTGTTTTCAATTTTTAAAAATAGGGTAAAACATTGTGACTTAAAACTGGACAATGGAGTCAGAATTGAATTTAAAAGAAAATCATTTTTCTGTTTTGGTTAAGTTACTTAGAGGGGGCTGATTAGGAAGTTTAGCTACTGACTTAGGGTAGTTTCTAAGCCTTTTTAAACTCTAAAAATGATTTTTTAAGTCTCGGGTTAAGGGAGGTCAAGTCCGGGATTTTAAACTTAGGAAATTAAAGCCATTTTAAAAAAAGGTTTAGCTAAGTTTTTATTTTTAATCTAAGCTTTTCAAAATTGTTTTCAAACAATCACAAAGTATTTTGGTTTTAGAATATTTAATTTGACTTATTTTTCTAAGGTAGCCGGATATCTTTTTAGATATACGGATTTCCTTAATTAAAGAAAAAAAATACATTTTCATGCATTGCATTTTTCATATTCATGCATTTTATATAATATGTGATTTTTGCTATAATAATTTCTATGATGTTGTTATGATTATGTTATATTGTTTATTATATGATTTTGAATATTTCATGATATCCTATGTTTTTTATTATGTTATTTTTATATTCTTTAGCATATACTATGTTCATGCATTACTATTTTCATTTTTATTTTCATGCATATTATATGATAGCATTATTTTATATTCCATGTCATTTAAATTATATGCCATATCATTCATATTTGCCATGTCATTTAAATTATTTCATTTCATATAGAATATATTATGTTACCTAGGTCATTTCATTTCATATAGAATATATTACGTTACCTAGGTTATTTCATTTCATTTAGGATATATTATCTCATTTAGGATATTTCATTTCATTTAGAATATATCATATAACTTAGAATATTTTATTTCATTTAGAATATGTTAAGACATTTAAATCATATCATTTAGGGTGCATTATATTATTTAGATTTTTTTATGTCATTTTATTTATGTCACGTATATACATATTCATATCTTTTAAAATATTTTCAAAAAGGTAATGATTTTCAATAAAACAAAGATATTCTCGAGTTAAAATAATTCATGAGTTCTCTGCCGGATTTGCTAGGGAGGATATTATCAATTATCATTAATAACAGAATATCTTCTTTAAAAAGAGAATGATTCGGAAAGTTTTCCAAAACTAATAAAAATTTCTATATTTTGCCATGTTTGTTGGGGAATATAGGAAAATTTTGAATTTATAAATTTCGGATCATTTTCAATTAAAAATGGAATTATTTTTCTTTAAATTGGGAATTAACTTGAAATACTAAATTTAAAATCGACTTTTTATCGAGACTTGAGATAACACACGATTAATAAGGTACCGTTTTATACGGGCGTTGTGAGGGTGCTAATCTTTCCCCGCACGTAACCGAGTCCCGAACCCGTTTCTTTGATTTCTCTGGTTTAAAACGCAGACTTGAAATTGGTTTTAAAAATGTTTTAATTAATTTTTAAAATATTTTATAAAACCGGTTTTAATAGGTGGCTGATCACACCTAGCTAAAAAAGATTGGTGGTGACTCCAAGTCTTTTTCAAGGTCATTTTCAAAACCTTCATTTTTTAGAGAAATTAAGTCGACTTTTCCTTGGTTTTTTTTAATGTCATGCTTAATGAATAATAAAGTCTTGCGATGAGACCTGTTATTTTTTAGGGTTGCGACAGATAGAATATGAAAATCAATTACAAAACATGTCTAGGGCTTTGAAATCACCCTTAACCAAAGAAAAGTTTAGCCTAGCATAGGCATTTTTAACATAAACATAAAAGAAACCAAGAAGAAAAACTAAAAGAAAACTAAGAGAATGGAGAATAAGAAGAAGAATGATGATCCTTGAGTTTCCTCAAAAGATGTCTAGTTTGTGGCTCAAAAGATGGTATTTATAGCGTTTTAAAACCCTGAGAACAAGTCATTGCCGCACAAGTAAGTTAGGAGACAGAAAATTGCTTTTTTTTCTTGCTATTTTCATGGGTTTTCCCAAATCTCAGGCGCCGCAGTGCCGAGCTTCTGCCTTGTCTCTTCCGCTGCTGCATCTTCTCGCACTTATTCGGTTGATTTGGATTACCATTTCTTGTCCGATTTGGGCGTGTAAACTACCGTTAGAAAGGTATTCAAGTCAGCTTCAAAAGTCAAGAAGTTTCTTCAAATAAGGACTTTAACATCATGTTTTCCTTGCAACAAGCTCCGGAGGTCAAATTTGCCTTCTTGCTTTGCAACCAGATATTGATCTTTTTGACTCCCAAGTCTTCTTCCATCTTGTGATTATGATTTTGTAAGCTCTTTACCATCATTATTGACATCTTTTCACTTTATTCTCTTAAATATACCTAGAATTCAAAAATATAACATAAGTAATCAAGATAAAGATCGAAAAAATAACTAAAACTAAGAATAGAAAGGGCATAAAATATGTATTTTATGAGCTTATCAAATATCCTCACACTTAGCTTTTTGCTAATCCTCGAGCAAAATAAAAATAAAATAAGAAAATCTAATCTAATCCACTTTCGTTGGAAATTACGGTGGCACTTAGCATGTGACACAAGCCTTTAAACCCCTAGGTGTCCCTAGTGGACGAGTTTAGTCTTGTGAGGGTTTACTAGAACGATACCCACAAACATTGAAAAACTCAAATAAAAATAAACTAACATACACTAAAAATAGTTACTCCTAATCCTTTCAATATAAATTAGACACAATCTTTGAACAAGTCTTATTAACTAATCAATAGCTTAAAGAATTTCACAAAAAATCATGCTTGAATGTAAATAGTTTGAGTTAGCCAATATTAACATAACATATTTCAATCAAAATAGTACATATTCAAACTTAATCTCAACTTCTCACATGGGATACTCTCATGATTTTCACTCTTTAAAGTAGTGGTAAAGTGTTTACACTCAATCAATCTCATGAAAACAGTTCTACCATATGCTTGCTTGTCCACCTATTCTCCACTATTTAGATCATGCAACTTAATAAATCAAGAGGTCTTTATTCAAGGTTGTAATAGGGCCAAGGGGTTTTAATGTGGTTAAAGAATAAAAGGATAAAAATATCACAAAGGTTCCAAAAATTTCATAGAGTCTAGAGACATAATAAGATCATACAAATAAAACTTCTCAAAACTCTTATAAAGCACATAATAACATAGGTTAAATATTCATGTTGAGCCTTTGCTTCATTCTAACCAACTTTATAACATCTTTTTCTTTAACCAAAAGTTCAACAGATGATTTTTTTTTCTTTTTTTCAATAGGGGAATGTATTTTTTTATTTATTTTTCATGACTTTTCTTTTCTTCCCCACACTTATCTTTTGTTTCCAACCCAGATTTTCAATAAGTATCCCTTGTTTTGTAATATGTCTCAAAATATGTAATCCATCTTTAGAACAAGGGTAAGGATATAAGTACATTTAGGCTAGGGAAAAGATGTGGTTACCAAAGAAATAGCTTATTCAATGTAGGCTCAAATTGGCTCACTAGTGGGAATGTTCTCTTGGAACATTAATAAGGGATGGCTGATTTGGCCCTGGTTATAATCCTATTGCTTCTATCATATCCATGTAGTCATATGTATCAATATAGTCTCAAAACGGTTTAAAGCAAGTTCTAGAGAATCATGTAATCATAAGAGCACACAAGAAAGAAATTATATTGATATGTATAATGCATCAATCATATAGGCTCAAAAACTCACAAGGATGATTATACAAGTCAATATCAAGTCTAAACATACTTCTTTCTCTATCAACATATCATATTAACATAGACTCCATGAAAAATGATATCAAGCTTAATTCTCATGAAAAATCTTCTCACTACTAAACTTGTTTTAGACATATGCAATTCATGTCTCATCATTGTATTGAAAAGAACTAGAAACACACTAAAACATACTAAAAAAAGACTAATAAAAAAATTGACAACCTAAAATAAGAAATAAGAAATCCTAAATTCTCCCCCCCACACTTAATTCTTATATTGTTCTCAATGTAATGCTATCACCTCATATGCAAGAATTATATGTAAGAGAAAAAAACGACTAAAAAAAACAAAAAAAAAATATTAACAACTCAAAACAAACTAATAAAACCTAAACAAACCTAAAACACTACATAAACAATATAAACAATAAAAACAATAAAAACAATAAAAGGAAAAAAAGCAAATCTGAGTATGGCAGATTAGTAATTTCTTCATTAATTGGGTTGCCTTCCCAATTAGTACTTGAGTTAAGTTATCCAACCTAACCAACACCTCTTCTTGGCTTTTTAGGCTTTTCTGTTCTAGGCATGAGACTTTCAAGATTTCTGCGTTTTGTCGAAAGTTGTCTGTGCACAACAGCAGATACATTCTCCACCACAATTATTATTCCATCACTTTTTGTGGTGTATTGTTCTTTGAGGAATGGTGCATCTTTTGGTACTTGCTTAATAGCATCCATAAGTAAGCTGTTTAAGATTTCCAGCATTTGTTGTTTGTGTTCCTCTTTCTTGGGCTTTGCAAATCTGGTAGGAAAAAATGAAGAAGAAATATTAGTAGAAATAGGAACCTTAAAAGTTATCTCAGGTGTCGAATTACTCTCAATTGGAACTGTGGCTTCATCATCCTCAATAGTAGAATCTATCTCTAGTTGTTTCTCATCCTCGGGTTCCTTTAGATTTTCTGATTCATCCTCAAGTTGTGTGGCACTAACACTCTCATTTGGATCAATCATAGTTTGGGAAGGGAGTTCTTGAGATCATTGTTCTACTAATTGGCTTATCGTTGTTACCATTTGTCCCAATTGAGTCTACAATTGACTCATCATTGTTTTCATTTCTCTCATTTGCCCTTTTGTCTCTTGAATGCTTATCTTTGCTTCTTTTGTTTCTTGTTGCATTTGCAATTGGTTAGTAGCAAGGGATTTGACAAGATCTGCTAGAGACTCACTTGAATTTTGTGATTGGGGCTGAAAAAGATCTGGTTCTTGAGACCATGATTGATTGAAGCTCGATGGATAAGTGTAATTGGTATAAGAATCTATTTCATGATAATTTACTGAGTAGCCATAATTAGGATGTCCCACCATCCCTTATTGTAAGTGTTTGGGAAAGGATCATACTGTTGTTTGTGGAACCCTTGTTGGCTTTGGTATCCTTCCATATCATAGGCTGGTTCAAAATCATCTTTTCGGTAGTATGGGCACCAATTGGTTGGATGATCCATCATGAAGCACATTTCACACTGCCTTGATTGTTGAACATTACCCATGACCAATTGTTGAACTGGGGAGGTGAGATTGGCTTGTCGGTTCTCAATGTTCATGTATGCCACCAACTCCTCAAGTGTTAGATTGCTCAATTTCATCGTGTTTTGCTCAAAAATTGAAAAGAAAAAAACCTATATGTACAAGAAAAATAAAATTAATTACAACTGAAAATAAGAATAAACAAAATAACTAATAAACTAAATAAAGCAATCCCCGGCACGGCGCCAAAAATTTGATGCACTCAAATGAGTATATCTTATTTAAAACCTTGCACTACAAAGATCAGTTGTAAAGTATAATGATTAGAAAGGGTCGAGTTCACAGGGATTGGTGTTTAGTTTAAGAATTATTAGTTTATGCTTAAATTCAAAGAAAACAAAATAAAAAAGTGGGGTTTTTGAAATCAGCTTAAACTTAAGCAAACAATAAAAAGCAAATAAAAAGTAATCAAATATGAGAAATATGATTAAGGTTTCATTCTCCACCACTAGACAATATTAAGAATCAATTTCAGACCTATCAACATAAATTCTTTATCAAAGTTAACAACCGTAGATAACAATTTCTCGTGTTACCCCAATCCTTCCTTAGTTCGTCGTTAAGTAGGACAAACTGTACTACCTAATCTCTAACTATCAAACAACCTAGGATAAACATCTCTAAATTTAATTTGACAGCAGCTTTATAATGAGAAAAATAGGTTAATCTAAGCAACAAAAGCATCATAATTAAAAATATATAATTATATTAATATTATAAATAAATAATTAAATAAATAAAATTTATATTTAATTTTTTATTAATATTTTTTACCTCCTATATATAAAAATATGCACTATATAATAAGATCTAAATATATTTAAAAATGTGTATAAATAACAATTGAAAATAAATTTGCATTATGTAATTCATAAATAAATAATTATAATAATTTAAATCATAATTAAAAAAATAATTATATTAAAATTATTAAAATAAAAAATTATTATTTAATAAAATTTATTTTTAATAAAATTTATTATTAATTAATTAATAAAATTTAAAAACCCCCAGTGAAGGGGGGGCTTAATTCTAGTATTATATAAAGACTTAGTTTTTTATACATTATGGGTGAAGTAGTAAGTTTATATCTGACAAATGGAATGGATATCAGTGATGGCAAATGAATAAAAAACTGGATCCGAGGTTAAATCGGTGTGACTTCCGGGTCACCGGTCCAATGTGCAATTAGTTAATATGTGATTTTGATTAAATATTAAATATGTGATTTTGATATTAAATAAGTACGAAATATAGTAATTAGTTAATAAAAATATGTATTTATCTTAATGGTATGATTTTTAATATATGATTTAGAGTTTAAAGGTTCAAATCTCATCACTTACAAAAATGACTTTAATTAAAAAAAAAAAACCGATTTTTCTGGATTAATCCGGTTTTTTATCTGTTCATTGAATCCCAGATTCTTTGGCATGTGTCGAACCAGACATGTAACAACCCAGGTTACGTACAATCATGTAAAGTTAAATCCCGAAAATTTTAAGGACAAACTTGGAAATTGGTAAGAAGTTATAAGTGAAGGAAATAAAAGAAGAAAACATATTAAAAAGTTTAGGGGCTTAATGGTTATTTATAAAAGGTTGAGGGACCAATGAGCAATTATACCAAAAATTCAAAAATATCTTTAAGTTCATTTTATCTCTTGAAAACTCTAGAAATTTTCATTCTATTATTCAAGTGGCAGCCGGCCTTCCTTCTCCATATTCTCCCAAAAATTTTCTTCAAACATCTTACACCAAAATTTCTTCAACAATCACATTCAAGGTTAGTTTCTTGATTTATTCTTCCTTTCTTTAGATATTCTACATGAGCATGCTAAGATCTTAGCTCCATAAACATGTTAAGTTCTGAAATCCATCTATTAAGTATGAGTTTTACTTACCTTTGGTAAGAATTAAAAGGATTTGAAAGCATGAACAAGAAAATGGGAAGAAAAAGCAAAACAGGGGAAGTTGAGCATGCTTGTTGTTCGGATTTTTTGGGTTTGGCACAGCTGGGTTTTTTTTTTTTTATATTTTCCCTAGAAACTATACTTCAATACAAGAATTTTGGTTTTTGAATCACCCAAAACCGATAAGCGGTTAAAAAGATAAAATTCGGTGAAGTTGGCTGTTCAGTTTTGACCCCTGTTTCAGCATAGTTTCGGGATTTATCAAATTCGATCAAGATTTTGTTCTAATTGTCTAAGTTAGTTATAATTTTTCATAAAGTAGACTTATTGGTTGAAATAAACCAATTGAAATCACTTCAAAATTCCTTACCAAACTCAAGTTATGATTTTCTAATCTAGCTTGATAGTAAGGAATTTATTGCTTAAGATAAATATAGTACTAAATGATGGTTATGGATTATGAAAATCTCTAAGGCATGGAGTACTAGAAATGAATTTGATAAGGACATGAATATGGAGTTGAATTTTAGAGAAAATGATTATGGAAATGATATTAAAAATTTGGGATATGTTGTTTTGAGCATGAGAAATTAGTATTGACCTTGAGGGAAGATTATGAGATTTAAGTTGCATTCATAATTGTGTAATGCTTTGAGTATGTATAGATACTAATTATCGTTAATCTCTAGGCCACGTAGATCCGACGTCACCTGTGGATCCCGAAGTTTTAGATCGAGGTGTACAGTGAGATCATCTCAAGGATTGTGAGTAGACGACAACTATAGTTATTTGAAATTTCTTTAATTATAATTATATATTTTTTTAGCATGATATTTATTTTACGTATTAAAGGTATATCCGATATATAATCATATGAATTGATTTGTTATTAAAGTACATTTATTTCAAGAAATATTATATCGAGTAAGTTGGTTGATTTATAAAATATGATTATACATAGAATTTGACGTACATGGTTTTGGCTCCACCTGACTTAATGTATGAGATTATACCCTTGATCGAAATACGGGAGTTGCATGCTACGCCTTTGTGGCGGGAGCCACCTCCAGAGTCCCAATTCCGTGATATTAGACTGGGGTATAGGAGCTACGTGTTACGCCTTTGTGGTGAGAGCCACCTCCAGAGTCCCTATCCCGTTATATTTGCCTTTTGGGGGCACATCATAGCGACACATATGCCTTTGGGGAGTCCTATGGTGGTATTGGCCTTTGGGGCCGGCTACTAGTATGCCTACATGGATATTGCCTGGTTATTTCATGGATGTACTCTTGTGCATGACAGAAAGTTGGAGCCCAATTATACGAAACTTGATTTACTTTACAGATTTTATACATTGATTTAGTATTATAATACTGATATATATTTGAAAACTTCGCTACATCTTCGAATTATTCATTATGGTTTTACTATTATTTATTTTGAAAACGTCTATTATGTTTTAAAGGATTATAATCATAGTTTTCAAATGTTTTAAAAGCATTTTCTAATTTTTCAAATAGTAGTATTGTATAAACCACATTTTTCACAACTTTTTGTCCTTTCATAATATACTCCAAAGTTTTCTGTCATTCCTTTTTCAAAAATTGTTGGTATTTTATTTTGGGTATAAAGGATTTGCTGAGTTTAAAATTTTTATCTTGAACTAGAATTAAGTCCCACTTCGTCAGGGTTCTTTTCAATTTTTTTTATTTTATAATTTTTTAATTAATTAATAATAATAAATTAAAATTTATTAAAATTTAATTATTTATTAAATTTTTTTATTTTTAAACTATAATAATAATAATATTAATATAATTATATTTTATTAATTATGAAAATTAAATTTATGAAAATTGTTTATTTATAAATTACGTAATACAAATGCATTTTCAAGTGTTATTTATATGTACTTTTAAAAAATATTTAGACTTTATTTTATAATATATATTTTTATTTATAGGAGGTGAAAAACAATAGATAACAAAATAAAATTATGGTTTGTATTTTATTCTCTTGTTAGATCGACTTTCTCACATAGGTTAGCAGGAAATTCATTTTTTTTTTGTTAAATAATGAACTACTAACTCATTTTTATATTTTATTTTGCATTTTTAATTATTCAAATAAATAAAAATAACTAAAATAAATTTATGATTTATATTTAATTCTTTCGTTGGATTGATTTTCTCACACTGGCTAGCAGCAAGTTCATTTTTTTTATTACTTTTTTTCCTAGAGGGTCGGGTATGGATACTAAATTTACATGCGAGTCAACGTGTGGACCAACCCCTTTAAATACATCATTTAAAATAAATTAATATAAATTAAAAAAATAAAACTAAAAAAATAAAAAGAGCTCACCGTCAAGCAAAGGAGCTTGACATGTGTTTCACACTGATTATCAGCAAGTTCATTTTTTTCTTTTTTTAACTTTTTTCCCGAGCAGGTGGGGTACAAATCCTAAATGGACTCCCGAATCAACGTACGGACCAGCCCCTTTAACTATATCATTTAAAAATAAAATAAATAAATTTCTTTTTTTTAACTCTTTTTCTCGAGCGAGTCGGGTACGGATCCTAAATCAACCCTCGAGTTAATGTGCAAACCAACCTCTTTAAATAAATCATTTAAAAATAAAAAAACTTAAAAGTAAAAAAAACTAAAACTAAAAATAATTAATAAAATCATTTTTTTCTCAAGCTGGTCGGGTATGGATCTTAAATCGATCCGAAAATTAACGTGCGGATCAATCTATTTAAATATATCATTTAAAAATAAAATAAAAAAATAAAAATAAAAAACTCAACACATGTCAAGCAAAGAAGCTTGACATGTGTCAAGCAAAAACCTCATTAGGGGATTCTTTTTATTAGTAAGGTATAGATTATCATTGCTCTTGAATCTTCAAAAAAATTGCTATTTTTTGTTTTAACCAATTATTAGGGTAAGTTTTGTGCGTTGTTGTAGTTTGTTTTTGAATGCTTGAAGTAATGTAGACAATCTGATAAGATAGTGCATATATATATATATATATATATATATAAATTAATAAAGTTGTTTTTACATTGTTGAAACAAAAATTAAGAAGAAGATTACATTATATTTTACTACAAAAGTAGATTGGTCAAAAAGATAAAAGCATTTATGATGAAAATTAAATATTATATGTGAAAATGACATGTTTGATGTCTATCACAAAAGTGTTGCCAAAATGTTCTTTTTTATATTTTTTTTGTCTCTTTTCTTGCATTTTTATGTAAGAAAATAGAGATCATAAAATTTTATTGCAAATTAAATGTATTATTATCGATATTTGAAATTTAAATGCACCTCATATTTTAATATCTACAAAAAAATAAGTACCTTATATAATAACCTAATTTCGTCAGGGCCCCCTAAACAAAGATGAATGAAGATGTCGGAGTCAAAAGATCGAACTCTTCGAGCAAGAAAGATTTGACCTTCGAAACTTGTTGCTGAGAAAACATGATCTTAAGTTCTTTATTTGAAGAAACTTCCTTTTTTAACTTTTGAAGCTGATTTGAAAAGCTTTCCAACAGTATATTACTCACCTAGAACGGGTAAGAATTGGTCATCCAAATTGACTGAGAAAGTGTGAGGAGATGCAGCAGCATAGTGCTGGCCGAAAATGGTAATTCTTGTTGGAAATGTGGAGGTCCATTTTTCTAAATAGTTGACATTTTGGTGGAAACATAGGAGCCCATCTTGAATGACCAAATGGTCAGCTTTTAGTGGCCTATTTTCTCATGGCCAAGAAGAAGAAAGATGGATAAGTTTAAGAATGGCAATTCTTGTTGGAAATGTGGAGGTCCATTTTTCTAAATAGATGACATTTTGGTGGAAACATAAGAGCCCATCTTCAATGACCAAATGGTCGGCTTTTAGTGGCCCATTTTCTCATGGCCAAGAAGAAGAAAGATGGATAAGTTTAAGAGCCCAACCTTAGAAGTTCATTTAGATTTTTTGTTGTAGAGAGGCCCAACCTTAGGATCCATATAGGAAAATGGGGGTGATTTTATAATTAATTAAAGATTGAAAGGACCATTTGGCAAATAAGAAGGCATTTTGGTAAATAAAAAGGATGAGCAAAAAGTGTTTCTTATAAGGGCAAAATGGCATAGTGGTGAATAAATGGATAGTAAAAAAAAGAACATGAGTCACCTTGCCTAGTACATGAGTTGGCATTTTGGACCAATGGGGAGCACTCTAAATGGCTAAAGATGAAGCTCATTGGTTAAAGACATATGAAGCCATGTGATTGCCATGTGAAAATTGCCAAATGGCTAAAAAAGATGGTACATTAGGTGACATTTTTGGCCAATGAAAGAGCACTCTTGGTGTCAAGAAGGAATGTCATTGGCTAGCCAATGGGTGGCATTTTAATGTGTAAGGATTGATCTCCATTGGCTAGGCAACATGATAAAGCCAAGTGGCTAGAAAAATAAAAACAATCAAATTAATGGTTGTCATCAGTCATGACAAAGTTGAAATTAACTTCATTCTACTAATTCATATAAAATTATCCAATGTGGGCAACCAATAAAAATCAAAACTTTATCTCACAAATCACATTCTATGAAAATGCCAGCTAATTTATTCAGCAAGTTAAAAGGTTCAACAAAGATTAGAAACATCAATAATTTTGCCATGGTTTTACAATGATCATTTCTAATGCATCTAATCTCAATTTAATCAGAGATAAACCTTCCATTCAAGACAAAGTTCAATTACTTGATTTTTATATAAGTTTTATATTTTATATTTTATATTTCTCTTACCTAACATAGAATATTAAGATGAATTAAATATTTACAGGTTTTAATATATAATAAATCATTTAAATCTTCATATGTGCTCTATCTTCAGTTTTATCTAAAAGTACATAAATAGACACACAAATTGAAAATAAGATAAAAAGTAACTTTCTTGCTTCTAAATATTCAAATCAAAACGAAAAAATCTGATCTTTTCATTGTAACATAAAATAAAAAATGACGTAAAATCTGCTTGAACCCGAATATGAATCCAAGAAAGACCGAACTTGAAAGAGCCCAATTCGAAAATGATCTGAATCCAAAATAATCCAAAACCGAAATAACCTAAATTCGATATAATACAAATTTAAAATGACCCGATCCGAACGTGCTCGAACCATCTCAACTTTCACATCTACTTTTCATCCACTAATTGTTCATTTGTCAATTAAACAGCTAGATAATAAAGAAAATATTCTTTGAAAGAAAAAAAAAAAGTCATAAAATTTTTATTTATCTATGACAGTTGAAAAAGCTAAGAGAAGAAGACTCAATAAATTCGATATCCATACCCCAATGGCATCTTTGCTTACAATGAAGATTTTCGTAAAGAAGTGAATGACCATCAATGTTATATTATTGACTGCAACCCTTTTGAATGCATTTTAATAAAATCAGATGAAGATATTGTTGAATCAAACAGAGGAGAAATTGCCTTAGGACATAATTATTACACGTTAAATTTTATTTCCTCAAATAGTAAGTTGAAAGTCAAATTTAGAAATTTCTGACTAAGGCTTTTATTTAAGTCTATCTTAAAGCTATAATTTTGTTTTTCCCAGCAACAAATACTACGCGGCTTTTACCTGAATATGTCAAATTTTTTTATCTTTTTAAATACCAATTTATCTATTCATGTTTTGCCTGAAAATTCACCGCTATCCGTAGAGAGTAGACTTGTTCATGGCTAGGTCAGGTCGGGCCGCGGTCCGATTTTTTTTTTTCAAATTCTTTGCTCAGATCTTGGGTCAGGCCGGCCCGGTAGGCTCGAATTCACTGTTCATTATATTAATTTTTTTTCTATTTTTATAATTAAAATTAAATAAAATAATATTATTATAATAAAAAAATACTGTTCCGGGTCGGACCGGCCCTGATCAAAAATATCCTACCCAAGCCCGGCCCAGGTCAGGCGGACTGCCCGACCCATGAACAGGTCTACTTGAGAGCCTTGACCTCAAATCCAAATTTATGCAAAATTAATTAATTCGGGCAGATCCAAAATTAATTACATACAAATTACTAATTATGATATATATATATATATAATATGATTACTATCACTAACAATGATATATAATAAATGAATAGTTTAATTTAGGAATTAGGAGTGTAAAATTATGATAATTATTTATTTATTTATATGTTCTAATTGATAACGAAGTTAGTCAACATTTGTTAATGGATTTCACATATATATTAATTTTAAAATATATATAACTTTATAATTATGCCCAAGTTGGACCGCCAGTATTTGCTGAATTTGATTTTGCCAGATAGAAGAAATCTAGATATATATGATTGAAAATAATAGCAAGCATAAATATCGTCCATGGAATTGGACTTTCATGGGAACAACCCCAGCTGGCCAAAAATAAAGTGCTATATATTTCTCACTTAATTTTAAACCTTTTTTTTCACTCTAATCTTCTTAATTATTTTATAATATATTGGGGGACTTTGACTCAGTCTTATTAGAAAGTTCTCCTTTCCCTTAATTTGGTTCGATATTATCATTCATCTTCCATCTGAACTAATTTAGACAATTAATTATGGAATTATACACATGTTTTTCATCAAAGCATCAAAACAATTTACCTCAAAACTTGAAAGCTATGCCTGTTCAAACAACAAGAGGATTCTTGCCAAAAATGCTTCAGTTATTATAGCTTCTAATAATTTATCAAATTCTTAATTTTAAGAAATTTAAATTAATTTCGCTTTATAGGACGATTGTAGATGAAGTAAAATAAATGGTGGCATGAAATAATAAAAACATCATTTTATACTGTGGAAGAATGCTTTGGGTGTTTTCCCATGGAGCTTTTACCCTTTCCATGCCATTTGGAATCCCATAGAACATAGATTTTTCAATGACAATTTAGGTCAAATTGTCATCGTATGGAAATAAATTGTTTTTTTCAGGATAGAATTGGAAGAAGTCAATTGAAATGCTGCGCAAGGGTTTGAAATATATGCTGCAGAGCTTAATTTATTTATCTCTGGCGGTTGAAAAAGCTAATTAAGAGAAGAAGAGTCACTAAACCCAATGGGAAAATCCATCGCTCAATGGCATCATTGTTTACAATGAAGATTTTCGTAAGGAAGTGGATGACAGATATTGACTGCAATCTCTTTTCCAAACTTATTCCGCGTCAGGAAGAGAAACTTCAATTTCTATGCATTTTCCCCCGCCTCTGCAAATCTAAATCTATAAATAGCGGAAGAACTCCTCCTAAACTCTGCACAAAATCATCAGTTTCGAAAACCAATATGAAATCTCTTCACTTTTCGATGTCTCCATTTCTTTCTGTTGTTTTCTTCTCATTGTTATGGGCAACTTCAGCTCACGCTGATGAGACTTTTCTTGATTGCCTTTCTCTTCATTCCAACGACTCTTCTTCCATTTCTAAAGTTATCTTCACACAAACTAATTCTTCCTATTCATCTGTTTTGGAGTCTACCATTCGAAATTTCAGATTCACTACACCGACTACCCCTAAACCTTTGGTCATTGTAACACCCTTGCATGCTTCCCATATTCAAGCAACAATTTATTGTTCTAGAAAACATGGGCTTCAAATTAGAACTCGAAGTGGTGGCCATGACTTTGAAGGTCTTTCATATGTAGCTGAAGTTCCTTTTGTTATCGTTGATATGGTTCGTTTACGATCAGTGGACATTGATGTAGAAAATAAAGTTGTATGGGTTCAATCTGGTGCGGTTCTAGGAGAACTGTATTACAACATTGCTAATAAAAGCAACACTCTTGCCTTTCCAGCTGGTCTTTGCCCACTGTTGGAATTGGAGGGTACTTGAGCGGAGGAGGTTATGGCTTATTGTTCCGCAAATACGGTCTTGCAACAGATAATATAATCGACGCACAACTTGTTGATGTTAACGGGAGAGTTCTTGACAGAAAGTCCATGGGAGAAGATCTGTTTTGGGCCATTCGAGGTGGTGGAGGGGGTAGCTTTGGAATTGTTGTTGCATGGAAAATACAGTTGGTTTCGGTTCCACCAACTGTGACTGTTTTCACAATCAACAAGACCTTGGAACAAAATGCAACCAAGCTTGTTCATCAATGGCAATCCGTTGCACCCAAGCTTCCAAATGAGTTCTACTCCGGCATTACACTAACAAGGCCGAATTCAAGTGAAGATGGGAAGAGGACGATTCTAGCTTCATTTCATTCCTCCTTTCTTGGTGGCATCGATGAACTGGTTCCATTGATGCAAGAGAGATTTCCTGAGCTGGGATTGGTGAGGGAAGACTGCATTGAAATGAGTTGGATTGAATCTATTCTCTACATGGGCCAACTTCCAAATGAAACCTTGAATATTTTACTTGACAGGACTTACCAAAGCCCTCTTCTTAGTCCTTCCTTCAAATCAAAATCTGATTATGTGAGAAAACCCATTCCTGAAATTGGATTTCAGGGACTATGGTCAAAACTTTTTGAAGAAGAAGGAGCATCCGCTAGCATAAGTTTTATTGCTTACGGAGGCATAATGGATGAAATTCCAGAGACTGCTATCCCATTCCCACATAGAGCTGGCAACTTGTATAAAATCGTATACAACGCAGGTTGGCAAGAAGAAGAAAATATAAGATCTCAAAGGTATATAAGCTGGATTAGGGGACTTTATAGTTACATGGGTTCCTTTGTTTCAAAATCTCCAAGGCAAGCGTACATTAATTACAGGGATCTTGACATCGGAACTAATAACCAAGGAAACTACACAAGTTTGGCTCAAGCAAGCATATGGGGTCGTAAGTATTTCATGAATAACTTTGACAGGTTGGTACGTGTGAAGACGAAAATTGATCCAGAGAATTTCTTCAGGCATGAGCAAAGCATCCCTCCTTTTTTTCATTAATCGAAGAAAAGAAAAATCTGGGGGAATTAAACCGTTTTTAAAAATATTTAATTGGAGATTATGTTGCAAAATAAAGATTTTTTTTTTTTTTTTTTTTGGTTTTCTTTGATTTGTTAGGCATTTGGGCATGATTAGTTGTATGCCTATTTAAATAATGTATCACTAATTACCTTTGCTTTGTAATTAGTTGTAGATCATATATATTTATTGAATTTATCTTGTCAAATTTGTATGCAAATTAATAATATAATGTATAATATAAAAATGTTCTCTTGATTAATTTTCAATATTTACTTCAAAATTTTGACTTTAAAATCTATACATATACTTTTTATGTATATTGATAGATAATATATACATATAAATTCATGATGTTATCTCGTAACATATTTTTTGTTTTAAAAAGATTGTATTCAACATATTTTATAATTTTTATTCTTTACAAAACAAGAGGAAATCTAGTTTTTATTTTTGATTTTTTTCGTTTGGCATTTGGAATTTTTTCAATACCAAAAAAATAAATAAAATAAAATACAAAATTTCACAAAACAAGAAAAATCATCAGAGTAACCTTGGGGGAATTAAACTTTTTTTTAGAAACATTTAATTGGACATCATGTGGCAAAATAAAGATTTTTTTTGGTTTTCTTTTGATAGGCATTTGAGCATTGTATGCCTAAATTAAAATAATGTATAATTAATTACCTTTGCTTTGTAATTAGTTGTAGTTGTTGTGCGGAACTGAAACGATATTACTAAAACCGATTTAAACACACTGAAAAACAACAGATATTTTACGTGGTTCAGCAAGTGTGCTTACATCCACGGGAGGAGGAGGTTGAAGCTTTGTATTAATGGAGATGGAGTACAAACAAATACAGAATTCAAGGTGCTATGCTAGCACTGAACTCACAACTCACACAATACCGAATTTACTCTATAAACACAGAGTAATTGCTTCAACTCTTAAACTCACACTCACTCATTTTTTCTCTCTTACTCTACATGGCTATTTATAGCCAAAATATTAAGGTGTGAACATACATCAAGTGGCAGCCACCATAGCCACCATCCACCACCTATCTTGGTGGGAACACATTGCAAGTGGTAGCTAAAGTAGCCACCATCCATTTGCAAGTGGTAGCTTCCATTATTGGTGGTGCAAGTGGTAGCTCCATTATTGGTGGTAAGCCACCTATGGTGAATTTGAGCCATATTCAAGCCATATTCAACAGTAGTAAGTTCGTAGATCATATATATATATATATATATATATATATATATATATATATATATATATTGAATTTATCTTGTCAAATTTGTATGCAAATTGATAAAAATGTTCTCTTTATGGTATGTAAGAAGAATAGCATTGGATTTTTTTTTTTGTGTTAACAAAAAAAGATAATTTAATTTTAGGCTATACAATAAGAGATAAGTAGTAATATTACTATTCCATCTTATAAACCCTATCCTTCCAATCTTCAAAATTAGGACTTCTAGTCTCTATATTGACATCTCTTGTTCTAACCAATGAGTTGTTCTATGAGAGATTTACAATATATAGTAGATTTGTTAATAGGGTGGTTTGAATTGAATGTGGGTCTAATCAATTTGGTTCAGATTAATTCGATCTTAAAGATCCGGATCAATTTCGGGATCTACAATATATAGTATTTAACTCTTAATAAGTTTTTAATTTATTTATATTTTAAATTATGAAGAGTTATATTATATATTTATTTATTTTTATATGTATTTATGCATGTAAGTATACTTCAAAAACTCGAGTTTAAAATCTATACATATACTTTTTATGTATATTGATAGATAATATATACACATACGTTCATAATGTTAACTCATAACATTTTTTTTCCTTTTTTGAAAAGATTAGTAGTCAACATATGTTTTGAAAAGATTGTTGTCAACATATATAATTTTTAGTGCTTATCCTTTACAAAACAGGAGAAAATCTGATCTTTTACTTTTAATTTTTTTCACTTTGACATTTGGAATTTTTTTCAACACCAAAAAAATAAAACAATAAATTAAATTCAAATTTTCTCATAAGATGAATAATAAAAAAATCTGCACCTCAAACTCTTGAAGAAATTAAAAAATAATCTCAAAAAAAATAAATAATTAATTCATGGTAAATGTATAGAAATTCTTTTAAAATAATTTCGCTAAAACATTATTTTTCAAATTTTAATATTAACAAGCAAATCTACTCCTCCAAAGCAAAGAGCTCATAGGTTTCGTTTCCTTTGAACTAAAAAAACGTGGAGAAATGAAAAATTGGAAAACTGATAAGGAGATATTATTAAAAAAAAAAATTCCAAACCAGTAAAAAATTCCCAAATAATGATCTTCTTCTTAGTAGACATGTTGAAAGGCCAGGCTATCCGTCCAAATTCGAAGGTCTGTCCGATATTTGAGAGGGTTTGGACAAATATATTAGGCCTGAAATTGTTGAGGTCTACTAGAGCTCGAAGTTAATAGGCTTGGAGGAGCTAGCAGAGGTGAAATGAACTGAACCTGTCTATCACAAAAAATAGTCAGAAGGGCACTAAAATTGAGACTTTGGAGCGTACTCCGATGCCTAAGTCAGTCATGGTTTAATGAGATGAAGGAGGTAAGGAAGAATGAATGAACTTAATGCTAACTAGAGAATGTCCGGATCCCATAGTTTGTGTTACCTAACCTTTTATACCTAAATTTTATTTAGTTATATGGTTGACAAGTATTAAACATGTGTATGTTATACACGGAGCAACATATGTATGTTATGCAAGATTAAAAAAATCGGATCGGAGGTCAAACTGGTTTGACCTCTAGTTTTCGATTCAACTGATTGAACCGGTTGATTCACTTAAACAAGATTTTAAATATTTAAAAAATAATTTTAATATTAAATATGGTAAATTATTAATAAAAATACATGTATTTGACTTAATGGTATGGCCTTTAATGTATAACTGAAGATTAAAGGTTCAAATCTCATCAATTACAAAAAAAAAATAATAAATAAATAAAAATTAAAGAAATATATATGAAACCGGTTTTTATCGATTTTTTTGAATTTTTACCGATTCAACTAATGGCCGGTTCTATATTGTTGGAATATGGTATGGCTCAAAGTCACTTATGGTGGCTTAGCACCAATAATGGAGCTACCACTTGCACCACTTGCACCACCAATAATGGAAGCTACCACTTGCAAATGGATGGTGGCTATGGTGGCTACCACTTGCATGTGTTCACACCAAGATAGGTGGTGGAAGGTGGCTATGGTGGCTGCCACTTGATGCATGTTCACACCTTGATATTTTGGCTATAAATAGCCATGTAGAGATGAGAGAGTTGAGAAGAGTTGAGTATGTGTTAGAGCTAAATTGTTGAAGCAAATACTCTGTGTTTATAGAGTAATTCGGTATTGTGTTGAGTTGTGAGTTCAGTGCTTGTGTAGCACCTTGAATTCTGTATATGTTTGTACTCTAAACTCCATTAATACAAAGCTTCAAGCTCCTCCTCCCGTGGACGTAGGCACAGTTGCCGAACCACGTAAAATATCGGTGTTTTTTCAGTGTGTTTAAATCGGTTTTAGTAATATCAATTCGCTTCCGCACAACAATTGGTATCAGAGCCAATTTTTACGTAAAACCGAGTTTGTTCGATTCTGTCCGTTTTTCAAAAGTGCTCCAATTTGTGTTTTGAAAATACCAGGTTGAAGAGGTCGTTGAGAGGAGTGCAGCAGAATCAACCGGAGCACCAGAGGAGGCCACACGCGCCCGCACGCGCCACCAGAAGAAGTGCCCACGCGCCCCACGCGCCAACGCGCCGCACGCGCCACCAGAGGTTGCAGACGCGTGACACCCACGCGCAGCACGCGCCACACGCGCCTCCAGAGGTTGAAGACGCGTGAAGCCCACGCGCCCCACGCGCCACACGCGCCGGCCACCCAAGCAGCTCCACGCGCTCCACGCGCCGCCGCACGCGCCGCCGCAGGTCCGACCAATTTTTTCGGGCTATTTTTTGAGCCGTTTCAGAACACTATTCCGAGACTTTTCCGAGCCGGTTGAGCTAATCCGAGTCCATTTCGAGCCACTTGTAGCAGAATATTCGCAGAATATTCACCGTGTGTCCAAAATTTACACAGTTGGACCCGTTCCTGGCTATTTCGACTATTCCGGACTCAACCGCGGCATCCGTTTTTCCATACAAGTACCGGAAAAACACTTTGTTGGTAATTTTGTTTTATTACCATGGCAGAATCATTAGAGACACATGAAACGACAAGTAGCGCACGATCAAGTTCTTATATCAGAAAGAACTCGATGACCACTGCAAAGTTCGAGGTGGAGAAATTTGATGGCACCACCAACTTTGGCATGTGGCAGTGCGAAGTTCAGGATCTGTTATTCCGAGAGGGTTCATATATCGCTCTGGAAGACAGGCCCAGAGATATTTCGGAAGATGACTGGAAGTTTGTCAACCGTCAGGCTTGTGGCACAATCCGGTTATGCCTAGCCAAGGACCAGAAGTACTTTGTCATGAGAGAGAATAATGCAAAAACTCTCTGGAAACAACTGGAGGACAAGTACATGACAAAAAGCATGGAGAACAGACTCTATCTGAAGAAAAAGCTGTTCCGCTTCCAGTATATGCAAGGTATCACCATGCAGGATCATCTAGTAAGTTTTAACAAAATCCTCGCTGATCTTGAAAATCTAGATGCAAATATCTCTGATGAAGATAAGGCTCTTACTCTGTTAAATTCCTTGCCTGATAGCTATGATCATTTAACCACTACACTGTTGTATGGTAAAAATGATATAGAATATGTTAATGTTTGTAATGCTCTGGTGAATAATGAGTATCGGAAAAAGGATCAGCATGATCACCAGAATACTACACCAGAAGCTTTAACTGTGTACAGAGGCAGGTCGAGCAACCAAGGAGCCGGAGAAAACAAGCGAGGTAAATCCCGCTCAAGGAGGGGATCATCGAGAACACGACTCTCGAGGGACGAGTGTGCCTTTTGCCATGAGAAAGGGCATTGGAGGAATAACTGTCCCAACATGGAGAGGTCGATTGTGAGTGTAGCTCAAGAATCTGAGGGAGAGGAAGACTCTGCATTTACGATTTCCACAACAACACACTCTTCAGATCAATGGATTCTGGATTCCGGATGTTCCTACCATATGTGTCCGAACCTAGAGTGGTTCTCAAACTTCAAAGAGTTTGATGGAGGGATTGTCCATATGGGCAATGACAATACTTGTCACACTAGAGGCATCGGAACGATCCGACTGAAAATGCATGACGGTACAATCAGACAACTTACAGACGTAAGGTATGTCCCTGATCTCAAGAAGAACCTCATATCACTGGGGGTCTTAGACTCAAATGGTTACAAGGTGACCATTCAGAATGGAGTCCTGAGAGTTGTACGTGGAGCATTCTTAGCAATGAAGGGTTATATGAAGGGAAATCTGTATCTCCTTGACAGAGAAACCGTGACAGGCAGAACAGCAGCCTCTCACAGAATGATGGGATAATCCGACACTTCACTGTTCCTAGCACTCCCCAGCAGAATGGAGTTGCAGAAAGGATGAACCGAACTTTGGTTGATAAAGTTCGCTGCATGTTATCCCAGTCGAGCTTGAGCAAAGCATTTTTGGGCGGAGGCTTTATTGTTCGCCTCCCACATTATCAACAGACTAACCTCCACCGCAATTGATGGGAAGACTCCCATAGAGGTGTAGTCCGGATATTCTGCCATTGAATATGATCGGCTTCGTAGTAACGGATGCAAAAACTGGATCCTAGAGCCAAGAAAGCTGTCTTCTTTGGGCTTTAGTGAAGGAGTAAAAGCAGTCCGATTGTGGAACCTTGAGTCAAAGAAAGTCATCGTAAGCCGAGATGTTGCCTTTGACTAATCTGTAATGCTGAAACTGTCAACTCCAGAGAATGTGAACCAAGATTCTCTAAAGCAGGTGGAGTTTTGAATCAGAAGATGCTGGTCAAAATTCAGATGAATCTGAACCAGAATCTGATGACACCTTAAACTGAAGTGGAGGAGTCATCACCGGAAACCTTTCAGCAACTTGAATCAGTTGTCACCAGTAGACCGAATAGACATATTCGGAAACCTGCTCGATACACAGACGTGGTGACATACGCCCTTCCAGTAATTGATGATGATGTTCTGATCAATTACAAAGAAGCTGTAAACAGCCCTGAGCATGCCCAGTGGAAGGAGGCGATCAGACTTGGAAGTTGGTTCCACTTCCAACACTCAAGATATCAATTGAGTGCAAATGGGTCTTTGCCAAAAAGGAGGGTGCTACCGGCAAAGACAGCATCAGATACAAAGCCAGATTGGTAGCCAAAGGTTAGGCTCAAAAAGAAAGGAATAGACTACAATGAGGTATTTTCACCTGTTGTTAAGCATGCATCTATTCGGATCTTATTGGCTTTAGTAGCACTTGTATAACCTAGAGATAGTTCAACTTGATGTAAAAACTGCATTCCTCCATGGTTCCGTAGAGGAGGAAATTTGTATGACTCAACCAGATGGTTCTGGAGTCCCCGGTCGCAGAGATTACAAAAGCAAGTTGAACTGATCACTGTATGGTCTGAAACAATCCCGTGACAGCTGTACAAACGGTTGGACTGTTTCATGATAGGATGAAAAGTACACACACAGTCAATTTGATCACTGTGTTTATTTCCGGAAACTTCAAGATGGATCATTTGTCTATCTGCTGAAAAAGGCAAGGTGGAGATCGACAGGCTGAAGGCTCAACTGAGCTCAGAGTTCGAGATGATCTTGGAGAAGCTAAGAAAATTCCTGGGAAGTAGACAGAAAAATTGACTCAGGCTCAGTGCATTGATGAATCATGCCAATGCAGTAGGTGCCCTGATATGTGAGTAATGGTGTGTACATTTGAAGGAGAAAGGAGGAAGCTCTGATCTGTGAATTCTCTCTGTGGATTCTCGCCAAGGTGGAGATTGTTGGAATATGGTATGGCTCAAAGTCACTTATGGTGGCTTAGCACCAATAATGGAGCTACCACTTGCACCACTTGCACCACCAATAATGGAAGCTACCACTTGCAAATGGATGGTGGCTATGGTGGCTACCACTTGCATGTGTTCACACCAAGATAGGTGGTGGAAGGTGGCTATGGTGGCTGCCACTTGATGCATGTTCACACCTTGATATTTTGGCTATAAATAGCCATGTAGAGATGAGAGAGTTGAGAAGAGTTGAGTATGTGTTAGAGCTAAATTGTTGAAGCAAATACTCTGTGTTTATAGAGTAATTCGGTATTGTGTTGAGTTGTGAGTTCAGTGCTTGTGTAGCACCTTGAATTCTGTATATGTTTGTACTCTAAACTCCATTAATACAAAGCTTCAAGCTCCTCCTCCCGTGGACGTAGGCACAGTTGCCGAACCACGTAAAATATCGGTGTTTTTTCAGTGTGTTTAAATCGGTTTTAGTAATATCAATTCGCTTCCGCACAACACTATATAGTGTACCGAATCGGTTAAACCTCTAGTTCCTAATTCAACCGTTATAATCGACCGATCTGATCTAATTTTTTAATCCATGCTATTGTGTGCATGTTTAAGCTCTTAAGCCTCCGACCCAAATAGTAGTGGGTATAACAATTTGAATTGTTTGACCGTTGTTTGATGAGTTGATTCACCGTCTCTGGATATTCATCTAGATGCTCCTTTGAGGGGAAAATGAACAAATGTCCATTAAGGCAATGCATACGAATTTGCTTTACAATTATTAGAAAAGATACGAAACATTTTTGAAATTATCCGAAGGTTTTTTTTAGTGGAAATCAAACCTTTTTCATGCCATAGACTAAGTCATGGTTTTAATTTCAGAAGACAGACATTTTCAAGAAGAATTGAAGTCAAAAATTTAATAAAGTCAGATGAAGATATTGTTGTACCAGACAGAGTAGAAATTGCCTGAAAGAATTAAGACATTTATAATTGTTATATGTTGAATTTTATTTACTAAAATATTAAGCAGAAAGTCAATTCTAGAATTTTCTGATTTAGACTTTTATTGAAGTCTATCTTCAAGCTATAAATTTTTTTTTTCCCAGCTACAAATACTACGCGGCTTTTACTTGAATATATATGTCAAAATTTATCCTTTTAACTATCAATTTTTTCACATTATTTATTTAACTATTTATGTTTTGTATTATATATGAAAATTCAGCGCTATCCCTTGAGAGCCTTGACCTCAAAGCCAAATTTATACAAAATTAATTAAATTTCGGTCAATTGGTTCCAAAATTAATTACATACAAATTATTAATAATGATATATATAAATGATTACTATCACTAACAATGATATATAATAAATAAATATATAGTTTAATTTAGGAGTGTACAATTATGATAAATTTTTTTTTATTTATATGTTCTAATTGATAACGAAATCAGTCAACATTTGTTAATGGATTTCACATATATATTTAATTTTAAAATATATATATAACTTTATAATTATGCCCAAGTTGGACCGCTAGTATTTGCTGAATTTTATTTTGCAAAATAGAAGAAATCTATATATATATATGGTTGAAAATAATAGCAAGCATATCGTCCATGAAATAGGACTTTCATGGGAACAACCCAGCTCCCCAAAAATAAAGTGCTATATATTTCTCACTTAATTTTCAACCTTTTTTGCACTCTAATCTTCTTAATTATTTTTTAATGAGAAATTTCTCCTTTGGCTTATTTATTCCATAACCATCCCCTTAATTATATAGCTTTCAATAAAGCAAAACTCAATCTGAAACAAATTGTTCCAACATAACATGATAATTAATACTAATCAACTCTTTAAATCCAGATCAAAAACTATACTCACTAATTCCAAAAATTCTGAGATGGAAAAAATAAAATAAAATGAATGTGTTATTATCCTATACATTGTTGATTATTGTTGATGGAGTTTGTAAACTTCATAATTGGGATCATATAAAATAATATCTTATTTGATTTTTTTTAGCAATCAAACTTTTATAACTTCGATAATTTATATTTTAAATATTAAAATAATTTTTAAAAAAAGTATATTTGAAAACTTCTTCACTTAAGATTTTTGAAAATTATTTTTTTTATATTTTAATTAATAAAATATTTAAAATAAAATGAAGTCACAATATTTATTGGACAAAGAGAATGATAAATTAAAATGACAACTAAATGGACATGTACCAAACATCTTAATTTATCAAATGAGTAAATAATTATCCAAAACTAAATGAGTCCTTAGGTTTTCCCACATGGATTGCCCCAAGCCTTCACTACCGAGCTTAGCTGCAATTCTATGACCTTCACTCATAATTTATCAAATTAATTCTTAATTTTAACAAATTTGTGAATGGCATATTATGATATTAAAAAAAAAAATCATTTAATATTGTGGAAGAATGCTTTGGGTGTGTTCCCATGGAGCTTTTACCCTTTCCATGCCATTCGGAATGCCATAAAATATTGTAGACTATTCAATGACAATTTAGGTCAAATTGTGATCTTATGGAAATAAATTTATTTATCTATTATGGTCAATAGAAATGCTGCGCAAGGGTTTGAAAAATATGTTGCGCAGCTAAATTTATTTATCTATTATGGTCGATTCTATTCACACGTTTTTTTTATTTTCTCTGTAAAACCCAATGGGGAAATCCATCTCCCAATGGCATCATTGCTTACAATGAAGATTTTCGTAAGGAAATGAATGAGATATTGACTGCAATCCCTTTTCCAAGCTTCTTCCGCGTCAGGAAGATCAGAAACTTCAGTTTGAATGCATTCTGCGGCTCAAAGCATTCCCCCCTCTGCTAATCTAAATCTATAAATAGGGGAAGAACTCTTCCTAAAACTCTGCACAAAATCATCAGTTTAAAAAAAAAACAAATATGAAATCTCTTCACTTTTCGATGTTTCCATTTCTTTCTGTTGTTCTCTTCTCATTGTTATGGGCAACTTCAGCTCATGCTGATGAGAGTTTTCTTGATTGCCTTTCTCTTCATTCCAACGACTCCTCTTCCATTTCTAAAGTTATCTTTACACAAAATAATTCTTCTTATTCATCTGTTTTGGAGTCTACCATTCGAAACTTCAGATTCACTACACCAACTACCCCTAAACCTTTGGTCATTGTAACACCCTTGCATGCTTCCCATATTCAAGCAACAATTTATTGTTCTAGAAAACATGGGCTTCAAATTAGAACTCGAAGTGGTGGCCATGACTTTGAAGGTCTTTCATATGTAGCTGAAGTTCCTTTTGTTATCGTTGATATGGTTCGTTTACGATCAGTGGACATTGATGTAGAAAATAAAGTTGCATGGGTTCAATCTGGTGCGATTCTAGGAGAACTGTATTACAACATTGCTAATAAAAGCAACACTCTTGCCTTTCCAGCTGGTCTTTGCCCCACTGTTGGAATTGGAGGGTACTTGAGCGGAGGAGGTTATGGCTTATTGTTCCGCAAATACGGTCTTGCAACAGATAATATAATCGACGCACAACTTGTTGATGTTAACGGGAGAGTTCTTGACAGAAAGTCCATGGGAGAAGATCTGTTTTGGGCCATTCGAGGTGGTGGAGGGGGTAGCTTTGGAATTATTGTTGCATGGAAAATACAGTTGGTTTCGGTTCCACCAACTGTGACTGTTTTCACAATCAACAAGACCTTGGAACAAAATGCAACCAAGCTGGTTCATCAATGGCAATCCGTTGCACCCAAGCTTCCAAATGAGTTCTACTCCGGCATTACACTAACAAGAACGAATTCAAGTGAAGATGGGAAGAGGACGATTCTAGCTTCATTTCATTCCTCCTTTCTTGGTGGCATCGATGAGCTGGTTCCATTGATGCAAGAGAGATTTCCTGAGCTGGGATTGGTGAGGGAAGACTGCATTGAATTGAGTTGGATTGAATCTATTCTCTACATGGGCCAACTTCCAAATGAAACCTTGAATATTTTACTTGACAGGACTTACCAAAGCCCTCTTCTTAGTCCTTCCTTCAAATCAAAATCTGATTATGTGAGAAAACCCATTCCTGAAATTGGATTTCAGGGACTATGGTCAAAACTTTTTGAAGAAGAAGGAGCATCCGCTAGCATAAGTTTTATTGCTTACGGAGGCATAATGGATGAAATTCCAGAGACTGCTATCCCATTCCCACATAGAGCTGGCAACTTGTATAAAATCGTATACAACGCAGGTTGGCAAGAAGAAGAAAATATAAGATCTCAAAGGTATATAAGCTGGATTAGGGGACTTTATAGTTACATGGGTTCCTTTGTTTCAAAATCTCCAAGGCAAGCGTACATTAATTACAGGGATCTTGACATCGGAACTAATAACCAAGGAAACTACACAAGTTTGGCTCAAGCAAGCATATGGGGTCGTAAGTATTTCATGAATAACTTTGACAGGTTGGTACGTGTGAAGACGAAAATTGATCCAGAGAATTTCTTCAGGCATGAGCAAAGCATCCCTCCTTTTTTTCATTAATCGAAGAAAAGAAAAATCTTCAGAATAGTACTGGGGGAATTAAACCGTTTTTAAAAATATTTTAATAGGAGATTATGTTGCAAAATAAAGATTTTTTTTTTTTTTTTGGTTTTCTTTGATTTGTTAGGCATTTGGGCATGATTAGTTGTATGCCTATTTAAATAATGTATCACTAATTACCTTTGCTTTGTAATTAGTTGTAGATCATATATATTTATTGAATTTATCTTGTCAAATTTGTATGCAAATTAATAATATAATGTATAATATAAAAATGTTCTCTTGATTAATTTTCAATATTTACTTCAAAATTTTGACTTTAAAATCTATACATATACTTTTTATGTATATTGATAGATAATATATACATATAAATTCATGATGTTATCTCGTAACATATTTTTTGTTTTAAAAAGATTGTATTCAACATATTTTATAATTTTTATTCTTTACAAAACAAGAGGAAATCTAGTTTTTATTTTTGATTTTTTTCGTTTGGCATTTGGATTTTTTTTCAATACCAAAAAAATAAATATATTTATAAATTATCATAAATTATATTAATAGATCATAAATTATATTAATTGTCATGAATTTAGTTGGACTAACACATTTGAGTGCAACACTTACAATATTATATATATTTATCTTTTATTTAATATAAATATAAAAAATAATATATATTATATAATTATTAAGCCGGATCAAATCAGATTCGGATCTTAAATATTGAAGTCAATTGATTTTTGTGTTTCAATGATATTAGCTTTTCTAGGCAACTCTTGCATTTTGCAGAATTTGTTCTTTACTTAAACTTTTTATTATATGCGTTCAGGATACACATTTGCAATGCGATCAGAGTGTTGTAGCTTTTAAATTTTGTGTGGGTTAGAGTCGAGTCCTATTTGCGGGACTATTGACTTGGAAATCCCCTTGGCAAGCGTCTATCGTAGTTTGGCATGTTGATCCTTTCTTTTCGTCTTTGTCTAGATCATTGATATCTGTCTTAATGGGGTTCTTTGTCTCCCCTTTTAGCATTTCTTTCAACTAGTTTGATTTCTTCTTAGTGTATCTTTGTGCCTTCTTGTATACAAACTTTAAGGTCTGTTATCGCTAAGCGCATTACCTCAAATGGTCATGGCGAACACTTGAGATAAAGGCCTGAATCGCCCAATCATCAGTGAGATCCTTTATCTTAAGAGTGGCTTTGTTGAACCGACAAATGTATTCTTTAAGGGTTTCTCCTAATTCTTCTTGATAGCTATTAGATAGTTGGTGCTCTAGTGATTGTGCGATTGGTGAGGAAGTGCATCATGAACTCTCTGCTTAGTTGGTCAAAGTTGACTAAAGAGCTTGAAGCCAAAGAGTAATATCAGGTCCTAGCGTGCTTCCTCAAGGTTGTAGGGAAGACCCGACATTTAATGACATTTGTTGCTCTATATAGTTCCATATATGACCTGTACTGGTCCAAGTGATCACCTGGATCCTTGGTGTCATCAAATGTCTATTTTGGGATCTTAAAATTAGGGGAGAAGCTTTTCTTGACAAACTACTAATGAAATGGGATTGTGCTTCTCATCCATCCACTCTAATTCATCATTTTTGGTCTTGTTAAGATTTTTTATTTCGTTTTGTGTCTATTTGCTCTACTATGTCATAATTAATTCCCTTTCTAGTATATATTCTTGTTCAGTAATACGTCGAGTATGGTTGGTGGTTTCTCGATTATGGTATTCTTTCCATTGGCAAGCAATTTGCTGGGCATCTTTAGCGGATGAAACAGAGCTTTCTTTCCCATGTTGGTGATCAAGGTTTCGCTACAAGTTATTAAGTTTTTGTGTGGTTTGTTGGATAATTAAGTTGTTGTTGGTCTGCCGCTTGTGCATCTAATGCTTGTATTTGGGCGAGCAAGTGATTGTAACGATCCTTATGGGCCAGGAATGGTATGCCTAGGGGATAATTTAGTGGGCACAACATTGTTTGAGGAATGTATGTCGATGCCAAGAGTTATCCCTAATTTGGCTCAACAATAGGTTGTGGTATGTGAATTATGGAGGAAGTAACTGGCAAGGCCAGCTTTGGAGTTGTAATTGTTGGATCCTTAATCCAACATTGGGCTTATATGTGAATAATTATGTGTCGTAAACTGTCGAATAAGGTTAAGCCCATTTAAAGTGGTCTACTGAAATTTTGGTAATTTGAACTTTAATGTATCTAATAGGATGTGGGCCTTTAATGTGTAGAGACTTAAGGGTAAGTTCTATTTTTATGATGGGCTAAAATAGAACTACCAAAAAGATAACAGGGTAGTTATCTATGAATAGTGGTTATGGTCCCCAGATTACACGTTAATCATTCTACTCTTCTCTGATATCCCATCATCAGAAAGAGAATGAGAGAAAACAAAAGGATTCTCTAAGAGAACGTGTTGATCTGGAAGACATACCGCACGGCTCTAGAGAGTAATTGATTGTCATGGATTCAGGTAAGCTTCCGCATTTTAATCTGTTGATTCTTAGTGATTTAACATGAATGTTTCCTAGGGTTTGAGAGATATTTACATCCAAAGATATTTTCTAACAATTGGCATCAGAGCCTCTTCATGTTGAATCATTAAGAACATTTTTTTGAATGAACAATCATTAAGGGTTTATATAAAAATATGTATTTATTTATTTTTAACCGATGGTCGTAAGGTCACGCCGGCAAGAAAAGCCGCAGCCTGTTGGCCACGGCGACATAAGATGAGGCCAAAAAAAAAATTTGGGGCAATTTTGGGGCAATTTTGGTGCAATTTTGGTGCAATTTAAATTTGAATATTGGTATGTTTATATTTATTTTGGGATGAATTAATTGAAGCAACATGTCACCAAAGTGACCTCTCTTGTGGAAATTAATTTGTTTTGGAATATAAACGGTTGTGTGCATGTAACTTATGTGAATTTTGACCGGCCCAAAGGAAGGTTGATATTTAATAGAATTGCATGGGCACCTTTGGTAATAAACATGTGATGATTATTCGATTTTACATGTGACCAATACATCGGCCCAAAGGAAGATTATTGTTCGATATGTTTCTTATTATCAGTGTTTGATTATTACGCCAAGATATCACTTACAAATTTATGTTTTTGTCCAAAGACAAAACATTAATGGAGTGTCCGGTATCTTGAGATGGGGTTTACCTCTATTTAAATTTTATTGCTATTTCTGTTCTGAGACTTATGTGAGCTTGTTTTGTTTGTTTGTTATTCTCTATGTTTAGCTACAACCACTCCTGCTAATAAATCTGCCAACATCAACTCTATTCATATGCTCAATGGTACAAATTTCAAGTCAAGGCAAGAGAACCTCTTGATAGTTCTCGGAGTCATGGATCTCAATCTTGCGTTAAGGGCTGATTCTTCTGCACCTCTTACGGATAAGAGTACCTCTAATAAAAAGAGGGATATGGAAAGGTGGGAGAAATCAAATTGCATGTGTATGATGATCATGAAGAAAGTCATTCCGGAAGTGTTCAAGGGCACAATGTCTGAAAAGATTACTACGGTTAAGGAGTTCCTTGCATACATTGAAAAGAGGTTTGTCAAGAACGAAAAAGCTGAAATAGGTACGTTCTTGACAAGTCTACTTTCAATGATATACAAAGACAAAGGCAATATCAGGGAGTACATCATGGAGATGTCTCATCTTGCTTCAAAGTTGAAAGCACTTAAGCTAGAACTTTCTGAGGACTTGCTAGTGCATCTGATTCTGATATCCCTTCCAACATAGTTTAACCAGTTTAAGGTGAGCTACAACTATCAAAAAGAGACTTGGTCTCTGAATAAGCTCATCTCATATTGTGTTCAAGAAGAGGAAAGATTGAAGCAAGATAAGACTGAGAGTGCTCATCTGGCCTCAACTTCTAAGAACAAGGACAAGGGATACAAAAGGAAGAAGGATAAGGAAGCTGCAGATACAACACCTCAAAAGAAACAACAAAAGAAACCGGGTCAACCGGAAGGTTCTGGTTATTTCTTCTACGGAGTTGAAAGGCATCAGAAGAAGTATTGTACCAACTACCATGCATGGCGTGCTAAGAATGGTATGTTTTTTAATTTGGTTTGTTCTGAGGTTATTTTAACTTCGGTACCTAGACACACGTAGTGGATAGATTCTGGTGCAACAACTCGCATCAGTGTGTCTATGCAGGGTTGCCTGAGTTGCCGAAAGCCAAGTGATGGTGAAAAATACATCTATGTGAGTGATGGCAAGACGATTCAAGTTGAGGTAATAGGAAAATTTAGATTATTATTAAAGATTGAAACTTATTTGGATCTTAATGAGAAATTTATTATACCATCTTATAGACGGAATTTGATTTCTATTTCTGTTTTTGACAAATCTGGTTATTCTTGTTCATTTGGGACTGGAAATTTTAGTTTGTTTCATGATTCAAAATTGATTGGTTCCGATTATTTGACAGGTTATGAAAATCTTTATTTGATTGATACAATTGCTTCATTTAATGAATTCCTGCAATTAAGTACACGAGGTATAAAGAGAAAATTAACCAATGAGAATTCGGCTATGTTATGGCACAAAAGACTAAGTCATATCTCTAAACAGATAATAGAGAGACTTGTGTCAAACGAAATTCTAGAACCTTTAGATTTCGCAGATTTTGATGTTTGTGCTAACTGTATAAAGGGGAAACAAACCAATAAAAGGAGATTTGAAGCCAACAGGACTTTGGATGTCTTAGAACTTATACATACGAACATTTGTGGGCCATTCCCTTCGGTTGCTTGGAATGGTCAACAATATTTTATAACGCTCGTAGACGATTATTCTAGATATGGCTACATATATCTCATTCATGAAAAGTCACGAAGATGTGTTCAAAAATTATAAGGCTGAAGTTGAGAACCAACTCAACCAAAGGATCAAAATCGTCAGATCTGACCGTGGTGGTGAGTACTATGGCAGATATGACGGTTCAAGTGAACAACGTCCAGGACCGTTTGCTAAATACCTAGAGGAATGTGGTATCGTCCCACAGTACACTATGTCGGGTTCGCCCACTATGAATGGTGTTGCTGAAAGACGAAACAGGACACTTAAAGACATGGTGAGGATTATGATTTGTCATTCTACCTTACCAGAATCACTCTGAGGAGAAACGCTTAAATTGCAGCATATATCTTTAATAGGGTTCCAACTAAAGCAACTGCAAAAACCCCTTATGAACTTTGGACGAGCAAAAAGCCTAGTTTAAAGCACTTGCACATTTGGGGATGTCCAGCTGAGGCAAGGCCTTATAGGCCTAATGAAAAGAAACTGGACTCAAGAACTGTGAGTTGCTATTTTATTGGATACTCTGAAAGTTCCAAGGGGTACAAGTTTTATGATCCCATGACTAAGTCGATTTTCGAGTCGGGAAATGCCCGGTTCTTTAAGGATGTCAAGTTTGTCGGGGGAGATATAGTTAGAGACTTTGTTTTTGAAGAGGAATATGTTGATATTCCCACAAGGGTTATTGGCATTGATCAGGATTCCATTCTTGACTTTGTTCAAGGCACAACAGATAAAGACAATGTCGATGAACCTCTCATTCAAGAAGTTATTCTAGAAGAACAAACTCTACCACCTCAAGAGCCTATGCAATTAAGGAGATCCACTAGAGAAAGGAGAAATGCAATGCCTGATGACTACATTGTATTTCTCCAAGAAGATGAGGTTTACATTGGAGTGATGGAAGATGATCCGATCAATCTGTCAAGCCATAGAGAGTTCTAACTCTCAGAAGTGGATTGATACCATGAATGAGGAGATTAAGTCCATGAAGGACAATGACGTGTGGGATCTTGTCCCATTGCCAGAAGGTACGGAACCCATTCGCCGTAAATGGATATTTAAGACCAAGAGGGATTCGAAAGGCGATATAGAAAGGTACAAGGCTCGTCTTGTCACTTAGGGCTTTACACAGAAAGAAGGCATCGATTATAAAGATACTTTCTCTCCAGTTTCTTCGAAAGACTCTTTCAGGACTATAATGGCATTGGTGGAGCATTTCGATTTTGAGCTATATCAGATGGATATAAAGACAGCATTTCTCAATGGTAACATTGATGAGACGATCTATATGGTGCAACCAGAAAACTTTGTGTAGGGGAGACTTGCAAACTTAAGAAATCTATCTATGGGCTCAAGCAAGCATCTCGACAATGGTATTTCAAGTTTCATCAAGTGATCATCTCGTCCGGTTTTGAGATGAATTTGGTCGATGATTGTATATACTATAAGTTCTGTGGGAGCAATTATATTTTTCTTGTTTTATATGTTGATGGCATTTTGCTTGCCAGCAACGATATAGGCTTATTACACGAAACCAAGAGATTTCTAGCTAAGAATTTTGAGATGAAAGATCTTAGTGACGCCTTTTCTGTATTAGGCATAAAGATACATCGAGATCGCTCTCGAGGTATTCTTGGATTATCACAAAAGAGCTATATCGAACAGGTTGTCAAGACAGGATTTCAAGCCAGGTAATACCCTTATGGCAAAGGGAGACAAGTTTAGTCTTAATCAGTGCCCTAAGAATGATTTTGAGGAAAAGGAAATGGATAATATTCCTTATGCGTCAGCTGTAGGAAGTCTAATGAATGCTCAGGTTTGTAAGCATCAGGATATTGCGTACATTGTTGGGATATTAGGTAGATGTTTAAGTAATCCAAGAGTAGACCATTGGAAAGTAGCCAAACAGGTCTTGTGGTACTTACAGAGAACAAAAGACTACATGCTCACATATCGGAGGTCGGATCAGCTTGAGATCGTTGGGTATACTAACTTCGATTTTGCTGGATGCCAAGATAGTATGAAATCTACGTCGGGCTATATCTACTTGCTAGCTGGAGGTGCTATCTCCTAGAAGAGTGCTAAACAGTCTCTTATAGCCTCTTCTACCATGGTGGCAGAGTTCATAGCATGTTATGAGGCATCCAATCACGGAATATGGCTGTGAAATTTTATCACGGGGTTGCGCATAGTGGACGATATTGAAAGACCACTCAAGTTATTTTGTGACAATAAGTCGGCAATTCTATATTCCAACAACAACAGGAGCTCGATGAAGTCAAAGCATATAGACATCAAATTTCTAGTTGTTAAAGAAATAGTTTAGATTGGACAGTTGTCTATAGAGCACATCGGTACAAACTTCATGGTTGCGGATCCGCTTACTAAGGGATTGCCACCCAAAGTGTTTCATGGACACACTGCTCATATGGGTGTCATGTCATTTGAAGGTATTTAGTTTTAGTGGGAGTTTGAAATTTTAGATGCTTTAAAGTTATTTCAGTTTATGGATATTTTAAAGTTATTTTCTGCAGAAATAAAGTTTTGGTTTATTTACACTCTGATTTTGGTATGGATTGATCTCACTAAGGTTTAAGGTTGGACCAGTTGGAAATAGGCATGTTAAGATCACATTGTATGAAATTTCCATGCTACCAATCCACATCATGATCCATGTCATTCAGTTGTATCAACGTACGTGACCATTGATGGGTCGAGTTACGAAAGATGTAACGAAGGCCGCTTTGATCCTATGATGGTATGATTGATGGACCAGATTGGTTATAGATACATTTCAGTAATGACAGTGAAGTTGAGCTCATATAACTATTTTGCAATGCATAATTATAAAGTTACACATATAGCCCAAGTGGGAGATTGTTGGATCCTTAATCCAACATTGGGCTTATATGTGAATAATTATGTGTCGTAGACTGTCGAATAAGGTTAAGCCCATTTAAAGTGGTCTACTGAAGTTTGGGTAATTTGGGCTTTAATGTATTTAATAGGGTGTAGGCCTTTAATGTGTAGAGACTTAAGGGTAATTCTATTTTTATATTGGGCTAAAATAGAAATATCAAAAAGATAACAGGGTAGTTATCTATGAATAGTGGTTATTGTCTCCAGATCACACATTAATCATTCTATTCTTCTCTGATATCCCATCATCAGATATAGAGCGAGAGAAAACAAAAGAATTCTCTAAGAGAACGTGTGGATCTGGAAGATATACCGCACGGCTCTGGAGAGTAATTGATTGTCATGGATTCAGTTACGCTTTTGCATTTTAAACTGTTGATTTTTAGTGATTTAACATGAATATTTTCTAAGATTTGAGAGATGTCTTACATCCAAAAATATTTTTTAACAGTAATGCCTATTGTGGTCGTTGGGCAACAATAATTATGGTAGTTGGGGGAAGATATTCGTCATGGGTTGGGTGACAAAAGCAATGGTGGTTTCAGCTCTTAAACCTTAGACCCAAGTAATAGTTGATTCACTGTCTCTGGATATTCAACTAGATGCTCCTTTGAAGAGGGGGGGGGACTGAACAAATGTCCATTAAGGCATTGCATACGAATTTGCTTTTAAATTATTAGAAAAGATACCAAACATTTTTGAAATTATCCAAAGGTTTTTTTAAGTGGAAATCAGACGTTTTTCATGCAATAGACTAAGTCGTGGTTTTAATTTCAAAAGACAGACATTTTCAAGAAGAATTGAAGTGAAAATTTTAAGAAAGTCAGATGGAAATATTATTGTACAAGACAAAACAGAAATTGCCTGAAAGAATTAGGATATAATTGTTATATCCTATATGTTGAATTTTATTCCTAAAATTTTAAGTACAAAGTCAAATTTAGAATTTTCTGATTACGAGTTTTATTTAAGTCTATCTTCAAGCTATAATTTTTTTTCCCAGCTTCAAATACTACGCGGTTTTTACTTGAATATGTCAAAAATTATCTTTTTAATTACCAATTTTTTTCACTTATTATTTATTTAACTTTTTATGTTTTGTATTATATTATGAAAATCCAACGCTATCCCTTGAGAGCCTCAAATCCAAATTTAACAATTATTCTATGCAAAATTAATTAAATCGGTCAATTGGTTCCAAAATTAAGTACATATAAATTATTAATAATGATATATATATATATATATATAAATGATTGGTGAACTTAGTTTTACTATCACTAACAATGATATAGAATAAATGAATATATATTTTAAATTAGGAGTGTAAAATTATGATAATTAATAATTTATATGTTCTAATTGATAACGAAGTTAGTCAAGATTTGTTAATGGATTTCACACATATATTAATTTTAAAATATATATTTCTTTATAATTGTGCCCAAAGTCGGACCGCCAGTATTTGATAGAGTTTTATTTTGCCCAAATAAAAGAAATCTATATATATATATATATATATATATATATATATATATATATATATATGGTTGAAAATAATAGCAAGCTTGTCGTCCATGGAATAGGACTTTCATGGGAACAACCCCAAAAAAGAAATCTAGATATATATATATATATATATATATATTTCACACTTTTTCAACCTTTTTTTTCACTCTAACCTTCTTAATTATTTTTTAATTGGGGGACTTTGGCTCAGTCTTATTAGAAATTTCTCCTTTGTCTTATCCAGTAAAAGATAAAATTACTTCTTCATTAATAATAATTTATATGTTTTTCATCAAAGCATCAAAACCAAACCCCAAAACATGAAAACTATCCCCGTTCAAAAAACAACAGGATTCTTGCCAAAAATGCTTCAATATATATAGCTTCTAGTAATTTATCAAATTCGTAAGTTTAAGGAATTTAAATTAATTTCGCTTTATAGGACGATTGCACCTGAAGTAAAATAAATGGTGGCATGAAATAATAAAACATCATTTTATACTGTGGAACAATGCTTTGGGTGTGTTTCCATGGAGCTTTTACCCTTTCCATGCCATTTGGAATCCTATAGAACATAGATTTTTCATTGACAATTTAGGTTAAATTGTCAAATTATGGAAATATATTGTTTTTTTAGGATGGAAGAGGTCAACTGGAATGCTGCGCAAGGATTTGATATGCTGCACATATAAATTTATTTATCTATTATGGTTGAAAAAGCATAGAGAAGAGCACTAAATTCAATTCCACACATGTTTTTTTATTTTTTCCGTAGAAACCCAATGGCATCATTGCTTACAATGAAGATTTTCGTAAGGAAATGAATGAGATATTGACTGCAATCCCTTTTCCAAGCTTCTTCCGCGTCAGGAAGATCAGAAACTTCAGTTTGAATGCATTCTGCGGCTCAAAGCATTCCCCCCTCTGCTAATCTAAATCTATAAATAGGGGAAGAACTCTTCCTAAAACTCTGCACAAAATCATCAGTTTCAAAAAAAAACAAATATGAAATCTCTTCACTTTTCGATGTTTCCATTTCTTTCTGTTGTTCTCTTCTCATTGTTATGGGCAACTTCAGCTCATGCTGATGAGAGTTTTCTTGATTGCCTTTCTCTTCATTCCAACGACTCCTCTTCCATTTCTAAAGTTATCTTTACACAAAATAATTCTTCTTATTCATCTGTTTTGGAGTCTACCATTCGAAACTTCAGATTCACTACACCAACTACCCCTAAACCTTTGGTCATTGTAACACCCTTGCATGCTTCCCATATTCAAGCAACAATTTATTGTTCTAGAAAACATGGGCTTCAAATTAGAACTCGAAGTGGTGGCCATGACTTTGAAGGTCTTTCATATGTAGCTGAAGTTCCTTTTGTTATCGTTGATATGGTTCGTTTACGATCAGTGGACATTGATGTAGAAAATAAAGTTGCATGGGTTCAATCTGGTGCGGTTCTAGGAGAACTGTATTACAACATTGCTAATAAAAGCAACACTCTTGCCTTTCCAGCTGGTCTTTGCCCCACTGTTGGAATTGGAGGGTACTTGAGCGGAGGAGGTTATGGCTTATTGTTCCGCAAATACGGTCTTGCAACAGATAATATAATCGACGCACAACTTGTTGATGTTAACGGGAGAGTTCTTGACAGAAAGTCCATGGGAGAAGATCTGTTTTGGGCCATTCGAGGTGGTGGAGGGGGTAGCTTTGGAATTATTGTTGCATGGAAAATACAGTTGGTTTCGGTTCCACCAACTGTGACTGTTTTCACAATCAACAAGACCTTGGAACAAAATGCAACCAAGCTGGTTCATCAATGGCAATCCGTTGCACCCAAGCTTCCAAATGAGTTCTACTCCGGCATTACACTAACAAGAACGAATTCAAGTGAAGATGGGAAGAGGACGATTCTAGCTTCATTTCATTCCTCCTTTCTTGGTGGCATCGATGAGCTGGTTCCATTGATGCAAGAGAGATTTCCTGAGCTGGGATTGGTGAGGGAAGACTGCATTGAATTGAGTTGGATTGAATCTATTCTCTACATGGGCCAACTTCCAAATGAAACCTTGAATATTTTACTTGACAGGACTTACCAAAGCCCTCTTCTTAGTCCTTCCTTCAAATCAAAATCTGATTATGTGAGAAAACCCATTCCTGAAATTGGATTTCAGGGACTATGGTCAAAACTTTTTGAAGAAGAAGGAGCATCCGCTAGCATAAGTTTTATTGCTTACGGAGGCATAATGGATGAAATTCCAGAGACTGCTATCCCATTCCCACATAGAGCTGGCAACTTGTATAAAATCGTATACAACGCAGGTTGGCAAGAAGAAGAAAATATAAGATCTCAAAGGTATATAAGCTGGATTAGGGGACTTTATAGTTACATGGGTTCCTTTGTTTCAAAATCTCCAAGGCAAGCGTACATTAATTACAGGGATCTTGACATCGGAACTAATAACCAAGGAAACTACACAAGTTTGGCTCAAGCAAGCATATGGGGTCGTAAGTATTTCATGAATAACTTTGACAGGTTGGTACGTGTGAAGACGAAAATTGATCCAGAGAATTTCTTCAGGCATGAGCAAAGCATCCCTCCTTTTTTTCATTAATCGAAGAAAAGAAAAATCTTCAGAATAGTACTGGGGGAATTAAACCGTTTTTAAAAATATTTAATTGGAGATTATGTTGCAAAATAAAGATTTTTTTTTTTTTTTTTGGTTTTCTTTGATTTGTTAGGCATTTGGGCATGATTAGTTGTATGCCTATTTAAATAATGTATCACTAATTACCTTTGCTTTGTAATTAGTTGTAGATCATATATATTTATTGAATTTATCTTGTCAAATTTGTATGCAAATTAATAATATAATGTATAATATAAAAATGTTCTCTTAATTTATTTTCAATATTTACTTCAAAATTTTGAGTTTAAAATCTATACATATACTTTTTATGTATATTGATAGATAATATATACATATAAATTCATGATATTAACTCGTAACATTTTTTCCGTTTTAAAAAGATTGTATTCATCATATTTTATAATGTTTATTCTTTACAAAACAAGAGGAAATCTAGTTTTTATTTTTGATTTTTTTCGTTTGGCATTTGGAATTTTTTTCAATACCAAAAAAATAAATAAAATAAAATACAAAATTTCACAAAACAAGAAGAAAAAAAATATTTGCATCTCAAACTCATGAAGAATTAAAAAAGAATCTCAAAAAATAAAAGAATAAATTCATGGTAAATGGGTACAAAGTACAAACTATTTTAAATTAATATCTACGCAAATATTTTTCTTTCAAAATCCAGTATTAACGACCTAATCCACAATATCCACTCTTCCATAGCAAATAGCTCCTACAACTAGACCTGTTTATGGGTCGGGCAGGGACTCAAATTTTTTTTCACATCCTTTACCTGGACTCAATCCGGGCTGGCTTGGAAACCTGAATCAATGTTTAAAAAAATATTAAAATGTTAAAAAATTATTTTTATATTAATATTTATATATTTTTATAATTAAATTTAAATAAAAATATTTTTTTTATTAAAATTAGTAATTCAAACCGAGTTGAATTGAAAAAAATGCTTGTCCAATTCTGGTCCAACAACTAGGTTTTATTTTATTTTTTTCCCTTAAAAAGGCCTTTTGAACTGAGAAAATGTGAAAAGGAAAAACTGGAAACTGGTAAGGAAATATTATCAAGAAAATCATCCCAAAGCAGTAAAAAAAAAATTCCCAAAAGAATAGTGATTTTCTTCTTAGGCATGAAGGAAAATCAGTGTCCCTTATTTTTCTTTTTCTTTTCAGATTACATCCATTTTGCAATTGAATCCAAAGCGTGGACAGATACTCACCAAATTTCAAGGTGCACATTATTTATTTTTAATTTTCAATATTTATCTCTACTAAATATATAATTATATTTATCTCCATAAAATAGTTTAGAAGATAAAATGTTCGAAATAAATGAAATTATCTTATATATTGTATGTTAGTAAAAAATTTAGATTCTACATATGGAATTGATAGAGCGACATATGCCCTTAAGTTGTGTTTGGTGTCGTTTCTAAGAACACTATGATGATTTAATTACTATGATAATAAGATCACTAAGGTGATTTGATCACTAGTGATTTTAAATTAATAAGTTTGGTATAATATTATAGATAACTGTTGATTTTAAATCATTGTATTTGTTATTGCATAGAAAAGAAGATTATTGATTATATAACACTCAAAATAACCTTATTATTAATAATAAGATTATTTAATGAAAGCAACAATTTCAATTTTTATTGAATGAACAATTTATAAAATAAGAATTTATCGTTTTATAGAAAATTATAAGGTATGAACCAATACTGATTATAATTCAAAGTTATCAACATATTCATATCTAATGTCACATAAGTTATCTGGTATAAAATGATTAAAAAGTAAAAATTTATTTATAAAAATTAAAAATTTGTAGCGAAACATATTTTGGTAGCATCACATCGAAGGTAAATTTGTTTTAAAATAATTTTGAATATCACTCTTCGTCGGTGAAAAACTTTCTCACCCTAATGGATGGGATTCAGATCACCTTACAACAGGATGATCTTATCACTCTTGGTGATCTAAGATTACTGTCATGTAGGATTCTCAAATTACTACCAAACATGATGATTTAATCACAATGATTAGATCACCTTCGATTTTAAAAAGATCATCTCATATCAAACATCACCTTAGAGTAAATTAAAAATTTAAAAAAAAAAATCAATTACAAAAAAATAAAACATGTGATAATTTCTTAACCTCAATTATAAAATTAAAAAAATTTATTGTCATTATATCAAAAACGAAACTCTCGAAATAATTTTGAAATTCTAGACATTCATCTAAGTTAACCTTAATAATATAAACCTCACTCCACTAATCATTTTTCAAATACCAAAATCATCAATTATCTCCTCTTCTTTAATGCTCTCTTTTCCTCTTAGAAATTTGTTGTTAATAGTAGCATACATTATCGAGATTTAATGGATTTTTATGAAGTTTGACAAAGTTGCTACTACAATGGGAAAAATTCATTTGTAATTTACCATACGTTACAATTTACTCTAACTACATTTTATTTATCCAAGACTCTTCATTTTTTTCAACAGTATTCGTATTTGCATTTGCGTACGACACATATTGGTATAGGATATGATCTTTTAAATATATGAAAAAACTTTAAAAAAAATAAGTATACCGTATCGGACACATACCCATATTCAACACTCATCCTGAGTCCGAATAACATAGACTACATTGAAACCAGAATATCTCCTTCATAAAACAACACTTGCAAGGCAATGTAATGAAATGAAATCGTTGGGTTTTTTTTTTTCACCAAGTGGAGCTGTACTTAGAGGTGTTCATGGATCCGGTCGGGCTTAAGTATGATATCAACATCACATATATTTGCCCAAATTCGGTCTGACCCGAAATATGGGCCTCAAATTCTATCCAAACCCGCTCATATTTGTTAATGGGTAATCAAAACCCGTTTAGTCGGTCCATATTATTTTTTTCTAAAGTCATTTTCTAAAAATATGTTATTTTTATTTAATTTTTAGTAATTTTATCTCTCTTTTTTTTTTATTAAGTTTTAAAATATGAATAACTTAACATATTTTTAAATATTTATATTATAATAATATATATTTATTTTTTATATGATATAAATTACATAATATATATAAATAAAAATATAATATATTATATTATATTATATAAATAAAAAATGGGTCGGGCCAAGCTCGGATATTGATTGTTGGAGCCAAAACCCGACTTATTTTCTAAACGAGCCTCAGTTTTTTGTTCAAACTCATATTTGGGACCTAATGTTTTGTCCAAATGCTTTCAAATGTTGGATAAACATTTAGACGGGCTCAACTTTTGAATAAGTCTAGTTGTACTCCTCCGGCTGAAATTCCCACTCCATATTTTTCCCGATGTTGTTACCATGAGGACAGCAAATGCATAATCTTGGCCGTCTTGTTCTCTGCTTCACTTGACATTTTTTACTCTCTTCTTCCCATCTCATTTTCAATTTGCCTTTTACGTCTCTCTCGGGGGCAAAGGGAGGGCACACGCATGGCCGGGGCTCCCCCCTGAATCTTTTAAGATTTTTAACATAAGAATAAAATTATATTTAGCCCCAGATCTTCAATTTGGTCTCTCTTAAAAATTTTAAGCTTTTTGAATTAAAATAAAATTATGTTTGACCCCTTCAATTTAGCCTCCTATTTGTAGAATTTGTTTGATATAATAAATTTGGTAACATTTTTAGTTTAAACTTCACTTATTATTATTAGCTTACTTCTCTCTATTTACTTTTTCAATCAATTAAATAGATACATTTAAATTAATTATTTTGTTTAATATTTTTTAATTCTATGTTCATAAGGGAAAAATAAATAAAGAAAGTTAAACAATTACAATATCTAATACGAATTGTGCATTTAACTTATTTTATTTTTCTTAAATATATGTAACCTTATGATATTCTTTTATAATATGATATAATTTTATGCATATTTTAATTAGACAATAATTTTTTTTTTACGTTAAGACTTTATTTTTTTTATTAAATTTTTTTTCATATGCTATACAAATTATAATATTTAAAAATTAAAAAATATATATTTTATTATGAGAAATTTATATATTGATAGTAAATTTAATATCATATATAATATTTAAATTTAATATTTTTATACTAGAGTTATTTATGAACTGGGTCGAGTCAGACTCACATTTTAAAAAAATTTACTTGTCCAAGACCCAGCACGATTCGAGCCGATGAATAATCCTATCCTTAGATAAATTTATTTCATACACGATTTTTATTTTTACTTTAAATCTTTATATGTATATTCCAACCTTCTCATCAATATTTCTGACTTCGTCCCTGATCTATCTTATATAAAATGCTTTTCAGGTCAGGAGATTGCAGCTGTTTCTTGACACTCAAGTTTGTTACCTTAGCAACAACATCCTATGCTGCTGGACAAATTATAAATTTGAAAAAGATAAATCTTGGGTTTTGAGGAGAGAGAATTTTTTAGAAAAATATCATTTGATTTTTTGCTAGATTATCAACAGTTTGAGCAGAACATTTTGCATAAAGGGTTATCTCCCTCCCTGTTAACTATTATATGTGGTTTACTAATGACTGCAAGAACAAGAAGAAAATGAGGCAAAAGTGAAGATACATTGGGTTAGGGGGTTGAAAAGCTGAATATTTAAGGTAAAGACACGTAACTTCAAGATTTTTAGGGCCGTTTAACATTACGGTTGGCACAAATTTAAAGGTCAAAAGTTATGTTTCACTTTAATCTCAATATTAAACGAATAAATTTTTTTTATTTTTACTGTTAAAAACTTAAATTCCAATAAAATGATACTTTTGAAATTTGAAAACTGATTTTTGAATAAAATAATTTTATTATTCTCATATCTTTAAACTTTTATTATTTTAGACATGTTCTTTTTACATTTCAACTCCTCAAAGTATTTTTTACAACAATCTAAACATTTTAAAATTATTAAATCACATTTTTACACCATATTTTTTAAACACATTTTCCAACAACGACAAACTAGCCATTATTAACACGGTCGCAAGCATGTCTCACAAGCGCACACAAACAAGGTTGTTTGACCAATGACATGCAAAGACATTTACTATTAAGAAATGTGCAAATCCCTGAACTTAAGTAGTTCAATTGTGCACATAATTACAAGTATACACCAGATGATAATTCTCAACAATGTAAAAATTTCAAGGCTAAAAAGCCTTTTACTATTAAGAAATGGCATTTGATAAGGCATATCCCTCACTCAATAATGACTCTAAATTCAGTCCTGGGGTGCATTTATAATCCTAATTTACAGATGAACAGCATACAAACTGTACCCAGAGTGGCCTACCCTTAACTTTCCTTTTCTCTCTCTTAATATCAGCTGGATACCTTGCAGGAGAATTACATTCTTTCCTTGCTTCCCTATTGGTTGGCTCAGCTACATGTGTTTCAGGGCCCAGAATTGAGCTAACTTTGGTAACCATGGCTCCATTATCTTTGGCTACTTTCCCCTCTCTTGGAATTACAACAGCTGGGTTTTCACTATTGGGTTCACCCAGTAGGTTCTTCAATGGAGTATGCTGCTTGGCATTCAAGTTAGTTACCTTTGCTATGATCTCTTCATTCTTCTTTCTTCCTTGAGACTCGTTTTCCACACGAGTAAGAGAAGGAAACCAGCCAGCTTGCAGATGTGCGGCTCTGGGGTCTTGTGCATTCGGTACTGTCTGGATTTCAGAAGCAGCAGCGGCTTTTTTGTCTGGTTCAACCAATGTCATGAAAGATGGTGCCTCAAATTCATCTGATTTATCAAAATGTCGCTCTTCAGATGCAACTTTAGAATTCTTTATGTCGGCTTTCTCTGCTTCTGAAACTGCGTGTGAACCAGTTGATGGTAAAGTCAGTCTTATATCCTAGACAAGCTTGAATGATCTACTGATCCGCTAGAATTATACCACAGAAGCACACCAATCAAAGTTTAAAAAGGGGGGGGGAGGAATGCAATGATTCATTAATTAATCAAAGCAAAACAGGAAACAGAATCTCAGCCATCTAAATATGCACACACACACACATACAAGAATAGGTGTATCCTGCAAACGTAAAGTAGCCTACCTGAGATCGAATTGGTTCTAAACTTGATATAAGTTTGTAAATGGTTAGTAAAGTCAATTCTTCATCATGCTAAGAGAAGTTTATATCACAAAAGTTGTCACCACATATTTAATAAACAAGAAGATGCTAATGTACCTGAAACAGATCTCCTGTGGCCTTCCGAACTATTAGTTTGACTACTTGATTCAATTGAAACATCGACTACAGATGTATCAAGTTGAGATTTAACAGAGCCATTATCTGCCTCCCCCTGCAAAATTATAGTGCTAATCCCAGAAGCATCCACTCCAGACTCTCTGGTATGGCTATTATCAACAGCACCAGAACTTTGACTGGTAGGCTCAGCATATGAAGATGAATGCATCAACTCTTTCTTCAATTGGTCCTCTGAAGTTCTCTCAAATTCATTTCCTCCACTATTGTCTAATCCAGAAGCTATGAGATCTTCACCAGCACACTCTCCTTGTACCTTGATATCCCTATGTATTTCGGATTTCTTTATGTCATCTTGACTTTTTGAAACTCTATTAAATTGTGGGTCTTCTGTCTCAGGTAAGGTTCTCACATATTCATTATTCACTTCCTCTGTGACAACTGGGGATTGATTATTAGTGCTAATGGATTCAGATGTAGAGTTGGTCTTCATTGAAAAGTATCCCTCCTCCGTTCTATCCCCACTTTCAACTACATTGATATCATATTTTTCAGTTTTTCTTGTCCCAATATCATCAGAGTTGTCAACTTCAAGTAAGTTGGATTCTGGATTAGTTTCGGACAGAGAAGAATTATTTGTAGATTCACATGATGCTACTGTGATTTTCACAGTATTTTCATCCTCAATTCTTCTGATGTCGTCACCTCCAGCTATATCAAATACCCCAGTTCTAGCTCTTTCAGGAAATCCCACATCATCACTGCCAACTTCATTATCTAACTTTCTGGCCTCAATGTCAGCATGAGCAACCATAGGATTCACATCAGGTAAAACATTTATCATGCTTCCCGAGAAAACCGTCTGCTGTAAATCATCAGAAACATAAACAGGCTGCTGTTCTTCAAGAGAGCAGACTTTCGGGTCCTTCTCATTCTCAGTTGTATCAGCATCAACAGGAGGCCCTAATGCAACAGACTCTTTATTGATCTGAAGCACATCAGCTTCCCCCTCAACAAGCACTTCTTTAATATTTCCACCAAGTTTACAGCTATCTTCAGCAACAAGCATATATGAAGTTCCTAGCTTGATGTCTTCATCCAGCTGATTTGACTGGAAAGTATCAGATTTCTCCTGAGAAACACGGTCTATAACTTCGTCTTCCTTATCAATGATTATTTCTTCAGAAGCTAAGGCCTCCGATAGGGGTAATTTCACTCTCTTAAGGTCTTTAAAACCCTCAAGCTTGTTTTCAGAATTGTCTACAACAGGAATATCATCAGGAACTGAAAGCACATAAACACTTTCCTTTTCCTTTTTGTCATAGACCTCATTTGAATTGAGAGAAGTGGCAGAATCTGTACCTGGTGCTGCATCAGTCTGTATTTGAAATGTATCTGTAGAAACATCCATATCTTTTACAGATTCAGCTTTAGGGGAAAGGTCATCAATGATCATATTGAGGGCAAATTTGTCACTATTCTCTTCTAATTCAAAAATTTTGTCAGCCAACCCAGACTCTGAAGTTATATCCTCTGTCTTTTCAGATGGTACACTTGTATGCTCACTGTTTGATGCCACAGCATCCAATAGGTTTCTTTCTAAATTAATTCCTGGGTTTCCCTCTCCATCAGTCTCTTGCTCACCATTTTCACTCATGGATATCTTAGAAGCCAACCTGTCATTAAACTCTTCCTTCATTTGAACCATATTGTCAATCAAAACCATATCTAAAGTTACGTCCAGTCCCTTTTCAGACATAGACACCGTTTCAGATATTTCGCCAGCATGTTCGCAAGGCAGAATCAAGCGACCCGATAGGTTTTTGGTTAACTTTCCTCCTTCATTTTTATTGGCATCATTCTCTAGCCCAACAGAGGATTCTGCCACCCTATCACCAGCACTGACTTTTCTACTCTCTTCTGAGACACCCATTAGTGCTTCTGGTTTGAAGGGAACTACATCACTAGCAGAATCATTTATATCCTCAGAATATTTACTATAGCTCAAGCCAAGATCTTGGTGCTCCGGTGTGCCCATCGACATAATAGGCATACTTTTCAGAACAGGATTTTCTTCCTTCTGTGTTCTGTCAGCTGAATTCCGTGGTGGTTGAAGGGTATCTGCAAAGATAAATGAAAACAAATTGTTAAAATCAGATCAACAGTAATACTAGAAAATATACCAATTAGCTCCTCAGTCGATATTATCCACCTAAAAAGCACTGTGAATATAGTGAGAGTTTCATTTCTTTTATTCTAAATTTAAATGCCAGGATTGGCAATTTGCATCTAATTTTACCTATGTTCTGGTTCGGCAAGTTTAGCCTAGTATGGAAACTAGACTTCAGATACAGGTTGGAAAATTATATAAAAGTGAATTCCAATTCAAAACTTCATGGGAAGTAGGGTGTAAACTGGTTCAGACAAAACTGCAAACCAAAATAAGCTTCTGCTTGGTTTGAAGTGGTTAATGCTTATTTTTATTGATGAAAAAAATAATGTTATAGTTTACTTAATCCTGGAAAATCAAACATCCATCAAATATGTAATTGATGCATTGTTTTTTTTAATTCCTAATCTACCCTTTACCCCAAACTCATATACTTAACTCATTTGCGGAGACATCACACGTATAAGTACTCTTGAACCTGCAACCTCCAAGAGTATGTCCAATACGAATGCCATCTGAGCTAATACTCAATTGGCTAATACTCATGAACCTGCAACCTTCAGGAGTCTATCCAATATGCAGCCATCTAAGCTAATGCTTAGTTGGCTAATTAATGCATTGTCTGTTATTGAATTTAGTAAAAACAGTACATTAAATGCAAAAAGCTTTTCACAATAACTATAAACACCCATTAATCAAACCCTTTGCTTAATAGCCAGAAACTAAACGAATGGAGACAACTACTGCTAAGCCTTGAATATATATATATATATATATATATATATATATGCAAATTAGATATACCATTAAATTCAAAAGTAAATTCTTCCACACATAATTAAATTTTCTCAGACAAACCACTAATTAGGACATCTAACAGGCACATATGTTAGACTTCAATTTATTATCAAGTCTCATAAAAAAACTTACAGCTATCTTCAGAATCTTTAGAAGAAATGGTGGCAGTAAGATCCTTCTCAGCAATTTTGTCTGCTTTGCTCACATTATCCAAACTGTTCTGCCTTCCCATACCAAATCCACCATCTTGAAATTCCATTGCAGCATCTGAAAAGACTTCATCTTCAGATCTATTGGAAATTGCTCCAATTCCACCGATACTTTTCTCCTGACTACCGCTTTCCATAACTTTTGGAACTTGAGCAACTAGATTCTCCAAAATTAACACATTAGATAATTAGTTGAACAAACACTCTTATGCATCCCCACAAGCTCTTTAAAATTCAACAAATTAGACCCCAACTAGCCCATTTATATAGATCAAAATTAAAAATTACCTTCTCCACATGTATAAAAAGAGACCATAATTATGAAAAAGAAGAAAGGTATGCTTAACTGGTGCATGTTATTTAATTATCATTTTAGGAAAAAAAAAATTGCATTTAATACATTATTTGTACTGAATCAAGAAAAAGTAATGTGTTATATATCACCTTCCATAACTTTTGGAACTTGAGAAACTAGATTCACCAAAATTAACACATTAGATAATTAGTTGAACAAACACTCTTATGCATCCCCAAAAGCTCTTTAAAATTCAACAAATTAGACCCCAACTAGCCCATTTATATAGATCAAAATTAAAAATTACCTTCTCTACATGTATAGAAAGAGACCATAATTATGAAGAAGAAAAAATGGAATTCCATACAATTAGCATTTGCACTCACTTGGGGTTTTGTGATCCTCATCAGAAAGTGGTTCATCATCAGAAGCAGTTGTATGGGAGATATCCCCCGAGTCAACTAGCTTGTAACCTTCAATGGTTCCACAGATCTTCTTGTGAGCACGCCTGTGTTTTGCACTTGGATGTGGGTTTGGAAAAGGCCACCCACATTTGTGACACAAATGAACTACATGGCTCTCATGCCCTGCAAAATCAAGGAAAACCCATTAACCAGTTTTAAAAATGTATAAAATGAAGAAATCATTGTAAACCAGGACAATTTTTGTTTTTTACATAATGTTAAGAAATAAGAAAATTTAAGAACCAGAAGGAAATGAAAAAATGGTTAGTTTTAGAAACAAGAAAAAACCCAAATCCATAAAGGGAATAGTTCCCCAAAGGAAGAAAAAGATTACAGTCTTTTCAAGAAACAAGAAAACCCATAAACAGATTTTCCTAGTAAAATGAGTAACCAAGAAAAAAGTAGAAAAACCAAACAACTTCAACCACCCCAAAAAAAAATGATGACAAAGCCATGAACATAAAATCAAATCATACACAAAAATGGGGAAAGAAAACAGAAAAAGAAAAACCTGAGGAATGATTTTTTCCCTGATCTTGATTATCCATCATTTCTAAAAAGATTAAGAAGAAGAAGAAGAAGCAGCAAAGTTTTAGAGTTCTAGAGAGTGTTTAGAGATAAGAAAATATAGAGAAAGAAGAAGATGAATAAGGGTTTTTCTAGACAGAATTTTATGAATGGGCCAAAGGTTTAGCAAAGAAAAGAAAAAGACAAGGTTTTTTCTTTTATAATGCATAATGTTAATGCATGTGCCAGTTTCCATGGTGGGTCTTAACTCTTCAAAGGAAGTGTACGGAACAGTGATGGACTCTAACTCTAGGATGATAAATGGTTTATCCCATACTCCATGAACGCATGTTATCAACTTCCTTTGCCTTTTTCTTTTAGTAATTAATTGTTTTTTCTTTGTAATTATCTGCTACTACTAACTATTCCATGAATGAGAATTATAAGGAGGTTAATTATCCACAAAAAAAAAAAAAAAGAGAATTATAAGGAGGTTGCTTGTAAAGGGTTGTAACCTAAACAATTTTTATAACATTCAAAAGCATTTAGTTCAAGAAATGTTTTCATTGATGGTCACCATGATTTGGTGATAAGATTAGTTTTATAACATAAATTGTATATTGTAAAAAAACTATAGTTATAATAAAAACAATAACTTAGTTAATAAAATGCATATTATCTTAGATTTACATTAATAGATAAAGTTTATATGATGTGCAAAATATATCCGATTAACATAAAATTTATTATTTGTAATATCTATGTAAAATTAAAATTTTAAAGATAAAACATGGGATAAGATATAAATTAACCATTATACTTATGTGAGGTTCAAATTTATCATTAATCGTTTAATTGGTGCGATTTTATCACTATATTTTTAATTTCAAAGTAAATTTACCATCATATTTTTAATATTCGAGCAAATTTGGTATGACAGTTGAACAATATTTTAGAGAATTTTTGTTAAAAGATGTTTTATAATTTTTTTTTTTTAAATGATAAGATAAAAAGAAATGGCCAAGTCCAACTAAAAAACATGTTGTGGCATTTTGTTTAATGAAAAATGTCATGATGAAAGAAGAAAAAAAATAAAAGAAAAACAAAAAAGCAGAGTATGTGGTATTATATTTTAGTAAAAATGTCATGATAACATAAGAAAATAAATAAAAGGAAAAAAAATTCAGATTTTAGTTTCATGATTTTTTTTTTGTGTGCCAGTTATTTTAAAAAAAAAGATTTTGAATTGTAAAACAAAATATTTTACTGACTATTCTTTAATTACTCCAAAATTAAAATGTTGATGATAAATTTACTCGATAATAAAAAAAATGGTAAAATTTCGCTAGTTGAAAATTAAAGGTAAATTTATACCACTCACATAAAAACAGTGATAAATTGCACTTATTCCATAAAATAATCTAATATAAACTTTAATTCTTTTTATTTATTAAATAAATTCATTTAATTAAAGTTATTTAATAAAAATTAAAATTTTATTTATAAATTCAATAAATTGCACAACTTCTACTGCAGATTCTACCACATATAAACTACAACTGCATGCAGATGATTTGAAGCTTTGGTTGCACATGGAGGAACCCCATGACTAACGTGCACCACTTTGCCAAAAAAAAATAGTTTATAAAAAATTGGATCGGATAAATCGATAGAGTCAAAAATAAATGATCTATCTAATTCGATAATATATATAAAATCAATAAAATATCAAATTGATCAAACATCCGATTGAATTGAATTAGATTATAGGAGTCTGATGTTAAATCAATTTTAAAATTTTATATTATTTTAATTTTAATAATGAGATTTGAATTTTTAACCTAATTAAAGTTAAAGACTTCATCATTGAATCAAGTATATATTTTTAAAAATATTTAATATTAATTTAATATTAAATTTGTAATTTTTCAATCAGATCAATTGTATTAATTGAATTGGATACCAACAATTTCATAGATTCAAATTCAATTTTTGATTTGATTTTTGTTCATAGTAAAAAAAATTATCAAATCTTATATTCAAGATTTAAATCAATTGATTCATATAATTATTTTTAAAAAATATTATTTAATAAATTTAAAATTCAAATTTTAATATTTATAATCTGTTTCATTGTTCTTAAATTACTATATCTTTTATAAATAAAAAAAAATCAAATTTTCTTTTAATTTCTAGAAGAAGAAAAAAAACTATAAATTCACAAAATGACCCATCAAATTCCAGCAGACAATGGGAAACGTAACCTCGACTAAACAGCTAAATCAAATCAAATCAAAAGTGAAATTGTAAGACAAATCCAATCACGACAAAGATACGTTTCCCACGTACGACGCAATCCCCAATCCTCTTTACGCTTTTGTTTCCTTTTTCTTTATATAATATAATATAAATATAAAGTTTCCGTCGTTTTACGAACTACAACCGCTTTCAGAACCTAACCCTAACACAATACTAAGCACGATAGAATTATATAATATAAAAAAAATAACCAAAATTTAATATAAAATATGATATAATATAAAAAATAATACGAACATATCATCAATATATAAATATTTTAAATTTTATATAATATGAATTATTACCGTATCAAAATTTATAAAATATTTTAAATATAATTATAACATAATAAAATATACTAACACAATATAAATATACAAATTATCAAATTATCAAATCTATTTTAACCTATCTAATACGACGGAGATGTGCTTAGATTGTTCTATGTTGTACTGCGTACACACACCAAAACGACAAATGCACCTTTATCTTTTGGGAAATGACAAATATTAATTTGTCCCATGCTTGTATATAAAATGTTCAAAGTACCTAAGAAGTCATTATATTATATCTAGTATAAATTAATTTTTTTATTATAAATTGGGTAATTTAGTCTATGTAATTTTAAAATTGAAGCAAAAAAGTAAAATCACTGACTAGTGTAATAGAAACTGTTTAAAAAACTGACGTGACATTTAACGTTGTATTTATTTGATGACATGAATATCAAATGCTGACGTGGCACCAATAAAATATATTATTTTAAGCTGACGTGAACAAAATAACAAATCAAGTTGGTAAAAATGTCACATCAAATTATTTTTTGCCAACTTAATTTGTTATTTTGTCCAAGTCAACTTAAAATAATAGATTTTATTGGTGCCACATCATCAAATAAACATAAGGTTAAATGTCACGTTAACTTTTTTAACAATTTTCATTACACTAGTTAGTGATTTTACCTTTTTGCTTTAATTTTAAAAGTAAAAGAACTAAATTATTCAATTTTACAGTGGAGGGACTAATTTACATTAGATGGTATAGTACATAAACTTCTCGAGTACTTTGACCTATATAAAGTAGTAGTAGTAGATTGTAAACCCAAATGCTATCCTTTCCCACATGGACGAATCTAAAAGGGTTGATAGGGGTTTTTGACCTCTCTCAGCTCTTTCAAGTTTTATTGATCTTAAGTATTTTCTTACTTAAAAAAATAGTAAAATCTTATTTTGATTCTCAAAAATTTATAATTTGATTCATTTTTATTTCGATCAACATAAAATTTTTGGCTTTGTCCTTATTTTTCCACTATTATTATTTTGTTATTTGACAAAAATATATGTAATGCCTCCAATCACACATTAGAAAAATTGTAAAGATATGTTATGATATATATATATATATATGTAGATACTCAAATTCATACTTGTAAGGTGTCTATTGTGAGACAAAACCATGAGACTTTTGGATTAAAGTTATAATAATACCTCGCAGGTTGAGTGCGGATCTTCACAAATGATATTAGAGCCCCTAATTTCACATTAGAAAATTGTGAGGATTCCCTAAGATATATATGTAGAGACTCAAATTCACACTTACAAAACCATAAAATTTTCGAATCAAAATAGATAATACCTCAAAAGTTAGATATGGGTATCCATAATATATATACATATATGTTAAGTTGTTTTCATTTAAAAAAAAAAAAAAAAGCCAACATTACAAAAGCCATCTCTTGAATGTAGTTTACATTACCTGGTCACAGGTGTAGGGATGACAATGAATAGTAAAAAATTAGATATCTAACACTATCCGATTCATTTTTTGCTTATTCGAATAATTCACAATATTCGGATATTAGATTTACTATCTATAGCGGATTCGGATATAAACTCTTGGATATCAGTTATTCGAATCCGCGTTGATTTTGGTTCAGATATTGTAGGATAGCCGAAACCGTTATTTGAATCCTCTTTAGTTATATGGATAACGGATTTGGATATCCGAATCCGATAACTATTTACATATTTAATTCTTATTTAATTTTATATTTTTATTTTTTTTTAAATCGATTTAATAATTCGAATATTTAGCGAATTCGGATATCCGACGGATATTACTCTTTAAATCAAATGCAAATTTGGATAGTAAAATTCGAATAATAAACAAATTTAAAATTTGGATAAATAAAGCCAATTCAAAAGAAAAAATTTAATTATTTATAAATATCTAATCTGCTAAAGATGAGTGCATACTGCATAATCAGCCTTGTCAAGTTTCCTTGATACTTGAATAGTGAATCAACCACAGATTGGCCCAATTTTCTCACTTCAAAAAGTTGGGCCGTAGTAGGATGCTTAGCCAATATTTGATTTACTTACTTTAGAGGCTCAACTTGTTTTTCCGTAAAACTCTAATATAACAAAATTATATATATTTTTTTATGGATTTATATTGAGATAATGTCTTGAATGACCATGTAATATTCATATTTTTTCAACGTGATATTTGAATTTAAAAAATATTTAATATGGTATATGTATTATCATTTCGTATGTCAATTTAATACCTAAACTTAGCACAGTTAGATGACATGTCTGACGTGACTGTCATCCAATAATATGATGACATATGACATTTTATGTCATGTCATCTTACCACTTCATTATTTAATATCTTATTTTAAAATTAAAAAAATATTTTTTAATAAAACTAAAAGTTGGAAATTTAAAAAATATATTTTTTTTAAAAATTAAAATATGGAATCTTTTTTAAAATAAAAAGCAAAAAAAATTAAAATTTTTAAACAAATTTTATAAAAAAATAATATATATATATATTCCTGTCCAAGAGTCGAGCTACCCTCCCAAGCCCGAAGGCCCGCCAGATATTTGGAGGGTTTGGACAAAAATAGTAAGCCCGAAAATGGGTTTGGACAAAAAAATGAGGCCCGTTTAAAAAATGAGTCGAGTCTTGGCTCCATCGTTCAAGGCCCGAACTCGACCCTATCCGGCCCATTTTCAATTAAATAATATATAATTTTTAAAAAATAATAGTATGGGCGGGTCTAAACAGGTTTGGGCTATCCGTTTACAAATATGAGTTGGTTTGGGCAAAATTTGAAACCCATATTTCGGGCCGGACTTGGACAAGCATATATGGTGTTGATACCATACATAGGCTCGACCCGAACTTGGCCCAGCCCATGGCAACCTCTCTCTCTCTCTATATATATATTTATATTTATATTTATATTTTTTTATATTTTAAAATTAATGCCATATATGCATTTTTAATATGATATGGTATGGTGACTTGGTAAAAATATGCCACCTATTATTATTTGGTTGGTCTTTCGTCACGTCATCATCTTTAATTAACTGTGTTAAGCCCGGATACCACATTAACACACGAAATGATAGTACATATACCACATTGGACATTTTTAAAACACATGTACCACATTGAAAGAAAGTATATACTAAAAGGATCATTTATGATATTATCTCATTTACATTTGATACAGTATTAGTGTATAAACTAGAATTCTTCCTCCGCTTAGCTCGGGGATTTTTTTTAATATTTATAAATTTTTAATTAAATTAACAATCATAAATAAATTTAAGTTGAATCATATTAAATAATTATCATTTTTAAATATTTTTTTATATTTTAATATATTAATTAAATGAATTTAGAGTTAAAATTGAATCACTATGACAAATTATGTAAAATATGGGATGAATTGAGACACAACACAAACACAATATGAAAAATAATTAAAACACATCACGACACGAAAAAATAATATGAACACGACATAAATATACGAATGTGTCAAGATCTACATAAAACGAATTATTAACGCATAAAAATTTATATAGATTTATAATACTTTGATCACACCAAAAATAATACGAACACACAATTTTTTTTAAAATTGAATCATTATTACAAATTATGCAAAATATGTCATGAATTAAGACACATCACGAACACACAAATTTTCTCTAAATTGAATTACAATGACAAACTATGTAAAATATGAAATGAATTGAGACACGACACGAACACAACATAGGAAAAATAATTAAAACACAACTGAAAAATAACATGAACACGACACGAATACACGAACGTATGAAAATATAAATAAAATTAATTATTAACGTGTAAAAATTTATATAAATTTATAGTACTTTACACACGTGAAAAAATAACACGAACAAATATATGGAATGAATTGAGACACGACAAAAGCACAACATAGAAAAATAATTAAAACATGATACGACACAAAAAATAACATGAACACAACATGAATACACGAACATGTCAAAATATATATAAAATAAATTATTAACATGTAAAATTTTTATAAATTTATAATACTTTAAACACACATAAAAATAACACGAACACGTTATGAACACATAAATTTTTCTCTAAATTGAACCATACGACAAATTATGCAAAATATATCATGAACTAAGACATGAAAAAAATACAACATGAACACAAAATTTTCTCTAAATTGAATCACAATGACAAACTATGCAAAATATGAAATGAATTGAGACACGACACGAATACTGCAAAGAAAAAAATAATTAAAACACAACACGAAAAATAAAATGAACATTACACGAATATGTCAAACTATACATAAAATAAATTATTAACCTGTAAAAATTTATATAAATTTATAATATTTTAAACACACGAATACGAACACACAAATTTTTCTCATTTTTTTCTTTCTTTCTTCCCTTTTTCTTTTTCCTTTTTTTTTTCCTTTTTTTTCTTTCATATCTTTAAAAAAAAAAAAAAAAAGACATGTGTCAACACCAAAATAGTAAACACATGTCAACACCAAGATAACTTATGTAGTCAATTTTATATTAACTAGCGAAAGCCCGCGCTTCACCGCAGGTGATAAACCATTAAATTTGATTTTTTTATTTGTATAGTACTACAATTTTAAAACATATATATATATATACACACACACAAATGCTAAATATATAAATTATTGAGTTTTGAAAATATTCTGCAATATTAGATGAAGATCAATAAGTCTAAAGATCGTATGATGTGTATCGTAATGTTGTTGTGGTTGGTTTTAAAAACACATGCATCCCTAATTATTGGATTGATTGTCTGAATAAATTTTGGGTTAATGTAATTCTAGAAAATTGGTTCTTAATTATTTTGATATACCACTTGGTCAATCCACTAATCACATCACCATAACTTACTATATTCATGGATTAAAAAATTGGATCAGACCGGTTGAACCGAAAACTGGTGGCTTATCCAGTCCGGCAAGTATTAAAACTGGGAATCAATCGAAACGGTACAAAATCGGTTCAACGGGTAAAAAATCGATTATATATATTTAATTCTTTTTCAAATTTTTATTTATAATTAATGAGATTTGAACATTTAACCTCTTAGTTTCATATTAAAGATTTTACCATTAAACCAAATGCATATTTTTATTAATTGTTAACTATATTTAATATTTATTTAACATTAAATTTAGTGTTTAAATATTAAAAAACAAACTACATCAAACCGTCCGGTCCAACCAGAAATCGGAGGTCTGATTGGTTCGACCTTCGATCCATTTTTTTAACATTGACTAGATTACTAAAATTAAATTGATTAACTTCGAAAAAAAATTCTCTTATATAATCTAGCGATTACACGCTACAAGTGGCTAACCAATAGTAATATTATATATATATCTTTGTTCTCTATATATCTTTTATTTAAAATTTGTATGACATTATTATATTTATGATGATTTATTTATCTTTTTCATTTTGAAATTTAAGTACCATCACGAAATTTCTTAATATGTATAATTTTTCATATCACGCATACACGCTAACTTTTTTTATTTTGCCTAGTTAGTTTTGCAAAACGACGTCGTTTCAAGTTTGTTTACATGTTTACCATCTTGTGCATTGAATATTCACGCGTAAAATAGCTTCTGTATCTCTTCTACGCGTGAGGAATTACCTCTTATACATTTAATTACTGAGCATTTTGTGCTCTGAACATAGTTTTACTCGTTTATTATTTGTTGCCACATTTAATTTTCACGCATATCATATCTCTACATTTAATTTTATTGCTAGTACAACAAAAATTGCTAATGATTTAAGGGAAAAAATACAACAGGGCCACAATAAGTAACCATGGACATGCATAAATATGCTTTTGGTAGCCATTCATGTGATGCTTTGTATGCAATGCTAAATGAAAAGATTATCCAAGCTGAGAATTTTTTTAGTCATATTTCCACTCTCAAAGATATCATATGTTTTTAATCAAATAAATAGCGTACCTGAAAATCATGAATTCCATCAAACCCACTTTTGATATCACCAGCTTTCAGCTGATAAACATGAAAGACTATTGTGAATAATGGTGTAAAATTGTTCAACTAAGAAAAATAACATCTTTACTCAAGTATGAAGGAATCATTGTCACAATTCATTGTAAGCATTGTTGTCCTGTCTAAGTACCCAAATGCAGTCCACATAGAAATTGACACCTAACAATCTCTCTTATTCCTATGAAACCTTCTTTTTTCTTCATTGCTTTAAAGTTTCATATAAGAAAATTGCTATGAACACAATCTAGATGAATATTTTACAGTATTGAGTAGCAATGTTAAGCTATTTTGGGATAATGTCATGTCCAATGCCCACAACCACTGAGAGTTGGGAAACCATTTTTTCCTTTCAAGAACAGGAGCCTAAGAAGCACACACCTCTAATGCATTCTTTATTTGAACTGGATTCGGTAGAAAACGAAATGCAATTCCTTCAACCTTTAGTGAATATACCTATAGCATAAATGATAAAAAAAAAAAATCATAAAAATCGATATTGTTATCTCCAATCCAATTTCAGTTAACATTTTTTTTTCTATAACATAAATGATAAACTAGTAATTGAAGTTTTAAAAAAAGTCACCTGATCAAGTGTAATCGACACTACTTTAGCATTACTTCTCTGCTCCTTTCTCTGTAATTGGACCTATGACAAAAAGAAACAAAATCAACACCAAAAACACAAAAGCTTCGACTTTTTTCTCTAAATTTACAAATTAGCTTCTAGGTATCTAACCCCAACATATTCTATAACTTCAAACGTATCTCCTATAAACGAAGCTAAATAGAGCTTAAAAAACCCAATATCCAAAAACTTCAAACATGTCATTCCAAGAATCAAATCAACATATTTTTTCTTAAACAATTAAAAAACCCAATATCTCAAAACTTTATATAATAAAAACAAAATAAAAATCAAGTAGTAAAAAAATGATTATTATTACCTAGGGAGTGATAATTCGGCTATCTCCACAATGTCAAAACAACAAAGAGAATTGAACAGCAACATTAAAATATCAACCAAAGTTAGCCAAACAACAGGAGTATTGGAATAAGCATTTTCACAAATATGAGTATTGAAACGACACCTCACTCACTTTTCTATTCTTACCCATAAAAATTTATACTTATACAAAGTATTGAAATACCAAAAGAAAATCAAACTAAAATAAATTTTTAAATATATAAGAAACACAATCATAATTACTGTCTGAAAGTAATCCATCTCAACAAATTTTTTGTCTTCAAAGCATGCAAAAAAACATAACCATCAGATCAGAAATATAAAAAATAGTCAAGAAATGAAAACAAAAAGCAGAATACTTGAAAATATCTTTCTTTCTCCAAATCAACTCTGCCAAGCCAACAAATGCTAATCTCCACATCTTACTCCATTCCTTTTCCCCTTTGTTCTCCCTTTCCCTTTTCTTTCCATCTCCTTTCTGTTGTAACTAACAAAAGGTTGAGAGTAACAACCAAATGAGTCATAAAAGTTTCAAATTTAATCAGAATAAATCAATCTTGATAACCAAACAAAACTTAGGCATTTAGTCACTAACCTCAACCTCAAGATCATCAGAATCAACACTTTGAATCTAATTTCTGCAATTATTGATGCCTTTAGCTTCCAAAGCCGAAAGCAAATGGTCAACAGTCAAAATCATGCATCCGACTTTGCAAAGCGTGGTATAGAACGACGATTCTTGAGCAAAATTGACGAATGCAGGAATTAATTTCAATTGAAAGTGAAAGTAACTTTCTTCGTCGATGAACCCCAACCATATCATTATGCCGAAACCTTGCCCGAGTGAAGTATTTTACAAATAACTAACAATAGAGATTTGCACCATCACTACCCAAGTCATCGATTGCTTTTAATTTTAAAAGTTTTGCAAGATTAGTAGGTATATGCAATATAAAAGTAAAACGTCAACACTAAAAAGACAAGAGAAAGAAATAACCAAAGGTTATAAGACAGGAAAAACATGCAGGGATTTAAACACATAATAGCAGTGTTCCATTAAGAAACAGTCATTATTGTACAAAAACAAAACATCATATATAAAGAAGGTCGAAAGGCAAAGAACGAGAAAAGAAGTAAAAAGCAATGAGAAGATTTTGCTCACTTTGCCAATTGAAAAGCACACACCTTGTGCAATGAAGGTGAAAGCAAGGGGCTATTTATAGAGTTTTTTTAATCGGTTTAGACTGTTTGGTTGAGTAGGAAAGCTTCAATGAACGATAGGTAGAAGAAACAAAATAAGTGAGGCTTCTCGGTCATTTGTCATTGGAGATGAAGAGAAACATGGGAAGCATTTCAAGCAAAAGAGAACAAAGGAAGCAAGGGCCGGTCGGTCATTTGCCAAGAGAAATGAAGAGGAACTGATGAGCATTTCATGTGGCGAAGACTTTCAAGGAAGAGCTTTCAGGACCAAAGCATGTTTTGTTTATCAAGCATAAGAGTCCATCGGACAAAAGGAAGCAGAAGTCCATCGGTTAAAAGAGTGCATAAACTTCTTGTTTACCTATTGGTCCAAAGGTTGAGATGGAGACAGTTGTATAAACACGTAAAAAATAAATGCATAGCAAGTTAAACTTTCACGAGATGCGGTAAACATTTAACGCGTAAAAGTTCAATGTAGTTGGGGAAGGAGTGGACACGTAAAAGTGAATGACGTCGTTTCACACAACCATCTACGTTGAGAGAGGAAGCCTAGGGACAAAAACGCGTAAATTGATTACAAAGTGTTGTATTTGACGCGTTGTATAAAAACAAAACGCGTTTCAACTTTGCATTAAATGTTAAAAAAAAAGTAAAGCAATAAACATCCTCTTTCTTTCTATTCTTCCCTCACCACTCACCAGTAAACAATAAATGTTAAAGTAAAGCAATAAACATTAAATGAAAGTGATGAGAGAAGAAAAGAAAGTGAGCGCAGAGGAAACTTATAATCAGATTGCAAAACAGCGTTGCTTTTACATACAACTGTCTACAATAGCTAGTTGACAGATGTCGCGACGACGCTCTGACAACGCTTAAAAAATAAATGCATATCAAGTTAAACATTCAAGAGATGCGGTAAACATTTAACGCATAAAAATTTAATGTAGTTGGGGAAGGAGTGGACGCGTAAAGTGAATGACGTCGTTTCACATAACCATCTACGTCGAGAAAGAAAGACAAGAGACAAAAACACATAAATTGATTACAAAGTGTTGTATTTAACACGTTGTATAAAAACAAAAACACATTTCAACTTTGCATTAAATGTTAAAGAAAAAAAAACAAAGCAATAAACATCTTCTTTCTATTCTTCTCTCACCAATCACTAGTAAACAATAAATGTTAAAGCAAAAATTAAATGTTAAAAAAAAGCAGTAAACATTAAATGAAAGTGATGAGAGAAGAAAAGAAAGTGAGGCCAAAGAAAACTTATAATCAGATTGTAAAACGATGTTGTTTTTACATACCAATTGTCCACAATAGCTAATAGCTAGTTGATAGATGTCTCGACGACGCTTGACGCACTCGAAAGAGTATATCTTATTTAACCTTACACTAAAAATAATCAATTCTAAAGTATAGCAATAAGCAAGGGTCGAATCCACAGGGATTTGTGTTCAGTTTAAGAATTATTAATTTATACTTAAATTCAAGAAAAATAAGATAAAATGGAGGTTTTTAAAATCAGTTTCAACTAAAGCAAATAATCAAAAGAAGAAAACAAGTAAATAGGAAGTAATCAAATATGAGAAAAGTATGGTTAAGGTTTCATTCTCCACCACTAGACATCATTATGAATCAATAATCAGATCTATCAACATCAATTAGCTATCAAATTATCAACCGTAGATAACAACAACTATGTTATCCCAATTTTTCCTTAGTTCGTCGTTAAATAGAACAAGCTCTCTATTTAATCTCTAACCACTAGACAACCTAGAATAAGCTCTCTAGATTTAATGTAATGGCAGCTTTATGATAAGAAAGATAGGTTGATCTAGGCAACAAACACATAAGCTCGGATTGTTTAACCTATATTATGTTCCACTTTGAATTAGCGAAAACTTGACCATAATCATTAATCACAAATTGCCACTTATGAATAGAAAATCAAGACAATTACACAGATCAAGACTCCTAAACTAACAATAGACAATTATCAAGATCTATCTAGTTCGCGACCTAAACAAATCAAGACAATATCATGAACAATTTTTATGGAAGAACATAATCAACTTTGATAGAAAACTAATGATAGATATATCTAAAAATTAATTACACAACTTATCTTGGGCTTTGAAATCACCCTTAACCAAATAAAAGTTTAGCCTTGCATAGGCATTGTCAACATAAACATGAATATTTAAAAGAAACTAAGAAGAAAAATAAAATAAAACTTGAGAGATTAAAGGAGAAGAAGAAGATGATTGATAAAAATAATAAAAAATCATGACTTTGGTGTCTCAAAAGATGATATTTATAGAACTTTAAAGTCTTGAAAACCCTTTCTTGCTCTTCAAGGAAGCTAGAAGTCAAAATATGGCAAGTTTGGATATTTTAATATTTTTACGGTTTTGGAATTTTTTCCTGGATTTGGACGGATTTGGAGGTCAGAAACTTGGCGCCGCGGCCCTAACTTCCTGCCTTGTCTGTTTTTGCTTTCTGACTTCGGTTTCGCGACTGATGCACTATCTCGTATTTTGTCGGCTGATTTGGATGACCATCCGTTATCCGATTTAGGCTTGTAAACTATCGTTGGAAAGATATTCAAGTCAGATTTAAAAGTCAAAAAGGAAGTTTCTTCAAATAATGTCTTTAACATAATGATTTACTTACAACAATCTCCGGATGTCAGATTTGCCTGATCATCTAGCACTAGGAATTTGATCTTTTTGACTTCCAAGTCTTTTTCCATCTTATGATTGTGACTTTATAAGCTCTTTATCATCATAATTGACATGTTTTGACTTCATCTCATCCAAAATACATATAATTCATAAAATATAATAATTTGTCAAAGAACTTAAGAATTTCAACACGGAAAATAACACATGAAAATGTATACAATTAAGCACTTATCAATGCTCTGACAAATTTCAACACGGAACTCACGACTTGACTTTTATGTTAAAGTAAACATTAAATGTTAAAACAAAGCAGTAAACATTAAATGAAAGTGATGAGAGAAGAAAAAAAAAGTGAAGGTAATTAGATTGCAAAACGGTGTTGTTTTTACACACCAACTGTCCACAATAGCTAATAGCTAGTTGACAGATGTCGTGACAACGCTATGAAAAATGTCAATACGGAGTTCACGACTTGAGCTTTACAATAAATAGATTAATGTTAGATGCTAAACACTATCAATGTATCACTAATTGCCACATCTTTGATCAACAAATTTAAAAATTTTAAGTAGTTAAAAGCAAATATTCTTAAACTTTAAATATTTAATTATGTTAAAACAAATTAATAAGTTTTTTTTTTTTCAATTTTCTCTCTATTTGAGTTTTTACACTTTTAAATAAAAAATTCTTTTTCGGGTAAATAGTCAATATATCATATATGGTAGGTTAACCCTTCAAACCACATCATGTCCTCCATAAACTTTAAAAGAAGAAGTTTATTTAGAGTTTCAAGCAAAAAATTAGAAAATATCATTTAATTTAATATTTGTGATATTTACTTTTAAGAACTCTAAAATTTTTAAATTTACTAATCACTATTGTGGTGATTTATGATGTACTATCTAACTGTTATATACTCATAATGTGTCAAATATAAATATATTTTTATTAGTGATTAAACAACCACTAAGATCAGTGACTTCTTTGGTTTGATATTGAATCGAGTATTTGTTGAGTCAATCAAGAATCGATTAAAACCCTTCTGAATTGAGTTAAATAGAATCAAATTATTACTAAAATCAATTTTAGTATTAATTTTATTATTAAAAAAAAAAAATTATGTTGTGAGTTTTGAATTTTGAATTTTTTATTAAAATTTTTAAAAATTATTATTAAATATTTTATTATATTAAATATTTATTTAATATTAAATTATACATTTAATAACAATATCTTTTCATTTAGATTGATAAATTGATTCGAGAATCAAAACTCATTCAACTTTCGACGAGACATATGGTTTAAAACACCGTTCTTTATAAAATTTGTTATATATTGAATCTTAAGGTTATTTTTTAAAAAAAATCGGTTAATGGATACTTATAGATATTAATTAAAGATGATTAAATTATTAAATTATTATTTTATATTTAATATATTATTTTTAATGAATTAAAAAGTAACATATTAATTATATTTTTTTATTTTATAAAAATATCTTAGCGATAACATTTCCCTTTAAAAAATTAACTTCATACGAAAATCATCAAAATTTAGGGTCTTGTATCTATTTCATTTCATCTAAGAAAAAATGGCAATCATGCATTTTTTTTCCTTTTCTTGAAGAAAAAATGTGCATTTCCATTCGGTGAATAACTAGTTCAAGTGTTCTCGGAATTAGAGGGGTTCATGAGGCGGATTGAGTTCGAGTCGAGTTTAAGTATGGTATTAACATCACATATACTTGTTCAAGTTTGATCTGATTCAAAATATGAGTCTCAAATTCTATCTAAATCCGTCCATATTTATAAATAAGTAATCTAAATCCATTTAAGTCCATTGATATTATTAAAAAAAAAAATTAAACAAATATATTATTTTTATTTAATTTTTTATTTTATTAAATTTTAAAATATGAATAACTTAATATATTTTTAAATATTTATACTATAATATTATATATATTTATTTTTTATATAATATAAATATAAAAAATATATTATATAAATAAAAAATGAATTGAGTCAGATCGAATTCGAATCTTGATTATTGAAATTAAATCCGACCCATTTTTTAAATTGATTTTATTTTTTATCCAAATTTATATTTTTATTCAAATTCTTTCAAATTATAATTAGACTATAACCAGACCTGTACTCGGAACCAAGCCAACACTCTTTTCTATTACCCTCCCTACGAGCTGTGATTCCTTATTTCCCCGACTCCTTCCCGGCCAACAAACCCCAAAACCTCACTCCACTCCTTTCATAAAATTTTCCCCAGAAAATGAACTCCACTAGCGACTCCAAAACCCCCAAAGTTTTCTCTATATCCAAACAGCCCCCTCCCCTCCTAAACTTCCAGCAAGCCTTCTCTAACCTCCAAACCCAGTGCTCGTCTCTCTTCCAACAAACTCACCATCAGTTGAAGGACGCTTTTAGCTCCACTTTTTCTCACTTTAATCCGCCTTCTTTTCTTCCAAAAGGCCCAGTTTTTGCTCGAGTTTCTGATTCTAGCAAGACCCACATTGATTCGAGTAAAAAATCAGGGGCTGCCTTGTCGGCTGAGGCAATAGAAGAGAGATTGGCTGGGATTCCAGTTTATGCTTTGAGTAATTCAGAGGAGGAATTCCTGTTGGTTTCGGGTGTTTCGACTAAAAAATCACTTGCGTTGTTGTGTTTCAAGAAGGAAGATGCTCAGGCTCTTTTGGAACAGATGAAGAGTATGGATCCTCGCATGAAAAAAGGTGGTTCTAAAGTGGTTGCTGTTGCTCTCAACAAGGTCATTTTTTTCCCTTTTTCTTTTCTTTTTCAAATGCTTTTGATAGATTCAATTTGTGTACAAAATGTACAAAGTTGTATGGAGTCCATTAAGAAGCTAATTTTCTGTTTCCTTATTGTGTTTGATACTTGCTTTTTCCTTCCAGAAGCAAAAAGAAAAGTGTATTTATATACAAAAGCAAAAGTAACATCTTTGACTATGAGTAATTTAAAGTTAAAATTTTGTGAACATGTATATTTTTACTTTTATATGGAAGAATTTCAAAGCGTTTACATTTCAGCTATTTGTTCATTTTTAATGAGATATGATTATATTTTTACTATTTACTATTTCCTTTTATCAAAATTTTTAGGAAACAAAAGTAAGTAGCAAAAGCAAAAAAAAAAAAAAAAACTGAGCCTGTTATTAGACTGTTAAATTTCTGTGCTTTTAAATTTTAATTAGAGTTAGTTTATTGTGTAATTAATTGTTTGTTTGGATTATATGAGTTAGATAAACATTGTAGGAGTCAAACTTGGATATGGGTTTTGCAGGTTTTCCAGCTGAAGGCTGATGGTGTGGCACTTAGGTTGATACCAGAGTCAACTCAGATCAAGAATGCACTTAGAGTGAGTGGTTACTTATATAATGAGCAGATTTGTCAGTGATTTTCTTCTTGTGCTATGTGGATAAAATGAGTTTTATGCTCTCTACTTGAGTTCTTATAAGTTTCAAGATTGATGGGACTACATGGCAGAGATTAGATCAATTCAACTGACTATGTCTTGTTTTAACTTTTAAAAAGCTCAGCATCATTTTCAATTGTAAATAGATGAATCCTATATTCCCTCTTCTTTCTTTCATGTAATAGATGTGATGTTTTAATAACCTTCACAAAGGCAAATACCTGACATGAGGACTTGAGCCATCAATGATCATAAACTTTTGCTCACTAGACCATATTTGATAAGGTTGATAGAATTTTTCTCGTTCATGTTGACCAAGAAAACTTGATAGTTCTATATATAAATACATAAAAAAAGGTATAATCTTTAACCATTTATAAATATTAGATTTTATAAAAGCAGGAAAATCCTTTACCTATGTGATTGTTAGAAAACCTTTTAAGTTTCTACAGATTGGGAGTAATGATGTCAAATAAGAAATATCTAGTGAACTTAGAATTTTGGTTCAAACGTATGTTGAAAGAAATCAAATTAATGTATTTTTTGGAGATTTTGAACAGTAGCAGCTATGGTCATAACATTTATGAGGTCACTTTTTCTTCTCTAGGCGACAAAGGCTAACTTTTTTTATTGTTCTTCATTCAATATTGTTTTCTTCCTCTTCTCTTCTATGTCTGCATGTCTGCAGATGCAGGCAATAATCCATGTTCTGTGCATGTACTTGTAGAGATTGCTTAGTAACTGATTTTCTTCTTGTGTTTGTAAATTACATACTAAAGTATGTATACAAGAAAATTATTGTTTTTTTTTCTTTGAATAGGAAAGGGAAAAGGCTGGTTTCTCTGATGATGGCTTCCCGGGTGTTCCAGTTTTCCAGGTCCTTTCTAATCATATGCAGCATGTGTGTGTGTGTGTGTGCATTAGTTATTTGGAAACAAAGAATAATCAAATAACGTACTAAATTATATGGTAGCTAAAAGTAGTTATGATGCATTCTCTAGTTAAAAAAACAGATTCTGAAGCAATCTCAGTGTACATGATTTCATGTGCTTGTTATGTTTTATTAGTGAGATCTAGCATGCTCTTAATTCTGCATTGTTTCTACTTGCTTGCGTATTGTTGTTTATGTCTTTTATTTTATGGGTATGTTTCCTACATATATAATCATTATCAGTGTTGTCAAGGGCGCAAGGCGCACTCTAGGCGCTAGAACCCTTATATTGCCTCAGGCGCAAAAAAATGCGCTCGCCTGATTGAAGTGAAGCGCAGTATGTATGTGTGTTTTTCTATGTGTCTGTGTATATATATATATATATATATATATATATATATATATATATAAGCTTAAGATAAATAATTATGATAATAAATTCTATAAATTGGTTCAATTTATCTACAAAACATGAAAAAAAAATTTGTTACCCAATATGCTTGATTTCCTTATCATCCCATGGCTATTGTTGAATACTCAAATATTGAGAAGTAGAAAGTTTGATACTATCCCCTTTCCTATTAGTAATGGTACATCTAATGAAAAAAGTTAAAATAAAAGAAATTAAAGAGAACTTCAATCAGGCGGGCTTTTTTTATGCATATCGCCTTAGAAAAATGCATGCCTAGGTGCACCAGGCGTGTGAGGCGTTTTTGTTATTTAATGATAAGGCGCTAGGCGTAGGCGCGCCTAGGTGCACGCCTTGACAACACTGATCATTACTAGTTGCTGATCACTGTGATTTGAAGATAAAGTGGGAAAAACCAATCTCCTTGGATGGATTGTCTCTGATCCTAAACTGAAGTACAAGTTCTAGAATGACATCCAAAGATGCAGGAGTAAAAATCTTCTTTTTTTTTTTTTATTTAGAAGAGAATAATAGCTATGCTATAGCAAGTGTTGTACCATGGACTGTTAATGCTACTTTTTGCAGAGTTTTATTTTAAGGGATTTCTATTTCTTCAAGTTAATTTTTGTGCTTGAGGTTAGAAAAATTGAGCATACCCGTATCAGACACATACCCGTATCCGACACTCACCTCCGAGTCCAAGTAACATAGCTTAGAACCCTCTGCTCCCCCCCCCCCCTCGTTTTCCACCTCTTCCAAGGAGCTCTCATTGCAGTGTGTCCTACCATGAGGGAATCCAATCCAGGCTGCTAAGTTGATCTGTTGTCTGAATGTGTGATGGCTTAAATTGCTTGGGGCACCTTTTTGCCATGTTCTCTAGGTTGACAGTTGAGATTCATAATCTTGCCTTACATTTTAGAAATTTACCCTGCGATAACTAGTAATGCCATTAGAATGGAATATGTGATTTATAAAACTCATTAAACATTTGTGCCGGCAATATTTTTTGCTCTACAATTTTCTTGCATGTCCTGCTCTTTCTTCATAATCATTTACCTCATCTTTCAAAGCTCCGGGTTTCGCTGGGCTGTAGAGCCTGGAGGCTATGTTACTCCGACTCTTCATTTTCTCCGAAGTACCCATGTCCGACACATATTCGGACAAGGGTATGGGGGTATGATCCTCCAAATATATGGAAAACTTAAAAAAAAGAATTGAGCATACCTATATCAGACACATTATCCATATCCGACACTCTCCCCCGAGTCTAAGTAACATAGTTTGGAGGTGTTACTATTTAGCTGCATTTGCTCTAAATATCATCACTAGGGAGAACATGGCTGTCCTGCAGTTTTATTTGTTACATTTGTCCCAAGCACCACTTTGACTTAATAATTGTAACATTTGGAATTGTTGAAATATTTGGCTTTCAGTCTAGGAGCTTGGTATTAAGAAGTCAAAATAAGAGCTATCGACCCGTTTTCTTTAGAAAGGTTGGTAAATAGATAGCCTTCTTATATGTGCAGTATCCATGGATAGTCTTTATGTTGCTACATCAGATCTTCTTATGTTTTGAAGTTCTTTTAGGAGGATTTAGAGCAATCACTTCTGAGAGCTTCCCGCCAACAGAATCAACCGAATGTTGCTTTGAGACCTGGAGATATTCAGGTATGCTGCTGTTTTCTTGAAAAGAATTGCTTAGGACTGTACTTTTTCCAGTTTGCTTAATAAAATTGATTTCATTCTATGTTACTCGGACTCGGATGTGAGTGTCAGATACGGGTATGTGTCCGACACGGGTATATTCAATTTTTTAAAAAAGTTTTTCCATGTATTTGGAGAGTCTTTGGAAGGTCATATCTCCATATCCATGGCTGGATATACTTCAGACACGGGTATTTCAAGAAAAATGAAGAGTCGGAGCAACATAGATATAGTTAGTTATGCCCATCTTTTGAAGATTTAACTTTCTTTACACTAATATATTTACATTAAAACATTTATAGGTTGCTGTTTTTGAGGAAATAATTAAGGGAATGAAAGTAAGTTGCTGCTTTTAATAATTTCTATTCAACAGCTTGTTTGCTAGTATATAAATTGGAGCTTTATGGAGAAGAAACATTTGTTGTTTGAACTGTAAAAATCTAAAACGACAATCAAAATTTGCAGGATAGTTGTACATCAACATGGGATGATGTTGTTTTCATCCCTTCTGGTTTCAATGTTTCAATTGATCCCACCCAACAAGAAGAGACAACTGCATGAGTTGCTGATGACATCTTTGGTTAGACTTTCTATGCTTGTGTCACGGTCCGCTTTCGCGAAGCGATTTCTAGCCTAAAGTTGCACGGTTTGCTAAGTTAAAATTTCGAGTCCGTGACACTTACACCATGTTTTTATTGATGTTATAGGATGAACTCTTGTCATGCAATATATAGATAATGAAACCTTGAAGTTTAGAGATTTCATGTTCATTTCATACGACAACTATGCAGATGGTCGGTCAGAAGTAGTATTGATTATGTTGGTTGAAGAAATTTGAGCCCCAATCATAAATAAAAATTTATATGCATCATATTGCAAATTTGAAAATTTGGAGGAAATGGTACTAGATTTATTAATCCGTACATCCGTGTCGTGTATTGTGTTTTTTTTTTTTTCCTTCTCGTATTAGTCGTGTAAACATAAACATAACAAAAATTATTAAACGTGTCAAAATCTTAAATACGAATATGATACATGTATTAAACGTGTTGTTAATCGTGTTTAAACGTTTCGTGTCATATTTGCTATACTGTTTTCTTGTTTATTAAATGTCTCGTATTTGTTTCGTGTTTTCATATCGTATCTAAAATTATTAGATTTAAAAATAATACAAACATCAAGCAATCATTGCTAAGGCATTTTCTATTGTAACAAAACGTATATGAAATCAAAACTAAAAAAAAAACACATTTTGGGAAAATATTTTTATCAAATCAATTACACAAAAATATTATTAATAATACTTATAGGACACTAACTAGAGTTGACTCAATAGTAAATCCATTAAGTCTTTAATTTGAATTCTTGATAAAAAAAAAGTGGTATTAACTTTTGAATGTCTAAACCTTAAACCATATTCTTAAGTATGTTATAAAAGTCTAAGTTGTATTTTTTTTTTTAGTTCCTATTTTTTTTTTTTTTTTAGGATTTATAATGTTACGTTGATAATCCCACGAGCATCTTATGTAATTTTGTTAGATGATGTGGTAATATCACATCAATATGTAGTTAGTTTTTAATTATTGAATTAAAAAAAAAAATCATAAATATTAATGATTAAATTATAATTTTTTTATAATTGGGTGATCAAAATAAAATATTATTTAAATTAAATTAAATGACTAAATATTTAATTTACCCAATATAATTAATGTATTAACATCATATTCATTCACACGTCAATGTCTTTAAAATCATCCGAGGATAAGTAGCCTACATTCACATGCAAAAATTCGAATTAATCAAACAATCGCATCAAATCATATCTATTTTAGATAAGTGTAAAACACACATATGGTCATATAAATTAGAGGTGTTCATAAATCAGAACGGATCAGATTTAAGTATGATATCAATATCAAATATATTTATTTAAGTCCAGCCAGATTTGAAATATGGGTTTCAAATTCTATCTAAACTCGTTCATATTTGTAAATGGATAGTTCAAGCTAGTGTAGGTCCGTCCATTAAAAATATTTTATTTTTTAATTTAATTTTTAATAATTTAATTTTTTTTATTTATTAAATTTTAAACCATGGATAACTTAACATATTTTTAAATGTTTATACTATACTATAATATTATATATTTTTTATATGATATAAATTACATAATATATATAAATATAAAATTAATATATTATTATATAAATGAAAAAGGGGCAGGGCAGGTCAGGCTCGGGTCTTGATTGTTGAAGTTAAGATCGGACTCATTTTCTAAATAGGCTTTATTTTTTTGTCCAAGCTGATATTTCAGGTTTAATATTTTTGTAAACTTTCTCAAATATCAAGTGAGTAATCCGACCCTTGAACATGTCTAATCTAATTTTGAGTGATTTTTTATTTTGATCATTCAATTATAAAACTTGACGTTTTAGTTACAAAATTTGAGATACCGTTACCATATTACTAAAAAAATAATTAAAAGAACTATGCTTCTATGGCAAGTAGAGTATATTTTCTTCTAAATTAGATTTATGGGTTTTTGTAAGAGATTGATTTATTTAATTGAAGATTAGGTTTAATAATTTCATATACGATATGATTACACAACACAAATACAATATAAAAAAATAATTAAAATATGATAAAAAAATATGACACAAAAAAAAAACAATAATATGATACGAATATATAAACGTATCAAAATCTATATAATATGAATTATAAATAAATTAAAATTTATATAAATATATAATATTTTAAATATAATTATAATTCAAATATGATATAAATACAAGAATTATATATTTAAAACTGATCAATTGAGCTGATGAAAATCTCGAAGAGTCAGTTCAATTCCACAAAGTCGAGAGTAAGTATTTTATCAACTAAAAGCAAAAATCTAAAAGGTTAAAAAAATGACAGCAAAAAGGAACAAAAGAGAAACACGGTTACCGACAGGAACAAGAATGTAAGGAAAAGTGGTGGTAAGTAGGGGTGTTCATTCGGATAATTCGGTTAATAATCGAATCGAATTACTCAAAATCGAATTAATCGAATTTTTTTTTTCAATTAACCGTTAATCGAACCGAATAATTAATTCGGTTCATTAACCGAACCGAAATTATTTCGGTTAATTCAGTCGGTTTCCGAATTAACCGAAATAAATAAAAATTTTATTTTGCTAACCTATTTTTTTACATGATTTTGTATCCAAATTATCCATCCAAGTCCAACCAATCAAAATCCAAAAGAAAAGCATATTATAAAATCCAAATATGAAACAAACAGCTAAAAAAAATGATAAAACATGAACATTAAATAGTCTCAAAGACTCAAAAATATATCTAAATTAATATATAAATTAATTTTTAGTTTTTAATATATAAATTAAATAGGAAAGGTTATTAGGGTTTTTAGTTTTTAATATATAAATTAATTTAAAAATATATATATATCTAAACTCATAAAATCTTATTGTTTTAAGCATTTCGGTTAATTCGTGTAATTCGATTATTTTCGCTTAACCGAACCGAATTAACCGAAAACCGAAATTTTTCAAAACCATTAACCGTTAACCGAATCGAATTTTATTCGATTAATCGAACCGAATTAAAATTCGGTCGGTTAATTCGGTTAAATACGAATTATGCACACCCCTAGTGGTAAGACTTTCAGACAGTGAAAGAAAATGGTTCCAAAGGAGGAAAAAACTGCGGCGTAATCGCGTAGTTTTTGCTTCATTTATTTATTTATAACTTTGCTTTTTTTATTAGATTTTATTTTATAGTATCAGCTAAGCAGCGACTGTCCTTTTGGTGGGACCGCACCGCCTTTCCCCACCCATTACCCTCCAAAATATAAGTTATTTTGATATCGAAGTTCATTTGGACGATGAGATTGAGATCTCGTTTAGTATTAATTAACATAATTTTTAAGATTAAAAGTAATCGTAATGTTTAACGGATAATTTTTTTAATTTTTATTGTTAAAATTATGATTTGATAACTCAATTCAAAAAATAAAAATAATTTAAAAGTTTGACTTTTGGATAAAATAATTTTATTATTCTCATTTTTTTTAATTTTTATTATTTTTAAACATATTTATTTTTACATTTCAATTTCTCACAATACTTTTATACAGCAATATCAAATACCTAAAAATTATTAAACTATATTTTTTCATTATATTTTTAAACATACTTTTTTCGACCCAAGCTTTTGCCACAAGCAATACTAAACTAGTTTTGATTTTGATGAGATTGAAAATAATGGTAATGCGGTAAGATTGGATACTGTAGCCATAAAATTAAAATCATTGATGTTATATGTGTTTGAATAACAAGTCAAGAGTGACAATAAAGTGAGAAAGAAAATTGATAATTATGGACATTAATCTAAGAGTATATTGATAAATTATATTTAAAATTTAAAATTTTAATATATATTATTTAATATATTTATTTAAATATTTTAATTAATTGTTATATAATATTTATATTTTTTATTTAATATAATAAAAAATAAATAATTTAAAATTTTTAAGTAAAAAAATTAATAAAAAAATATTGAAAAAAAAAAGTAAAGTGGGAACACTCTACCTAACACTAGATCCGGTTGAACCACTGACCCTAGCTCTCCGATCCCCAACTGAAAGGGCAATTGAAGTAAATGCACCGTAAGATGTTATCCAAATACGTCCGAGTGCATTTGACTCTATTTAATGCATTGGATTTCACGCACCGAAGTGGAATTCAAATGTATTCTAAGAAGGAAATTTGAAAGTATTTTTTAGATGATCAAATGTATTTGAATGCATTTGGATAGCATTTTACGGATCTTGAATAGATCTCGACTCTTTTAAAATTTTGTTCACTGAATATATATTTAATCGTTGGTGTTTTTATATCAATTTAATAAAAAGGGTGCATTCTCAAAATTTTAATTCAATAATCACAAGAATAATAACTTAATGAGTTGAATAAAACTCTAACCAAAATGAAAATGAAAATCAAATTTGTCTCATTAGTTAGTGTTGGTATTCTTTTCTCTTTTCAAGTTGAAGTTCCATTTTTAAAAAAAAAAAAAATTAAATAGTAATTTTGTACTTGCTAAAATTTCAAGCTTAACTTTTTATTTATTTATTTATAAGATATTTAAAGTAATTTTTGTTTTATTTGATTTTTTTTTTCTTCTGAATGATCTTAAAAATGTATTTTCTCATATTAATTTGATACATTTAAAATTTTATTTTCAAAATACTTTCCGTAATAAACGAGCCCAATTGATAAAATAGGAGACTCCTTATCTATATTTCTAGCTTAACCTTAGCTTTAGTATCAAACTTTATTTAATTTAATATGAATATCACTAAATATATTTATATAATTTCACAAGAAATAGATTATTTCAAAGCTATTGACATAAAAGAAGTAAACGAATTTTATGCAATAAATTATCAGTACACTAAAAATTGAAATTAAAACAATCATGGCATCTTTAATGGAAAGTTCTTTATTCTTTAATTTTGGTAAAGCTCCCTTGTAAGTTATATCTAAGAATTGTGCTAATAAATGATCTAAAGATTTTTTTAAGGTTTTATATATAGTAATATTTGTTGTATATTAAGTTTGGATTAACGCAATCAAGTAAGAACAATAATAGAGAAAAAAGATAAAGTTGTATGTAAGGTACTTTCGGAAGAAGAAAAAAATTAGGATAATAGTTTCCCAACAATTATGCAAATGAACTTTTGAAAATGTTATCTCCAGGATACAATGTCTATTCATGGACTCGGAACTTTAACCCTGCGAATCGTGCGACCTTAGGCTGGAAGTCGCTTCCCTGGATGCCTAAGTCAGCCTGTTAACACTCAAGAAAGACACTGGTAACTAAAAGTTACTAGGGCTAAGCAGAAAAACTGAATAAGAGAGAATAGAGAAGAATACTCTTGTATATTACTCAAATAATAATAAGATTGCACTTCAAGCTTTTCTTGAACACACATGAATTTGAACCAAAATAAAGTGAAAGAAGAGAAGATTCTTCAAGATAATTGGATGTAAAGTTATAAATATGTAAAGTTGTATAAAATGAACATTAAAAGAAGTATTTATAAACCCAACCGGTATTAGAAACACCCTTTCACAATTTTTGGAATGAAAGAGCATGTTCAACGGACTAATTTTTTGAATTTCCAAATGAAGGATTCGAATCCTCGAACATGGTATTCAAATTCCTTAGACCAAAATTTTACACAACACAAAATCTTCCAAAGTATTCTGATCTCTTAGGGAAAATTGTAACAGATTGCATTTAAACTTGCCATTCGAATCTTCTTTAAAGGCATTGAAATCCTCTT